>JAAWXA010000021.1:11256157-11318600 GCA_038090715.1 Florisuga fusca | reverse complement strand
CCCCCCCCTCAATCCCTACTAGAAACTAAGCTCAGATACTGCAAACTCGTTTTTTCAGTGTTTCCACCCACACGAGCAGCTACCCTGCACACCCAATGCACATGTGAGATCTGTCCACAAGTGTCAGAGCAGGAGCCCACCTTTCCATTTCTAGCTCTACTGAGCTTAGGTTTTATCATGTATTTGTTTTCTGAGCAGAAAATACACAACTTTACTTCACATGCAAAGAAATCTCGGCAAAGCATCTTTTCCACTGGCAGGGTTGGGTTACAGCTCCTCCCCTCCCACCCACGCAGCTGAACCCAGTGCCTGGTCAGCCCAAGAGGCAGAAGGAAATTAAATGCACATGTCAGCATCCCCCTCTCTCCCTCCAGTTCCTTAGCAAAACTGCTCTTCTGCTCTAACCACAAACCATCCCAGAAGATGTGTCAGGGAGGAGGATACTTGCTGGATCTTTCCTCAGACAAACTGTCCAGCAAAGCTGTGCTTCTTCAACCTGAGGAAAGTTCCGGAAAGGCAACGCTCTAAAAGTTGACAGCATGAATTTTCATGCCAAGTTTCAGAACTCTCATACATAGGCAAGAGATTAAATGTAACAAAACCTATATCAAATTTCATTAAAAAGGGACACCAATGTTGCAAATTCCCTAAAGGAAATTATGCTAGTCTGAATAAGGAAGTGTTAAGTAGCAAGTGTAACTGATAGCAACCTTAAAAAAAAAATTGCTGTATTATTTCCATCTAAGGAAGCAAGAATAGCTTCCTTAGAGTTCTTTTTCCCCTCAGATTCCTTTTCCCCTGTCCCTTGTTTGCTTACTTGAACAAAGGATGCAATACCAAGCCTGCTACCATCATTTCCCTCCCACTGATAGTTTTTGTTTAATGTTTATCTGGGTATTTCTTTACTTACAACAGCTTCCTGTACTCCATATGTTGCTTAAAAATAATATCTGTCATTTAAGACTGCACACAAACATAAATTTCAATACACAGCTGTAAAGGGAAAAAAGCAACAACTAGCCAAAGTTAGAAATACGCTTTTCTCTTGTAAGGAGATATAAGAGACAATTTTGTTTTTCATTTATCCTATTTCAACAAAGTGCAATGCCCAAAGTGAAGAACAAACTAGCAATGCAGTCTGTAAACATGAGCTAGAATTCCCTTTTAAAGCTAGCAAGCAGAGGAACAAGAAACTCAACTTCTAAAGTTATTTTTCCATGTGTAAATCAAAGGTGGGAGACTTCTTTTAACATAAGCTTTATGTTAGTTGCATCAGGCTTCATTTGCAAAAAATCTTAAGAGGAAGTAACCATTTATAACCCAGAGCAAATCAAAGCAAAATGGCATTTTGATAAACACTAGAGCCCATCAATAACAAGGAGGTGCCGGATCAAGTTGCTGAAGAATTTCAGAGCTGCTACAGCAGCTCGAGCAGAGAAGAGCCAAGAGTCTTCAGGAAAAGCCGTCCCAGAGGTACGGATGCCGCTGCTAGCTGCAGGCACGTGGCGCAGCATCCACAGCCTGGCACTGGGACTCCCAGCTGCCCAGCAACATCCACGAGTAGCCAGAGTATTGCTAGAAACACATCCAGGAAGGGGAGAACAAAAGGGGAAGCAAAACCAAAGGCCAAGTCGTGCTAGGAAGAGACGCGCATTCAGCTGCCCGATTTTTCCAAAGAGCGTTGCTGGAAGCCGTGTGTCTGCGTCAGCCTGGGTTTCAGACTGGTGAAAACTGATGTTTGTAAGCAAGATGATAGCTCTGTTAGAATTTTTCCCTAATTGTATGGTTTGGCACTGAACAGAGAAAGGCAAAGAGATCGTGAGGTGATAAATGCAGCTATGGTTCCTATTGCACATTAAAGAAATCTCAAGTTTTTGTTAGGGAGGGTGGGAAGGCTGTGATACTTTAAGTCTGTCTACACAGCTGAAGCATTAAACTTCTTTTGCATGTAACAGAGTGGATAATGGACGTGTAAGGGGGGAAAATGTGAGAGGTGAAACAGAGCTAAAACTTTACCATCACTTCTGCTTGTAAGCAGATGCAGGAGGAATCCAACAGGCATAATATTTGGTAGCTTGCATAATTACAACAGATGTCTATGTTGGATAACGTGTCCTGTGCATTAGATATACAGGCAAAGTCAAACACTTATAAATAAAAAGCAAACTGCTTCTAATTATCAATTTGCTTATGAAGGAAACAATCTGGTGTTCAATATTTATAGCTATACTTACAGTGATATTCATTGTACCACTAAAAATAAATTCAGATCTACTACCTTAAGCAAAGTGGGCTTCAAAAAAACTGGATGTCAGACTATACAAATAAAGTATTAGTTTAGGCATGGTAGACTTTATTTTGGCACTTTAACAAATGCTTTATTTTACAGCAGTGGCACAGCATTTGCCAGAAATTTTCTTTTCTTGGCACAGTTATTTCAAGCAGTTATTTTACTAATTGAATTTCACTAAATATTGCACAATAAGATATACCTGTTAAATTTTTACCCTGTTTTTACTTGTTGAACTTGTATGGCTTTGAAAAAACTTGCCAGTAAGTGTACGTAATTTAAAAAGCAATATATTAAATATTTTAGCACGGGATAGCATTTGTTTGTTCCTAAATGACCATTGAACTTGGGACAGTAACAAATACAAGTTAAGCAACTCTTATCTGAAGAGCTACCAGATCTTATTTACAATACATTGCCATTTCTGAGAAGCAGTTCAGCTTGATGTCCTAAACACCTGTGTTTTGGAAATATCTCTCTCACAAAAAAAAAAAAAAAAAATTAAAAAAAAAAATAAATGAGGAGGTTAACAGAGCAGAAGACGAAGCCATTTGTCTGTTAGGAAGCATTATATAAGGAGGCAGACTGTCGTCTTCTCCACATGTCCCTCTATGCAACACCTATCTGTGGTCTAAGCAACAGAGCCTTTTCTCTTCTACTTGGAATATTTCTTTCTTCTCTTATGAAGATACTCCACTTGTCCCAACTCTTCTGCTGGAGTCTGAGCAGAATAAAAAAAAAAAAAATTCTCCAAAAGGCCAGGGAAAAAACAAACCAGAACAACAAATCAAAAACCAATATACACAACAAATGAAACCAGGTACTCCTTTGAATTTTACAGTATGGAAACAACATTTGCAGGAAGAACAGGTCTGTGTTAATACTGCCATAAAATATAATGCAAAGGTTGAATGAGTTATAATTCATATGCCAGATGCAAGAATTTTCTCAGCAACAAATCTGGTCCGAGGATCAGCCTGATCAAAAGCCTTTTTTTTTTTTTTTTTGTCTGGATTTTAAAGATCTACTAGATGTACTTTGTGACATTAAAACATAAGCAAGTAGACATAAATGAAAAGCATACAAAAGTATATCACAATGGAATTCTCAGTATTAGGCCACATGATTTATTCAGTAGTGTTTATGATCCCAAATTACAATTATGTCTATCCATGTAAGACTACAAAAGTTACCATTAGAATTGTCTGTGCTTATAAAATACCAACATTTTCTTTTACTGTTATATACTCATTAACACCAGTCTGCGACGAGTTACATATAATCATAGGCACTTCAAAGGCTTTAAAAGACGTTTACAACTTAAATGCATTTTTAAAGAACAAAAATTTAAACCCCTACTTGTACCTTCAAATTGCAAATAATTAACAAATACAGTGGCCATAGAAATCTGCAGCAACTTCTCAAAATACTGTTAGAGTCTTTGGGTTTGCTTAGGTTTGTCAGTAGCTTACTCCAAATCTTCCTTACAGGAGATTTGTTTAGTAAGAATACGACTATACACTTTGTAGTAATAATCCAATTTTACACATTAATTTGCTGTTACAAATCTCACTGAAGCTACAGGTATGCTGAGAAACAATGTCAAGTGTAAAATTGATATTCTGACACTTAAATTTATACAAAGTGGAGTTTAAAGTTTACATAGCTGAAAAATTACATTTACACTAAAAGTTACTGTTATCTGGATTATCCAAAGACAAATTGCACCATGACAACTACAAAAAGGCAGTTTTTGGAGACAGATAAATTAATGAAATAAAAACTAACTTGTAAGATCAATCTGAGACATGCTGACAAAACTAAACAACTTTCATTGAACCATATGATAAAACAATCATTTTCATTATTTTATATTTATGCATAAAGTTTTAAAAATGATTCAGTGAACTTCAATGGTTTTATAAAATAATGCTTTGCCACTGTTATTCACAGAACACTGCAAATGTTAAGTTTTAATTTTACATTTTTAAAGGAATACATGAAAAGTTTTAAATACAATGGGATTTTATCATAAAGGTGCCGTAATGGCTCTTTAATGGAAAAAAAAAAAAAAATCTTCATTATTCTATGCAAAAGCTTTATTTAAAAAAGTTCAGTGATCTCATAAATAGAGACACTAGATAGGAATTTTATGCATAAAACTCCTTAGTAGGTGCCTTTTGATAGGCAGCACAGGATGGTTTACGTTCACCAAGGTCGTAACTGCCTTCATCCTTCTTTCTCATGCGATATACCAGCAGCAGGATAAGGAAGATTGCAAAAAGAAAACCAATAACTCCGCCAGCAATAACAGCTGCAATCAAAGAAACAGAGATTCACAATATGCCAGAAAAACAAGTTCAGTACCATGTTTCTTTTTCATCTCGCACAACAAGCTTGCAATTACTTTCAAATTACAGAAAAGGACTCCCATTATGCTACTGTCTTGATAATCAGTATCCTGAAATATATTCTCAGAATATATTGTGTTTATGAAGGCAATGATTTAACAGGACATTTCACCTACATGTGAACGATCCAACAACCTAAAAAAGCTACTACAAATTTTCTAAAAACTTTAATTAAGACACCCATACTGCCACAGCATAAAATTGTCTCCTTTTGTAGTAATATTTAAATTTCTTTCAAATCAATTTTTCAACACTTAGCATTTTCAGCCTTAAAAGAACTATTCTGTCATGCTAGCTAAGAAATGGTGTTTCCCTTTTCTCCATCACTTTTCACCCTGACTGAAATTAATTTCCTATTGATGAGTAATAGGAGAGAACATTTCATGGAGCTCTAGGGAACAGAGGAATTACATTCATCACACACTTGTGAGCATGCACGAAGTATCAACTCCAACTAGACTTCAAGAGCAAACCAGCAAGCTTCCAATGACATGGATATTAAGGCTATTTCACTCTTCAGTGAGGAAGGTTCATAGGAAGGTGTCGTCCAAAACTGTGACCTTCATGGACCCCAATGCCCTCTCTACGGACACAGGGGGAAAGTATGCCTGTAAACTCTGTTCTTGCACCAAAAGAAATCTCACATGTGGGTAAGCCATGTGAAACTTTGGTGGCCTGTCTCTGTCTCCTTGGGTTATGTATGGAAACAGACCCTCTGTATCCTAAGGACAGCATTCATTTATCCCTTTCCATTCGACCACCCCTGCCATAAACTCCTCCCAGGGAGCTCCACTGGCACCAGACAGACCAGTCAGCAACGTGCTCTCAGGAGTGCAGCTGAGAAATGTGGTTTTGCAACACAACCATCAATCCACATTGCAACTCCCTTTCTAAGCTGTGAAAGGTCCAAACATTCAGCAGGCATTATTCAATTTCCAGACATCAAAACAACTGGGACGACTTCACTATTAAATAACTCCAGGAGATGCTTATCTCATTCTCATCAGATTAGCCACTGGCTACCTCCATGAATGTGCTCAAGATTCTATCAGGAAAACACAAACATTGAGTTTGCATCATTTGATATGGATCCCCTCTCTTTTCTGTGCTATTTCTGGCAAGATGGACCTTGGCAAATGACATCTCACCTGCAAGAACTTCTGTTCTCTGGAAGAGGTTTTCTGAGTGCTTCTCGGTGAACACATCTGAGTCTTCCCCTGGTTCATCACTCTTTTTCTTGGCACCTGTCTGGGACCTGTCCTCCTTATCAATTTCTTCAGGTGACTGTGGCACAAAAAAAGAAAACAGCCTGTTGCTTACAGACAGGGCACACCACATGTCAGCACAGTCACTGCCCATCACAGAGCTGTGGCTACACACAGGTACACCACAACACCCACAAACACAACACATGGGAAACTCCGACTGCAGAAATCTGTGCTAGATGTTGTCACTGAACCTATTTGTTGTCACAATGTTGGAATGAAAAACACTATCCACACATCCAAAATCCCAGAAAGAATATTCAGCAAACAGCTGTTAAATGTTGCCTGGGTTCATCAGAATGAAATGAATGAAATAACTATTCTGAATGATTCTGAAATTAATACGCCAGGTATGTTGTATTCAGAACACCTTTGAGGTTAAGTTAGATAATATTGCCTATGGGCAATGGAGAAGGAAGTACAGAAATACCAAATGGAACCTGGCAAGATCTTCAGAGATGTAAAAAAGGTACAGCTTAGACTCAAAGGTACAATGAGAAATTGTCTTATGTATAATAAAACACTTTTTTTAATTTAATCTCTCTTTTTTCCCTTTTCCAGATGTCCCTACACAGACTCTCTTGTAGGAATGAAATTGAGCAGCTCTGTATTCATTTAGAAGGCTGCAACTGCACAAAATAATGGGAGGCTTTTCAATACATATAAATTAAGCAAAGTTAACATCAAGCCATCAGGGGGGTACAGCAGAACCATTTTAAGTGGTTTTGCTCTCCAGCCACACACCTTTGTTTGTGCAGGCACCTTGGTCTGCATTTTCACTGTGGTAGTCTCAGCCCTAGATGCATCACTAGTTGTTGGTAACTTTGGAAGTGTTCTGGATGTTGTTATCACTGCACTATCCTCATCTTCTTCAGCACCTGGAGACAAAAAAGGGGACATTTAATTGAACTGTGAAAATCTCCCAGACCAATTACATTTTTTATTATGACACCAAGGTAGGAGTGCTTGCACAGCCCACCCTAGAGAAATGGCACAGATGACAATGCCTGCAGAGATAAAGATTTGAGTCCAAACAGTGTGCCCCAAACTGTCAGGGGAATATTTGTGCCAAGTGATCCCATGAAAGAGGAAGGGGAACCATCAGCTGGGTTAAGCAATAAACTGGAAAGTACCAAAACAATTTTTAAACTGAAGGAACCAGATTGAAAAGAAGCACAAAAAAAGCACCAGCACTTGCAACTGAGGAAGAAACCCTGGAGCAGAAGCAGCAGCCTCCAGGGCTGGTGTGACCTTGTCTAAGTGTGGGCTCTGCTGGGGCTTGGCAGCAGCACTGCCCACCCCAGGGGTGCCCCCAGCAGCCAACTCCAGCTCTCCTACAGCCACCCTCAGGCAGGAGGTGGTGGGGTCCTAGAATCACATGGGGTTGGGGTCACCTACGTCTCCCATAGCAGGGGTGTGTGGGAAGAGGGTCCTCAATACCAGATGAAGGGAACTTACCCCGTAGCAAATCATGTTGGGATCAGTTACAGAAGGGGGGCTGAACTCTCTAGTTGGATGTTACCATTTTTAAGTGGTAATATTGTGGTTATCTGTCTCTATTAAGCTTCAACTATTAAGCCAAAAGCTTGATATCATCAATGATTACCAGTTAATTGAATATCATTATTCAGTCAATCAATCAACATCTTTATCCTGACTTAATTTATACCACATGAACTGAACAGTTTTGTCCCTGTAACACACTGCTTCAACAATAAAATCTCTCCTCTGCAGCAAATCTGTTAAACCCTCAAACATAAAACATCAAGTAGTTTCTATCTACAGGAAGGCTGATGCTACTTTGTATTTAATTTGCTAGGAATTCACATGTTTTTAAACTCTACATAATGCAGAAGCCTTTTTATTTTGAAATAAAGAGTAAGAGGACATAAAACTCCCTGAAGATAACCTTAAATTTAATTTCCTCCACATTCAAAGCCCTCCTGGAGTATGAAGGTTCCTTTAGAATAAGTTAATGGACATGTCTTATAAATATCCTCTAGTGATACTGGAAGGAAGAAGAAAGAGACAAGAGATTAAATCATTGCAAGGCTTGAAAGAGAAAAAGAATCAACCTATTCTTGGATCACGCCTTAGGAATCTCAATGTGTTCTGCTCATTACAGACTCTGGTTACCCAAGTTACTATGGGGTAATAATTCCAGCAAATATGCATAAGAATAATTCCTAATAAATAAATACATAAATCATCTTACAACAGAACAGTATGACTCACTCATTCCAAACTGACTTTTAATCTTAGTTTTCTAGAGAAAGAAAACAGGCTGAAAATATGAGAGCAATAACAAAGTTTTGAACTTATGATCAAGAGTTATATACATTTGGCATTGAAATGAAGGGCAATAATGAGACAACAACCAAAACAACTTCTCTACTCTATAAAATAAATTTTGGAATCATAAAAAACAAAAAGTACTACATTAAAGCTGCCAGCAGAGAATACTGGAAAAACCTTCAGAGATACCAAAATTACAGTGCAGTCTCCAGAATAAAGACCTCACAACAAGAATCAAGTATTTTCCTGAAATGCTATTCAAAGATGAAAAAAACCCCAACATCCTGCTTCAAAACAGAGGTGAGGGAAGGCATCCAACAGGAAAAATTTTCTGCCTTTGCCTCACGAGTTTTCTTTGAGAAATAAGGGCCCAATGAGTAGCTCAGCCTGCTTTACCTTCCAGAGTTCCTCCAGATTACACAAGACTTTCACAGCTGGGGAAATCAAAATTGATAATCAGATTAGAGATCTGATAAAACACACTTTAAGAGCACAAAACTTCATTTTCTTCTTTTTATGAAATTATAAGTCCCATTTAATCACAACTGCTCCCCCAAAATCCTTAAATCCCATCTTCACTTCACGCAACACTTGTGTCTGCCAGACAAAATGGTGAACATTACAGGTCAGAACTTCTCTGGCTGTGGAGGATGCAGATCTACAGTTTCCCAATAAACAGGTGACTAATCTAACTTTTGGACTAGTAGCTGGATTTACACCAAAAGTACACAGCTCCTGTTCTATACAGCCTCAGGAGAATCCTAACAATCAAAAAAATATGAGGGCACCTGTCATTTAGGCTTGACTCAGGTATTGGCTCGGACACATCCCTGTGGTTCCTGCTTTCTAATTATCTTTATCTAGAAAGGTCTTTCCTAGGCATGGAGTAGGTCTAAATAAGGGGAAGGCTTTTCCCTTGCTGAAATGACAGTAGTATTCTCAACATTCACAGAATCATAGAATTTTCAGGGTTGGAAGGGACCCTGAAGCTCATCTAGTTCCAACCCCCCTGCCACGGGCAGGGACAGCTCAGGTTGCTCAGGGCCCTGTCCAGCCTGGCCTCAAAAGCTTCCAGGGATGACACTTCCACCACTTCTCTAGGCAACCTGTTCAAATCTCTCACCACCCTCATGGTGAAGAACTTCTTCCTAACGTCCAATCTAAATCTCCCCTCCTCTAGTTTGAATCCATTTCCCCAGTCCTATCACTACCTGACATCCTAAAAAGTCCCTCCCCAGCTTTCTTGCAGGCCCCTTCAGATACTGGAAAGCTGCAATAAGGTCTCCTTGGAGCCCTCTTCTCTCCAGACTGAATAACCCCATCTCTCTCAGGCTGTCCTCATAGGAGAGGTGCTCCAGCCCTCTGATCATCCTCTTTTCTGGACACACTCCAGCACATCCATGTCTTTTAGCAGGGGCTCCAGAACTGGATGCAGCACTCCAGGTGGGGTCTCATGAGAGCAGAGCAGAGGGGGAGAATCACATCCCTCGACCTGCTGGCCACGCTTCTCTTGATGCAGCCCAGGATACATTTAGCTTTCTGGGCTGCAAGTGTACACTGATGGCTCATGTTGAGCTTCTCATCCACCAGCACCCCCAAGTCCTTTCCCTCAGGGCTGCTCTCAAGCCAGTCACTGCCCAGCCTGTACCAGTGCTTGGGATTGCCTCAACCCAGATGCAGGACCTTGCACTTGGCCTTGTTGAACTTCATGAGACTGGCATGGGCCCACCTCTCCAGCTTGGCAAGGTCCCTCTGGATGGCATCCCTTCCCTCCAGTGTGTCAGCCACACCACACAGCTTGGTGTCATCAGGGAACTTGCTGAGGGTGCACTCAACGCCACCATCCATGTCACCAACAAAGATGTTAAACAAGACTGGTCCCAGTGCTGATCCTTGTGGGACTCCACTTGTCACATAGACCCATTGACAGCCACTCTTTGGGTGCAGCCACCAAGCCAGTTCTTTATCCACCCGAGTGGTCCATCCGTTAATCCCATGTTTTACCAGCTTGGAGAGCAGGATGTTGTGTGGGACAAAGGCTTTGCTCAGGTCCAGGTGAATGATGTTGGTTGCTCTTCCCTTGTCTATTGATGTTGTGACCTTTTCATAAAAGGCCATGAGGTTTGTCAGGCATGATTTGCCCTTGGTGAAGCCATGTTGATTATACCAGATCACGTTGTCATTACTCTTCTGTCTCGGCAGTGCCTCCAGGAGGATCTGCTCCGTGATCTTACCAGGCACAGAGATGAGACTGACTGGCCTTTGGTTCCCTGGATCTTCATTTTTCTCTTTTTGAAAATTGGGGTTATGTGTCCTCTTTTCTGGTCAGTGGGGACTTCACTAGACTGCCACGAATTACTCGTGAATATGACTGAGGATTAAAAAACTCCTCTCTAATGCTCCCCAGAACACAGAAATAGCATTCTACAAAGTATCATGTTCCCATAAAAGGAAAAAAAAAACCAAAAAACCAAAAACAAAAAAACCCAAACCCAAACTACTCCCTTCCCTGAATCCAAGTAGGTTTGAAAAACCAACTGAGTGTCATGGGCATAACTTCCAACTAGGTTGTTAAGACAAATATTGCAAAATGGTTGGAGTAAAAGAGCTTGGTTCTTCCTCTTGAAAATATCACTGTCTCTGTGGATATTTTCTGGATTTGGTCAGTGTGAGTGACAATGCTGGATATTTATTGCCTTGAGTCCCTCTACAAATATATACTGCCCTCTTAGCGAGGGTACTGCAAAAACCCTGCAGTCATTACACCCATAGTCATCTGTGTGGTGAAGAGTTGAGAACTCTCAACCATCACACAACTGCCTTTTTATCCACTGAAACGTCAACTGCTATCTCCACAGCAGTCAAAATAGCTCTAAATTGTGCTGTAGCATTGGAAATATCTAATGTAGCCCTCAGTGCTGTGTCTGGTAGCTGCCCTGTGGATGACGGGAATGCAAATGCTCTTTCACACTCTTGGTGCTTGAGGAAACTTGTCAGGCAATCAAGACTGTGCCAGCTTAAATCATTGTATACAACAAAAAGCCCACAGTAGTTAGCACTCTTACTTGCAAAGCAGCCAGTGATTAACTCTTCCTACCAAACAAATCAAAGTATTTCACTCTATCTTCTGGTATCATGTTTTCTTGCTGTTGCATATTGCACTCTGTGAGTACTTCCACCACAAGAAACCTTGTCATAAGGTGGGCACACACATACCCATCACCTCTTTCACACCTTGCATCTCTACCATCAGTGTGACACATACCAGAATGATATATTTTTTAGATGGCTTATCTCACCCTTGTTCACATGAAAAGCCCCCAACAAACCTTTTATCAAACATCAGACAATCAGAGATGACACTGTAAACCTAACACTAGTGCCCTAACAAAGAGCTGCAGCTGAAATAACTGGGGCACTGCAAGGATGTTGTCTCTTGTAAATCTCACCTAAGGAGAGGAAGAACAAAAAAAACCTTGAAGAAAATAAGAGTCCTAACTATTCTGCATTATACTGAAGATTCTGTCCAGAACAACAAAATACCACTTGCAAACAGTATTGCAGTAGGTTTTTATGTTAAAGGACCTGGAGAACCAGGTAGTCAATGTCACAAAGAGTGCTTGGGACTAGTGTAGCAGGTGGAAAGAGAATCTCTTGCTCTAAGCCAATCTGAAGGGCACATATAAGTGAGACCTTAGTAAGCAGAAAAATAAATACCTGCTGTGTTGCCTGCACTATGGGAGGGGAAGCACACCAGAAGAGGCTGTGTCACCTCACCCCGAGTGCCTGCCAGGCACACTGCCACTGGGGCCAGGAGCAACCAGAATTGACCATTGCCTCCTGGCAGCTCCTGTCCAGCAACTGGCTGAGCACCTGTGCCTCCTCTACCTAGAGCCATGGCCCCCTGGCCCATCCCCACACCACATTGCCACTGGACTCCAAAACTGCCTTCCAGCCTTGGAGCATAACTTCAGCTTCCCATTAGACCAAGAGCCAAAGTAGATCTGCTCTTACTTTTCTTGGAGGAGCTCCAGTCCCACCAATTTAACTTTCCTCCAAGAACAGTACCCTAGACAATGTCAGTCTAGACCTAGTTCATCCTGAGCTAACCATATGAACTCAAGATGTTAACAGAAGATGAAAAATCTGCATCAGATTCTGATAATATATTCCGTAGACCTGCCTACCAGGTGTAACTTAAGAGAAGATGTAAGAATCCAAAGAATGTGTAGATAAAGCTAATAGAGAGGATGGCTTTCCTAATTTAGCAGCTACTTCCAGCTAGCTGCATGACCAGGGCTCAGTTAAGATCTTTTATCCCAGAGGAAAAAGCAACAGCATTGTAAAAGAATTACAGGTTGTATACAGGCAGGAAAATTTTTACTCTTATTATTCTGCATTATACAAACATCTGCAGTAAAAAGACTGATGACAGAATGAGGCACCTCCTGAGAGAATGAGGCTGCAAGAGGAAAACAATGGACTAATGAATTCACTGTGGATTTTCTGATATTGCTACAGGACATTCAGGAAGCAGGCAAGGCTCCTTTGGAACCTACTGACCAATGGATTTGGCCTGAACAAGTGGGCAAACACAGCAGCAGCTGAATGTATGTGAAGACTAAAGAGGCCATGAGAAGAAAGAAAATAAGAACACCATCACCTTTTTTTCTCCTTAGATAAAGCCCTCAGCCAGTTTCCAGTTTGAAATGTGTCATGCTTACAGTGACATTTGTCCATGTTTATGCTGCCTGCAGACCTGCAAGGGCATTAATGGTGGTGCTGACAATTCCTGTTTATCTCCCCAGGCCTGGTGGCAATTTCCATACCAAGGAAAGGAGTCAGCATGTTGTCATCTTGGATCTGTTTGCTTGGAGTGGCATGAAACAGCAAGAAAACTACCCTTGAGTGGGAAGGCTCTTCCTGCTAGGAACATTGCATCACTGAGTATCAAGTACAGAAAAACATGTTCAACATACTATGAGGAAAACCGATCACTGGCACATCCTAAAGACATTTTCTACTTCATAATGTGGAGAAAGCAGTAAGTATAGGATAAGTAGGGTGAAGGGGATGCTAACTTGTTTCCCTCTTGACATTTTTTCTAAGTGGATAAAACTGAGTTCACAGATTGCTTGGAAGACTATTTGGGCTTAAGAGTTCTTCACTTGTTAAAAAGTATTAGATTTTGGTACTGTCACACGATCTCTCTTGAAGGCCATCCAGCTAGTCTCGGGTCTACTGTGAGATTTTTCCTGCTTTCCTCTTGTAAAGAAACAGAGATTGGCAGAGGTACCAGGAGTGCATGCTATACACTCCATCTTCCACCCATGACTCAAAGCTGAGAAGAGGAAAAGAGGGAAGAGAAAGCCAAGATGTTACTGTTGGTGCAGTCTAGAAATAGTTTGTCCTTTTTGGCCCCACTTTTACTACTGAGATGGGTTAATAAAATCTGAAGCCAGTTGTTGTACGGTCCTTTCCACCTCAAAAACAGGACTGCATTTTGAATTATCCAGATTAGAAACAGCCAAACTCCACGGATGGATTTAAAAAACAAAAAAACCTAACAAAACCAAACCATTCCCCATATTGATTTTTATCGTCAGCCCATCTCCTCTCCTGAAGCTTACAAAGTCACCAGCATCTGAAGACATGACAGAATGGCACGCTGACCAAAAGGGCAATTTTCTCAGAGACCAGAATTTTCCTTAGACAGTCATGGGAACTGGATGAAATCACTGACTTGTTAATGTTTGAATTTTTATTTTATTTTCAAATTGAATGTTCTGTTTTCCCACACAGAAGTCTACAGCAAGGAGATTCAATTAAGCCCATGATCACATTGAGTATCAAATTGCCCTCATGGAGGACTCCCAAAATGCAGGGACACCTCCCAGCTGCCAAGTATAGATGAGCCTGAGTTTGCCTAGCAGCACAACTGGACCTCTGCAGACTTCATTTTAATGTATCTTTGAACCTCTAAAAAGAAAAGAAAACCAAAAATTCAACTGAAAAAGCTCAGCTGTGGCTTACAAGACAAAGTGCTACAAGAGCTCACCCTTTAAAAAAATCACAAGTATATGTATATATCAACAGACAAATTACAAAAAGTTCAATAACAAACAAAATACGTGATGCACTTGGAAATTAAACGGGATTTCCACAACAGCTCAGCAAATGCACACAACAATAATGAAATTAATCTTCCAGAACTACCACAAAATCCTGCGCTTAATTTTTAATGGTTGGAGCCTCCCAGTTATTCTAGAAGATACTCCAAAAAGGGCCTTTTGAAAAGATATGATTAATGAGGCTTCACTGACAGTTTTTTTGAAAAATGATGAGTTAGCTACATGCCTCTAATGAGTGTTTAAGTCTGAGAACTCAGTATGTTATGTTTAAGAATTTCTTTATTCACTGTATGGATGTAATTACCTCAGACTGTCATGTTTTTGGCAGTACCTAGACTTCTAAATTTAAAAGAACAAAAACAAAAAAGGAATGGACACCCTGTTTATGTGAATCTGAATGCATATAAAAGAAAAGAAGTTTGCTGCTGCTATGTTTTCTTGAAGTCTATTAAATTAACTTAATGCTACAGGAGAACTAAGCCTTCTCTAATCCATATTTCTAAACTACAGAGAGATCTACACAGAAACCAGAGGGACAAGCAGAGAGAGGCAGTGAAATGATGCAACAAAGGAGTAAGAGAACAGAGCAGAAAGTTAATATTTAAAACCCAGCCCGCAGGGATGGTCGGTGCTCTGTAAATAGAGAGCCAAGCACCCATGGTGCTTATTGAAAATATCATCTCCAGCTTATAAAGGAAATCTGCACAGCTTTTCCTCGAGCAAGTGCATTACTTCTTACACTTTTAAAATGTAGATTGTGACATGCTGTCTCACCTGAACCTGACCCAGAAGAATAATCATCATCATCAATTGGGTAGACTCCTGATGCTTCTTCAACAGAGCTGTTGTCAAGGTATAGATCTTTATCAGAGGTCAAATCTGTTCTCTGGAAAACAGATAAGAGGGAATGGTTAAAAAGGTAACAGAGCCCAGCAGTCTCTAAATCTTCATTCGTATTTCCAGAGTTGGTGATGGCAAACTGAACAGTTTATACATTCAGTTTATTCAACACATTTGTCTAAGATGTTAAAAAAACCCAAGGCTGCACAATGAAAATTAGGAAACCACCCAAACTTCGGGAAGCAAGCCCCCTTCGAATCACACTTCATCTCATTCAATGCATGAATGAATAAATAGGATTTGCAGTATACTCTGCAGAGCTTCTGAAACAAGAAAGAACCAAATCCTAGGATTCAAGCTGTCACGTGAAATCTGTCATTTGATCTCCAATAGGAAGCACCAAGAGCACTTATCAAAAAACATTTTAGAGGTATATAAAGCCAAACCACACACAACTCTTTACAAATTAGAATGATCGGTTGGGACTACAGAATAAAAATGTTTCCAAGACTGCTGCTCATTAAGGATTATGACATTTCCAGCCAGATCAGACAGCACATTTACAAAATTCTGGTGAGGCAAAATGCTCCAATTCCCCAATTAATTCATCTCTCTGTGGCTTCGACAGGCTGTAATTTGACTTCCAGTGACTTTCACCACATTTTTATGTCTGCAGTTACTTTCCCCACTAAAAAGAGATTCTGCTAAAATGAGCTGATAATACAGCAACATATCAGTTATCCTTTTATACTGACAATCCAGACTTTGAAAAAACACAAGCTGCTGTGGAGGAAGACATTTTTTTAGTCTTTCAACAGAGCCTAAACCATCTAATGGAGGTCATCTATCTCCACTGACTGAGAAGGTACTTGCTATTATTACTATTCCTTTTACCAGCATTACTGTGAACACCTATTTGTCACAACCTGTTGAAAAAAGTATGACAATTGCAAATGGATCTTAAGCCAAAAATCAAAATGCTAGACCAAAATGCATCATTTCTATATCTCACATAAGAGCCCAAAACTGCTGCTCTGAGTCACAAGGGTTTCCTTACTTTTTTCCTTACTTTTACTGCACAGCACTGATTGCCCTTTTATTCTACGTAACATTCACTGTAGATTTTCTGAAGGGTTACCAAACTGTGAAAGGGGTAACTCCTCTATCCAAAGACTCATGTCTGACTTTCCAAAGTTATTTTTCCCCCCCCAGAGATCTAAAAAATATCACTTAAGATGTTTGTGACTTTTTTTTTGGGGGGGAGGGGTAGGACAGGGGGGAAGATTGGCAACATATTCCAGTTCTGAGCTACTTAACAGCAGAAAACTGGTCTTCAGTTAGATCTAAATAAAAAATGATTCTTCACAGAAGGCAGAAAGGCCATCCTGATTATTAGAGTATTTCAGAGTAAAAGACCTTTGCACTGGGGGGTACTTCATGCTTCTCTCAACAGCTCTAAACTAAAATAGTACTATGCTGTTTTTCTTCCACAGAGGAATAGAAAAACAACATGATACTGGGTCAAAGTCTACTCTTGCTATGGCAGCTTTTACCTGTGGGATTTGTAGGGGCAAAAGCCCTGTTTTTAAGACAGGTTTACAAAAGGCTTGCTCTTCTCTGCTGCTGCTAGTTCACACGGTCTGCCTGGAACTGGCTGCAATCCAAAGCAGAAATTGGAGACAATGTCTGGTCACCACCAAGTTCCTTAATTCCTTTAAAAGATGTCTCCAAAGGAAGGCCTGAAGTACAGCAGTAGGTGTATAGGGGTGGTATTGTAATTAAGAAGCAGCTGAGACTTTCTGTAGAGGAAAACATCTCCCTGTCACGGGACAAATATCCTGCTGTTGATCAGGCTGCCACAATGGACCAAGCCATTTTGCCCCATTTTTCTTTCAGACATAATTGTAGTACACAACAACCCACTCCTCAATACCAGGCAGGAAAAAAACAAAACATATTTAAAAGGAAATGCAGGTGGCTGCCAAAGAATATAGAAAAAGCATACAATATTCAAAAGGTGAAAGAAGTAGTAAATATCATCCAGCGCCAAGCAGGGGAAAAAAAATTGAAGACCTATATGAAGAAATGTTTTTTAACTATGGAAACTGCCAAAAGCATTTGGTAACAGCTGAGAAACTGCCTGAGTTTGCAAATGTTATTTTTTGTCTTGACTAAAAATATGAACTTAACAATCAATTTATTCCCTAGGCCATTTCCCACTTCTTTCTATGTAAGAAGCAAAATTAGTAGTAGAATTAAATAAATAAAACCCCCAAACAACGCCCTCCCTCCAAAATAAACAACCCCATTTTTATTCTCTTTTGAGTCTCACGGGAGTCAGAACAGACAGACATTATTTGTGACTATTCTAAAGATTCAGTTTTTGTAAGGCAACTGAGCAGCTAATCCAACCCAGCCCAAGCTGCAAGTGCCTGGTCAGCCAGGCTCCCCATCATCATATTCACTCCCTTTCTTTCAATGAATTATGGCTTTTCAGCTGCCAAAAGCTTTCATTTCTAGCTATGCTGAGATGTTCTCAAGATTGAAACCAGCTGAGAACAGAGGAACAGAAATGGAAGAAAATCCTGGGTAGTTTTCAGCAGCAATTTGGGCATCCGTTGTATTTTATTCTGGGGGTGAAAAGGATACAATGTGAAACATTATTTAATTTCTAGTATTGTGGATGGCACAACTCCATCAGAATGAGAAAATTATTCCCTACAGTCTTACAGATTCAGTACAACATTTACTATAGGGAGAAATACAGGGTATAGTGAACCCCAAATAAATTCAGATCAAACATCAAGCTTCACCTGAGGAAGATAGTCTGCAGCTTCTCTGGCCAGAGCCCCGTGCTTCAGCCTGTTTCCACTGGAAATGATTCCCATTCAGAGAGCACTCTCTCAGACCAAAGGCACAAAGAAGAACACTATCTTAAAAATCCCCAGGCATTTGCATAGCTAAATGCATTGTACTGTCCCCAAACTGACTCTCTGCAAGCTGGCCAGACGACTTGGGGTAAGGGCACCCACTCTATGCCCACAGCTTGCACCTCTTTTTTTCCCCACACAAAGCTGCCTTGGGCCACTTAGAATGAAAACTGGTCAACTTAAGGTTAAGAACAAAAAAAAAAACAAAATCCAACAGTCAACAAACAAATCACAAACATTAAAAATAATACCATGAAGATTAAGCTTAGGGAAATGAGAGATGGTTAATGAAAATTTAAAAATAATTCATGGTGCTTAGGTGCGTATCAAGTACTGAATCCATGCTTTGCAATTTTATGATATGTAAAAATAAACTAGGTTTAATATTTGCTCTAGAAATGTTTCTCGCCTGTCAGCTGGGAACCCATGGCAGCCTGTGGACTACTTCCAGGGTGTTCACAAAAGATAAGTTGGAAAAACAAGTCTGTTTTCAGTAGGCAAAAAAAAAAAAAAAAAAAAAGAAGGTTTGCAAATTCCAGCTCCATAAATCTATTTGTGCTTATTATGAAGGCCAAATATTTAAGGGTCAGTTTCCTATGGCTAACAATTGAAATGAGGGCCCTCATGTCACTTTTATGTAACAGCCTTATTTTCAGATCTATTAAAATGGCAGGAACACCAGGCAAGGATGTCTCTGTTACCAGTCCTTTAATCTGGCCCTGAAGCCACAAAAAACTGCTCGTTACCTCTTGACAGAGATTGCATTCTCGTCCGTCATTGTTATCCCACTTACGTTTTTATTCCAAGAATATAATGCTGCAAAATCCTGTGACCTAAATACTTCACATGCTACATGCCAATGATCACTGATTCCTGTCTGGTTATTGACTATGCTGGCATAAATCTAAATCTCTTGGATGCAGTGTAGATTAGCACCCATTAAGTACTAGACAAAAGATATTCCCACACCAGTTATATGTCAAAGTTAAAATCTCAGAGTCTTTATTTTAACAAAGCTTATATTTTAAATTATTTTAAATTAAATATATTTAGATCACCCAGGGCATATTTTTTAAAACTCTCATTCTAACATAAAATGAGAGAGAAAACAAACCAAAAAAGTTTTTTTCTGACTTGTCATCTCATGAAAGGCACAAGTTGTTAATCAAATTACTATGGCAAAAACCTGAAAACAGACAATATTCAGACAATAGAGATAGGAACGGATGGCACACTTAATATAAAAAAATAACGTATGAAGTGCCCTGTAATAGCCATTCACTTTTCCAGTGCTGCTGTTACAGTCAGTCCTCCCAATATGTGGGGATGATTTAGGAGTAAGACATTAAAGACTTTCATGCCATGTGGATGAAGCCAAGAAAGCTGGTGTGAGGAGCAGTGAAGAAGGAATGTCTGCCATGGCTGTTTGAAACTCAGACAGAAGAGCGATGAGTAATTGACATACGGAAGGAAACATTTTATTGCTTGCAGATGTGCTCCAATTTCTGTTCTCTACCTTTTAGGGTATACGTATGGGACAGAGAATTTGAGGTTTGCAGCTGGGTTATTAATGGTACGTTGCCTTTCTTTTTCCCCAGATGGAAGTCTTTTAGATTTAACACATTTAGTATGCACAGAACCAAAAACTAATATTTAAAAAGTGATGTTATATCCCAAATATCTAAGCCAGAAGGCTCTGGAAATTTGCAAGCATTACAGCTGTTGATTAGGTGGAGATATTATATGTAAGAAGGAGAAAGAAAACAGATTTTCCTCTTCTATTAACAGATTGTACTGTTCTATGAGTGCTTGTACAAAACCATGTTCAGCTGGTGCGTCTGAGTTTACTGAAGTGATACATTCTTCACACATACTGTATTTTTTGAATGCTAACTACCTGAATGCATTCAGCTAATGCCCAAGGGCCATTACAGAGAATCCCCACTGAATGCAGGAGAAGAGGCAGTTGTGTGAAGGAGAAGCTGTATTTTCACCAAGGCTTCCTGCAAATATGATCTGCCACCCAACAGAAATCAGTTCTCACAGACTCCATCATTGCCAATCCCAAAGCTGGCAGATGCCTTGCTATCACTGTTCACTGTTGCTTTGCTTTCTCTCATCACACCATCACACCGTTTCACTGGTGAGACTCTCCCATTAAAAGCTCATTAACCTTGTCCAGGAATGAGTCATGATTTTAAGCAAAAAGACTCTACAACACAAAACTTGAGAATCACATTTACACCTTAAAGCACTACATTTTCCCAGAGAAAATGTGCTAACCAGAAGAGCATCCACCTTCCATTTCTCACTGTGTTCCTGGCTCCTAGAGATGAGCTTCTGCCATCTCTGGCAGTGCCCACTGACCTCCTTCAGCCTGTGCATCCCTGCACTGCCTACATGTACCCTGCTATAAACGACTCATTTTGAAGTATGATTTTATGTTGAGGCTTATTTACCATTCATCCATTCATCATTGTTACTACAGATGCCTTTCTTTCATTTCACTGTTATCTCCTACAGCTGCTGACAGAAGAAACACCAAGGAAATCAATAGTCCTCACTATTTCCTTTCAAGGTGGTGGTGGCCTCTTTTAAGGATTTGGAGGCCAACCACCTCCCAGCAAACCTCTCCACTGCACTGTGCCAGCTGCAGTGGGGCCTCTACAATGATGCTGTGAGTGGAGTGGGTACTGCTTGTAGGAAAGCTGCCCTACACCACGGTCTGGGTGACTTTGATCACAGCAAAAATACTCTTCCTGTCACAACAGGCCCAAAATTGAATTTTGCAAGTTTGAGAGCAAGGTTTTCAAACAGAATCCAACACATGCATTCTTCATTTCCCCCAAATCATTTTGCCAGGGTTACCGTCTCCTTGTTTTACCTGGGAAGGGCTTAAAACTTACAACAACCTCTCAATATTTGAAGAGGGCCTACAAGAAATCTGGGGTAGGGCTTTTTACACGGGGGCATACCAAGACGACAAGGGGAAATGCTTTCAAACTCGAAGAGGGAAGATTTAGACTGGACATTAGGAAAAAATTGTTTCCTGTGAGGGTAGTGAGAGACTGGAACAGGATGTCCAAGGAAGTTGTGGTTGCCACCTCCCTGGAAGTGTTCAAGGCCAGGTTGGATGGGGCCTTGAGCAACCTGATCTTGTGGAAGGTGTCCCGGCCTATTCAGGGAGTTTGGAACTAGATGATCTTTAAGGTCCCTTCCAACCCTAGCCATTGTATGATTCTATGAAAACCCTCCAAGAACTCCCCACGGCTGCTGCTTTTCCATGCCAGTCCTCCCACTCATCCACGTGCCCAATGTAAAAATCAGCCTTGCAACTGGAACTGCCTGGACCAAATTTGCAGAAGCCACCACCTCCCCCACTGCTGGCTTTGACCAATTGAATAAAATGCTTTAATTGCCGTGACTCATTCTGTAGAGCTCGTTTCCAAAGGTATTTTTAAAAATACCTTATAAAACGCTTGCTGCCCTTCTTCAGGTAAGGGTGGAAAAGGAAATCAGCTTCGTACAGGTGTTCTTACAAGTGCTGTAAGTCTGATCTTTGCCTGTGGGGACAGCGCTGGTGCCGGCAGCAGCACAGCAGGCTGAGACCCTGCCCGGTGCAGCACAGAGAACTACCAGGGATGGAGCACATGCCAGAAAGATTATTCACGCTCCTTGTACCTCATGTAGAAGGACTTCCTGATGCTGCACAAAACTATAGCTTCAGGCCTCCAATCTCTCCCGACAGATAAAGAAAGGGTTTGACCGCTTGTGGCTGCTGAGGAAAGGCGGAGAGCCCAAAATAAACGCCAAGCACTGCAAACTGCTTCTCCTACTGCTAGCATTCAACAATAGAGGAGTCTACCAAAGAGCTGATTTACAGAGACTGCCTCATGTCAGAGCCAAGAGTCAAAAGATGCTGGCTTTTAAGATGTGTACAGTCTGTTATGCCAGACTAATTACCAAAACAGAGGCGTATTTGACAGGCACAGCATTAATAAAACAACTCTTGCCGGTGTCAGGCATTTCAGCAGCCTATGTCATGGCTCAAACTAAGGGAGATACACTGCATCCCTGGTGCTCACAGAGAAGCACTCCAAGGCAAAGAGCGCCCCAGGGTAAGGAGACATCAACAAGCCACCACCATGTCAGCTACTGTTCACTTACAGCTATGCACCAAAGAAATTACTGTGCTGCTGTTGATACACTCAAGTTCACACTCTTCATGAAGTCATAGAAACTTGTGAGTCTGTTTTCCAACAGTCATCTGTGCCTTTAGAAATATTCCCTAATGTGTAATTACATGCTGTATCGTATGCTGCATGATAAAAGAACTTAAATGATAACAGGAGAACTTGTTCAAGGTCATTTGAAAATGTTTTTCTTCCCATTATGAAGGCTCATAGATCTGTGTAGTGGGTCTTTGGCCTCCTTAAAGTTTTGGAGTTGAGGCTTGTTCTGCCATGAGGAGAGAAACATCCTTTAAAGTTCTTGCCTTTATGAGGTGAATTCCAATGGAACTCCAATTCCACTTCTTTTCAGAGTGTCTGACTTGGAGCTGTATATCATTAATGCACTAGAGGCACAGAAAGACTAAACTTCAGTCTATTAACCCAATCACTCTGTCCAGGGTGGGACTGTGTTGTCCAGGGTGAGACAGAGCTTGCTGTAGCGAGATGCAGGATGGAGGTGAGTAAGCAAGGCAGCAAGATCAGGCAGATCTTTCTATCCTTATGCACAAGTACCAAGGGCACAATTTGTAATGAAGGACAAATTAAACAACTTGCTCCATGCTTTCCACCTACAACAGATATTTAGTAGATGAACAAAAACCTGATCCTCATCAGTTACCCAACAGCCCTCCTAGGCTATCCAACTAGGCTCAAACCCACATGAAGTACTATTGAAGAACTGCTATCTGAGCAAGATCATAGTTAGATCTGCCTCTATAAAAGATGCCTTCATCATCTACTCTGCAAAAGATACCTACATCTTCATTCAGTTATGCAGAATTTTCTGGAACAACAAACTTTCACCTCTGTTAATCTCTTCCACCACTATACTCCAGTGAAGAGCAGCATTCCATCCAGGCAGTCTCCTCAGAAGTAGTCCCACAGCCTTATCTCACAACTCAGCAAGGAAAAACTACCTGGATAACAGTATATGAAACTGCAGCTTTTTCTTTCCTTCTTCAGAAATGAAAGCTTCATGTGGTTCTACAGCAATTCATGCTGACATCCCATGATCAAGAGAAGACTAGCCCCACTGGTCCTTCCCTAGAACGAGAGCTGCATGGTCAGATCACCTCCACACAGGCTCGAAGTTGGGACCAAGGTATTTGCCTAACCCACATAAACTTACTCCAACTCAGAAATGGTTACTTAGGGATGACAGTGGGACAGGGCAATTCAGATAACACCAATCCAAGCAAACAGGGTTGCTGTGTGGTTTACGTGAACCCCCTGATTGGACGCTGTATCACATACACTAACTCCACAGCAACAGGTCTTTCCCTCCCTGGAACCCAGAACTGAACACTACAGTTTAGTTGTCTCATTTACCTTGAAAACCTCAAGACTGCATAAGAGTCAGGGTACAGTACACAGCAATTCTTATTTTCCATATAAAAGCCAAAGTTTGATACCAAAGTTTCTCTGGGAATCCCAAAATTAAAGAATTTGAAGCCCTTTCAGGTTTCATGCCAAGCTATCAATCAGTGCAAAGATCAGTTTATTCTTCAACTCTGCCTTTGGTGTAGGCATGATACAAGGAGGAAACAATATTAGAAGGGTTACAGCTGAATCAGCTTCCAAAGCACCACTCCAGACTGAAATATTAAAGGGCATTCTGTGGGGGAAATGTTGTCAGAAACCAGCAGCCGCAATCGGCATTACAGATTGATTTATCTCAATTAGCATGGCAATTTTCTGCATGTTTCCCAAAAAGCACCCATCAGTTTCACCAAAAATAGGATCAAAACCACCACGCAAATCATCACCACTCAAAGTGCTAATCAGTTTTTTAAGGACACATCAGCCCATGTGCAGACAGGTTAAATTTGAGGCAAAGCCGTGACCAAGAAGCTCAATGTGCTCCTTTGAAAATGCTGAATGAAGAGGTTTGCCTGGCTTTGAATCACCAGTCACAAGTCTGACACTAATGGGAGATGCAGGTAGCTATTGGTATAGAGGTCATAACTACATGTACCTGCCCTGGTCAGTGCTTTTAAATCAAACATGCACTGCCTCTTCCACACACACCTCCCCTCTCCTTTCATGCCCTCCTGATCCTTTTTCCTCATCAATAGAAGAACTAACACTTATATTTGCCTTCCTTCTCTTGAGAATGTGGATGAATGATTAAAGCTGCCAGGGTAACTCTTTGGCATGCATGCCAATAACTCCCCACCTAATAGCCTTTCCTCTGCCTCGATGCCCTGGCCCACTGGTGATTACTGCAATCCCTTGAAGTGGTCAAATTGCAGGGCAGCCCCCATGGAAACCTATTTGGAGCTGTTCGAGCTCCTACCAAAGAATGATGTTTTTAATACAGATTGTTCTTTTTAAAACCCTACAAAAGCGGCTGTAATCAATCATAGTGGGAACACTGCAAACCTCCACCAGTTTCAAAAGCCTCATATTGATTCCTTTCCAGTCTGTGGATTTTAACAAAAATAACCCCATGTGAAGAACCAGAACTGACTAATGTGAAATTATCTGAATTAAGATTTTTTTGCCAACAGTAGCAAGAATTGGCAATTAACTGTCTCAATCAAGTACATGCCTTTCGCATAAACAGTGACATTACATATAAAACAACTGTATTATTAAAGTTACATTAAGAACCAATCAAATACTACTAGCAAAGGTTACATATGGCAACTGAAGTTTGTCAAAGGTGAGGATAAATCAGACCTCACAGCTTAAGGAGGGAGCACTTCCAATTCTTGAATTCATAATCTATTATTTAGTAGAGATTCACTCACTGAACAAGGTCTGCAAATCTCTTGGTGGATACTTCTATTTGGCACCTACAGTCAGCAGACTCTTGGTGGCAACTCACCAAAGCTCCCTGCAGGTGGAAAAACATCCACAAGTAGATCTGAAATCTGTTTGATATTTATAAAATTGTGTGGTATTGCACCAATCAGCTGAAGGAACTTTCCTTCCTCCCATGAACACATTCAACCTATTTCAGAAGCTGGTGATAAAATGCTCTGAAAATTAAAAGAAATCTTGGATCCTCTAGAACTAAGATGAATATTGGTGTTAACACATTCATACCCCAGGTTCACTAGATTCTTACTTAAGCAAAGTAGAGCTCAAATAAGTTTTAAATATGCTTAAATGAAACAGCTTAATGCAAGAGCTCTCAGTTTCATTACAATACAATATGCAGGTTGTGCGCTCAACATGAAAGAATCACCCATTATACAAATTCCTTTAAAAAAAACATAGCAAACAAACAAAAGCCCCAAATTATCATCTTTATATTACTTCAGGTACAGACAGAGAAGATTTTCTTCTCACAGCTGTCTAATGATGCAAAACAGAACAGCAGATCCATGTGAACTTTGTGTTAGCCAGTAGAACTCGCTGCATGTTCTGACCTCTTTGTCCAGCCCATGAGCACAATAACAACTGTATTTATTCAGGTAATTATTTCACACTTGTTGGGTAGTGCCTGGAAGCACAAAGCTAGGGAATCAGTTTGCCCTCTGTCAGGAAAAACACTGGTAACTCTAAAAGTTGGTTAAATTTGACCAGAAACCATAATCCCTACAGAGGAAATGATAAATAGTATCACTGCTAGTGTTTCCACTGGTATAGTCTTCCCAGACAGAGACAGCAAACACAGAAAGCAATGAGAGACCAGGTACATCCTTGTAAGGTACATCCTTGTAAGATAGCTCTTCATAGCCCATATCCCCAAACAGTAAAACAACAAAGATTACTTTATTGCAGTTTAAAGGTGCCAACTAGTCTAACACACACTCAGCTCACCGGTCTACAAGATCAAGTGGTTGGATTCATCACTCTGATCCTGTTTTACTTAACTGAATTTTTGCTACAGAGGCTTGGTGTTCATTTCCTCTTTGATGCATATGAAGATAAGAAATGAGTTTACTTCAGATGGTATAAAACATTATGCTAATAACTTCCACTATAAAAGGAGCTGAGTGAAATCAGAGATACGTCAGCTTGTACAGGCTGTGTGGCTTTAGGAGCAGTCTTCTGTCTGGTATGCTGCCTTTCAGGCATGACTCCCCTCCTTCCACAGGGGAGAAGTAACTGGTGCATCACCAACATGGAGCCTGCCAGACATCCCAGCCAAAGATGACAGACAGGTTGGGCTGGAGGAGAACACAGCACTCTGCCTGCAGCCCCAGACAGCTCTCCAGCCAGGTGAGGCTGCAGCAAGAAGGATTTTCCCTCTAGTCCTCCTCTGCATGCTGGTGGCTCCATAGGCCTTGCAGGGAAGCATCAGGATGGGAAAGGGAACCAAGAGGCCAGTTTTGTCTGAAGACAAATACAGAGTGGGATGTAACATACATTCATATACTGAGAAAAAACACCTAACATATGTCCGCTCTTTAATACACCCGCCCACAAAGGTACATAGAAAGAATCAAGCTGAAAACACATTGTAAGTGCTACACTTAAATAAAAAGTTACTCCATGAGCAGTGGAAAGCCTGACACCTGATTCTCTGCAGAGGTTCCTCTCCCTACCACAACCCCAGTTCCTGTCCCTTTCCCCTGTGCTACTCCCTCCCTATGAGCTGTGCATGTGGATGTGGAAGAACATGGATAAAACAACTCTGAAAATTAACACAGCAGAATTTCACAAAATAAAAGTTTCAAGCGAAATTACATAAGGGATCACCTTCAAAGAGCATGTTACATTTTTTTGGTTTAAAGCATGGTCAAGAAAGCTGCTGCTTTAATCAAAGGATTAGTGAACTGATAACATAATCTCTCCCAGTTATCACGAGTGGCTACCTTTAATGAAAAATGGATGAAATAAGCTTCCTATTCATTACCTTCTGCTAATATTTGAAAAATAAAGCTACATAAAACTAGAACCAAAAGAATAATGAAGGTAGAAAGAAATGACATTGATAAATTTGCTTCCCTTGAATTAAAGGAAAACAAGTCAGATAAGTTGTTTGACAGCATTTTTAACAGTCACAGATCTGACTGAAGAGTAAAATATAACAGAGACACTTAATGCTATTAAATACCTGTTAACAAAGAACAATCCTTTCTTTCTAGTATTCATATTTTATACTGGAGTTCCGCTGAAGGGAACAAAGATCTCAGTATTTCTGTAGATAAACTCTGAATCTTCATAAAACTGTCCCAGCACCACCAGCACAGGGTTAGCAGCACTCTACAATCCTCGCTGCCTTATAAACAGTTCAAAGCTTTTAAAAATCCATATGCCTACAAAACCTCCTGAAGCTGTTACACATTGCGGATTTCACAGCATTGTTGACCTGGGCGGCCTCTTTATCCTCAGTAAGTTATTTTAAGCAACTTTCTGCCAGCAAGCAAGTCTCTTTGTTAGGCTTTGTCTGTATTATTGCTAAAGCACTGCTTACAATACAGCACAAACCAGGGAGGTACTAATCAGAAACCAGAAAGGGGTCTGTCAAGTTCCTATGTGATTTCTTTTTTTTTTCTCTGTTTTCCTGATAATGCTTATCATAGTATCTGACAGATCATTTGCCCTGCTGCCAGGAATCTGGTTACACACCTAAGCCACCTCCTGAGAGGAAGCACTGTGAATGCACAGCAGACAAAAGAAACCAAACCCATATATTTTCAGGACCAGGTTATTAATTTGCATATTTTCTTCTTCCTTGTCGGCACTTTTGTATGTATCTCATATATGTATCTATCTCTGGTGTAGAGAAAGAGAAGCTAGCGAGTGTATCTACCTACTGAGTAAGAAAACCCATCTCCTGGTTTAAGGGGCGAGGAAGAGGAGAAGAAAAAGAAAGGTAAATTTCTCACATTTCAAACGAAATTCAAAGACCAAAACCTCTGCTTTATTCTTAAATTATTATTATTGGTAGTATTATTTATTCTTAAATTCCCAATCAAATAATGGACTCCAGCTTGAGGACCATTTCTATGGCATAGTAGGAAAAACAAGCCTCAAACCAACACATATCACCACACATCAAAAAGCAATCTCATAATCTTCTGCAAGCTCATGGCCTGGAAGTACCAAGCAAGAAGTCCTCCTTGGATTGTAAATTATTACTAGTCACAATCGAGCAGCAACATACATGCTGCTTCTACTTTCCTGCTTATCCAAAATATTTATAGGGTGATCCTGTTTGGGGAAGCAACTCTTTCACTTTGAAGTTTCACATCTTGGAGGCTTGTGTGACTAGTCACCCATACCAATCCTTGGTGTCACCAGAACTACTAAGACCTACCATGTTTTAATCCAAGGGCACACTATAAAATGTATTCAACAGACAGCCCACACAGGCAGAGAGAGATTCAGATTTGATGCCAACTTCTGTATCACACTTGATAAGCAGACTCTCAGCTGAGGGCCAAGACATACAGAGGACGCTGGGAGAAGTGCAAAGGAAAAAGAAATTTAAACTGACATAACTGGAGCCCACAAAATCTCTGCTGGTGATACTTTATTTCTGGATGTTAAATGAGCTTTTCTATTCCCTTGTTAAACCCATAACATTCATGGCAAATGGAAAGAATTTTTTTAAGTTATCAATTCACTAAAGTTTTCAGGTTGCACAAGAATGCCTTTCAAATCATGTTTTCTGGAAGCAACTAATTTAGCACTGACATCTTTATGCCACTTAACATGGTTAAGTGTTGGCAAAAAAAATTGATAAGTAACTTGTCAACCCTGAGTTATTCTAGATAAAGCACGAATGTATTCCAATTACCTGCACCTTATTTCCGACAGTTCTGCTTCAAAACGACAGCACATAATCTGCTCCATATAGCTGTCAATCAAATGGACAAATTCTCTTAAGCTTTCATTGCAAATATGTCCGAAGCAATTAGACTTTACAAAGTTAGCCCCAGATTAATAACAAAAGTTTAATTCAAACCACAGTTTTTTCTCTGCAAGCAAGAATAAAGGTTGCTACACTGATGGCATTGGAAAGCTTCTTAGTTCCGGTTTCTATTTGTTTCAGTAAAAGGGTCACTCGGCACTCAGAAATGGAACAAGCAAAAAGGAGTTTCATCAGCCTAAGTGTTACGGATGTTGGCTGCTTAATAGACCTGACCTTGCACAAACCTGCTCACCTCCCGAGGTTCTGGGAGCTTAAAAAAATAACCGAGGACAAAGAGGAGGTGTAAAGACTCTGCTCAGGGAGAACATGTGGCAAGACAGTCAGATCTGTCACAGCAAGACAACACAGAACAGTTTTATAACATTACTAGAACACTTGTGTATGTGTATCTAAGAAAATAAGAGTGGTCACAAGCTGCTTCAAATGCAGTTTCAAATGTTTCAAAATCCTATGCAAAGGAACAGTTTAACACAGGCATCTAAATAGCTAGACAGAAGAATGTGCCTGTAATGTGGTTTTACAAGAAAGCCTATCACACAATAACACTGTTAAGTTCTTCTCAAATTAGACACTTTGATCAAGAATAAACCCTTTTTTTTCATGGGGTAGGCATGATGTGTGTAGATAAGGTTTTCTGATAAACATACACCAGCAAATTAGATCAAGAACTTGCTGATAAATACAATTCTTCCAACAATATTAATGGGCTGCTTTTGCATGTTGACAAAGCCAACTGCAAGGAGGCAATTGCAATGTGTTAAATCACAGCAAGCAGCATTTGCTAACCCACTTTGAACAGACAGAAGAGATTTTTGGAAAAGCTGTTTTCATGTGCCACTTTTGAGTACAATAATGGAATGAGGACAAACAATGACCGGGAAGCACTTGAGAAACTAGAAGGTGAAAATCATTTCAGTTGAAAACTCAATTCATGACAGTAGCTGACATCTCTTCTTAAAAGTCTCTCAGAAGTTCATTTCACTTCATAATGACATGGTGAACAAAGATCATTAGACAGAAGAATGCAACAGCTACTGGCATTTTTATAAAGCAGAGTCATCAGTTCATTTCATTTCTTTAAAAAAAATTAGTCCATACCAGACACATCTCACAAAAACTAAAGGTACTTGTCCAGCGAAACACACAACTCACACTTGCAGAAAAATTGGCTTACTGGTATAAACTGGAACCCCACGAGTTTGCTGTTCTGAAACTGCTCACTGAACAGCCTGATGGAATATGAGCCCTTCTGGAGACTGAAGGCTCTGGTCCAGCTCCTGGCAGGGACTGTCCTTCCTCCATTAATTACGTGTGTGCATACGCAGGCCCATGCTGCAGCCCCCCGGGGAAACCTCTGATGGGCTGGGAAGAGCAGATTACTCCTGGCTTATGGCTCAGATACAGCACGTTATGCAACCGAAAGGCTTTAACAAGCCTCCATTTCATTCTTTCAAGATCAGTTTGAAGGGAAAAAACATTATCAGTCATGAAGATGAACACTAGAAAAGAGCCAAACACCCCAAAATGCAGTACAAAGTTGCAGGCTAGCGTCTCAGTTTTCAATGAGAGGGGTGAAGGCAGAATCAGGGGGCTCTGCCAACAGCCCTGTCCGCCACAAAGCCTGCCGGGAAGCCAGGGCTTGCTCTTTATTTTCTGCTCAAACACCATTTCCTTCATAAGCCTATTGACAATTTTTAAAGAAAGAAAAGCCAGACCACAGTCCTCAAGCCTAATATCCTTTAAATCCACTGTGGAGGTCCCTCTGCCTTACACCGTGGGCCTTGCAGAGGCAGGGAAGGGTCGGGGCTGTCCCGCCTGCCCCATTGCCCATGGGGCCAGCAGCTGCCAGGCCCGGGGGACACTCTGGGGACACTGCCACTCACCACACACACACCAGGCAGGCAGCAAAGGGTGCCGGGAGCCCAAGGCAACCCTCTGGGCAAGCACAGGCCCCTGCCTTTACAGACAATGCAGCATTTTCTTCCCTACTTTCCCAGTAGGGCCAGTCTGAAGTGGCACACTATTTGCATTCAGAATGAAAAACCTCATTTTGTCATCGGAGAAGTTCCCAGCGAGCTGTCCCCTGCCCAGGCCCACTGGACATTGACCTCTGCCAGCCCACTGCCTGCTGGCTCTGCAGCAAGTACAGCAAGCACCAGCTACCCAACAGGGCCTCAGTTTTCAAAACCCCCTTTTGTGGTGATAAAGGGGGTTCTGTTCCCCTGCCTGTGCTCATTACAGGTGTGATTCTGAGGTAACACAAAATGGAAAGTGCCTGGGTTTGTAACAGCCAACAGCAGAGCTATGGTGTCAGCTGAAGCCAGAAGTGGCACAGAAGTGGCACTTTAAGATTTAACCAGAAAATAAGAGTACATACAGTCTGTATGCTGAGGGACAGGCTGCAATTGCACTGCTTTTTTGTCTTTTCTTTTTAAAACACTACACAAGATTAAAATAAAGGGACAGTTTAGGATATCTCATGCCACTTCTCCACCTTACACTATCTTAGGAAACCAACTTAATGTCCTATTATAAATTTATAACCACAGTATAGTATCCTATATATACCACATACTATTATCAGTTTAAAATCATCTCTATCTGAAAGTTAAAGCTCAAGTTCACCAGAGTCACTAAGGGAAACAAGCTTCTCCCTCGCTTCCAAGCCTACTCTGCTGGATGACACAGCTGAATGCTTCCATTTCACTGATGAAGGTTGTCATTCTTGATATTATACAGCACTGAAAGAGCCAAATAGATTAAATGGACATCTGCCTTTCCAGTCTGCTATAAAAGTGGTTTAATACCAAGCAGTGTTTAAACAGTAAAACTGTCTGCAATTGCTGCTTTATAATCTGTGAGTAATCAATCAATCTCAGTATTGAGCTTCCATTACTGCTTCTCTGCAAGCAGCTGGAAAAATTTTCAGGGCACATACTCCTTGTTTATACCCCAACATTAAAGAGAAATTAAACACAGCTTCAGTCTGAAGGCACAGTGATCCTGGCACACGCCAAGTCTCAGGCTTATAGTTTCAAAGCAAAGCAGAGAAGATACTGTGAAACCTCAAGTTATGGCAGCTACTTGCCATATTACTTGCTCTCTGTATGCATTACTGCAATAAATACCCCTGGGCTTGCCAAAGGAAAGCAGCTTCCCATCAGAGCCATCATCCTGCTCCTCTCTGAAACCTCATCAACTCAGAAGAGAATGTAGGATGCAGCTGTTGGTCCCATGCCACCCATGGAGCTCAGCTGCTCTGGCTTAAAGCTGTCTCAAGCAACAGCATCAAACTCGACATCTTTTTCAGACTTGTTGCTTGATGTTGCAATGACGGTGGGATTATAACTGTCATGTTGGGGATTCAGAGGCTTACTTCTTTTAACAGTGGAATCTGTGCTGACACGTTTTGGTTAAGGTGCAAGTGCCCCTTGATCTCAGAGCTACATGGACCTTGCCAGCAGAGCATACGTACATCCGAGGCTCATGTCCCTGCTCAAGAAAACTAAAGGCACTTCCATTTAAGACGGGGAAGGCAGGCAAAGAGGCAACTTCAACCCAGCCACAGGATTCAGGTGGGAGAGAGGCAGAGCTGAAAACAGGTAGCTCCTGGAGGCTTGAAGCATCTTGTGATGGGGTCACGCCTTGATTATTGTGCTTCCCCAGCTGGATGTCAAGAGGCCCAGGCCATCCCCCTTATGCAAGAGAGGGCTTCCAGAGTGGATTAATGCTAAACCGTTTCATGTTTCTTTATTCTGCTCCACAGGTTGTGGCACAGTGCTCTCTGATGTGGTATATAAAGCACATGACTAACATCCATCATCTGCTCAGCCCTTCATCCCCTCCCCAAAGCCAGGATTTCACGTGGCAGACACTCTTGCTTTATCTGGAGTGGGCAGACAGTTTGTCTCACAAAAGCACAATTTACATCATTCAATTTAGACATGGCAAAACTGAAATCAGTTCACCATAACAGGGATATCAGTCACTGATTTCACATCTCTCATCTGACAACTAGTTTAAAGGCAACTCCTGCCCCATGCATTTATTTTTCAATAAATTCTGAGTTTCCAGCAAGCATTCAACACAGAGGCTGGCCTGGACAAGAGGGGCACTGCTCCTTGAAAGAGCAGCACTCAGTTCTGCTGCTGACTCCAACCATCCAAACTTGCCAGTGTCTCCTGCATGGATCTGGGTTTTCAGCTGGCCTGACGAAAAGTGCCACAGCTAAAACACAACACCAGCCTTGGATTAAACCTGAAGTATTTTTCCAATGTTATCTGCATTCTACTCCTACTCTTTGTATCCCTCTCTGCTTGGCACAGGGAGGCCAAGGATCAAAGTGAGTCCCCAAAGAGTCACATGCACATTCCTTTCCCTCTCAATATCTCTATACAAATTAGAATAATCACTACAAATAGACTTCACTTGTAATTTTGAACCCTCTGGCTTTGCACTGGATTATCCAATTCAGGGCTTTAACACAGCAGCACTCCCCAGTGAGACTACAGGAATGGGGAGACAAAGTCACTGAGTATTTCAGGTACCTAACTTGACTTCAATTCAAAGCAGCTATATTCAGGACTAAAAGGCCCTTCTGCAGATCAATGGAGAGAGGTATGCTTCTCCAGAGAGCTGGTCACAGTCCTGATTTTATATATCTGAATTCAGGCTGATCAGCTAACAGCTGAACAGTCCTTCCAACACACGTTCAACAAGAGAGTCAACCTCTGACTGAAATGGCACCCGTAATGTCAGGTTCCAGCAGGTCTGACTGAGTTTTGGAATAAAACAGTAGAGAGGCACATTGCAAAGCCAGCAGATCTGCATTTTCCAAGGGAACAATTACTGTGACAACAGCACATTTACGAGACTCGGACAGAAACCTCAGTATCTCAGTGCTGCCATAAGCTGCACTGAAAAAAACCCCAAGCCCCATGACTTCAGGCTGCAGACCCATACATTTGCAGCTGAGGGTTTCAATAAGAGACCTCTGTTTATCTGTAATGACACAGTGTAATTCAGCCAAGTAGGGTGACTTGTCCCTGGACTGGGACAGTGAGTACTCATTTTTCTGGATGCTTTATAAGGAAGGGGGAAAAAAAGCAACCGCAGCATAATTCCTAACTGCAGAGTTCTGTCAGCAGGAAGGAGCTCTACTTCCATGGCCATGAACAACAGCAGCTACTTCAGCTCCAAAGTATACAAGCACTCAGGCACTGTGATACAACTAAATGTGGAGACCCAGCTGTACAGAAAACCAATTCTACTAGCTAATTAGCACAGTACTATGTGCCAAAAAAATTTCTTCCAGGTAAACTTTTTACCTCTTCTTATGCTGCTTACAGTCACTTGATTACTGCTATGAGAGTTGTATTGTTTGACCCTTGGACAACTGCAACTCTCCTCCAGTTGTTAATTCTACCCTGTGTGCAGTCCTTAAATGAATGCTAACATATATCAGACCTTTTCTCAGTGCCATCCAGTGTGTACAGAACACACAGGGAACACAGTGCTTTAGAAATAAGATTTTCCATGTGCTGCTTTAAGGAATGGAAACCAAAGGAGCAGCTGCATTGTTGTACAGTAAGCAAAATCCACAAGGTACACAACTATTCAGACTTGAGCTATCTCGGAAGGATGTGATGTTTTGTAAAATCTTTAGACTGTGTACTTTATCTTCCCATGCACAATGAGAATTAAGTGTAATGTATCAAGGCTTAAAATTAAACATGACATATTGATGATGCAATGACAGAGCAACCAGTCAAATCAGTTCAAAAGTCATTTCTTTTCAATGTAAATTTAGCTTAATTCCAAAAATCAACAGAGGAAGCAAGACCAGCATTCACATGCAAGTGAAACAACCTCTTGAAATTCTGCAGCAGTTAGCATCAGAAATCTCCCAGGTGTGAAATGAGAAATTAATGGAGTTTGCTAGTGGTGAAGAGAATCAACCCTGAACCGCATGGCAGGAAACTGCTGCTGTTAAACACGCCGATTATCATTTTAGCAACATTTTACCTACTAAATTCTTCATATACGTAATGCTATTCAATCAGAGCACTGTATACCTATCAACTACAGAATAGCAGAAAAATTGACCTAAGACCAATCTGTAAAAGTGAGATGTGCTTGTGTTAAAAAGTGCTTGACGTTTCTGCTAATTATACACCTATTTTACCTATGGACAACAAGGACCTATTCCCTCAGCATAAGACAGCACTCCAGTATCCTATTCCTGTACCACCCTCTCCTCTTCCAAGCCAGGCTATTGAAAAATGCCCACACAGTATGAAAATTCCCTAAGGATACTTGCATAAAAATGCACTTACAGACAATGGTGTCCTGGTCAGCAAGATGAAATTACCTTACAGTGGCTTAGAAAACCTTCCAAGAGGCACATATTGTCCTAATGTAATAGGAGGCTGTGGGAACAAACAAGCTGAAAACAAAACAAGACAATTATACAAAAGCAACTTCCCAGCTAACATCTGAGAGGCAATTACAGGATATCGGCATGCTTCCTGCCTCCAAGCTGCAGCACCATCACTGTTTGTCAGTGATAGGGAAAAAGGAAAAAAGAAAAAGCACAAACAAGCATGGAGAATTTAAAACTCCTGGAGAGCCCCAGCTGCCCAGAATTCCAGGCTTAAAGCAAAGAATTCAGCTCCAAACCCAGCTACTTTTAGGCAAGCATTTGAACTGGAGCTCAGGGTCCTAAATCCCATTTTAATCAGTGGAAACGTAGTCACTGCAGCCAGGGGCGCCCTGCACAGGCACATAGCACTGCTTGGGATGCCTCAGGCACCATCCCCAGTTCCTCACCAGATGGACACGTGCCTCCTGCAGGTCCCATTGCACATTCCAGGGCTGTGCAAACCTCCTCTGTGCCCGAGGTATCTTCCATGGCACAAAATTTAAGAGTATTTGTCTTCTCTTTCCCCTTCTGGAAAGGTAGGAGTTGCAGGCAGGAGAAGGAGGCTGTCTCCAAAACAGGGACTGATCTGTGGCATACAGGGCAGATGTCTGAAACACCTCTGGAACACTCAGCTTTGTCACCTCAGCACACACTCTCTATACACAGGTATTGAACATAACATGAGTGAAGCCTGGCTTGTCACTTTTCAATGACAGCAGTTCCCACACAGCAGGACAAGCTTTGGAGAGCACTCCAGGGTGTCATCCAACAGGTCTTGACTTACACCACACCTAGAAACTCCTCAGATGACAAAGTCCAGGTCAAACCCCAGGATACATCACTACAACAGAGGTAATGTAGACTTCCATATCCCATGCATGCAAGACTATTTACACTCAGGAGTTTTATCTGAGGTTGTTTTTTCTATCTAAAAATGCCAAGCACACAAAAACAGATTTTCCAAACCTTCAAAGCTAAGTTAAATAACCAGTTCCTTACAAAAGTGAGAAGAACACTAACATCTTTGTAGCACGAATCTACTACCATTTTTCTAATAACTAGAAAATCAAGAACCCCATTCTTTGGTTCCCCTTGCTGCTGTGGGAAAAACCCTGAGAACCAACAACAGCTTCTGCACCAGTGAAGAAGTACATCTAAGCTATACAGCACCCTGTTGCACCCATCTATAGATCACTAAGTCCCCCTCTTCCCCTGTCTCCTCCAACTAATCCATGCCAGAGGCTGTGGGAGCACAGGGTGCTACAGCAGCTACAGCTGCTTCTGGATGGAACAATCCTCCTCCCCTTTGCCACCGTGAAAAGCTAACGAGGGCATGGTAGCAAAGAGCAGACCACTCTTCCTACAGGCTTATGCTGTCCTAGCTCCACAGTGAGAAATCAGCATTTTCACCATCCCCGGACTCCACAACTACACAGAAAATAATTTTCAGCCTCGTGCCTGTAGACACATGCCTATAGACACAGGCATGAGATTCAAAAATAACACATTAGTTGCACCTACAGCGTAAGAGTTTGAGAACATATTCTGATTTGGAGCAAGCTTTACTACAAATTCAGTGCACATAGCTAAGAGGTGATTTGCACAAATTTACATGTAGCTCTTTTGCAGTTCTCAGCCACACCAAGAACCAAGCCAGGTCTTCAAAGGACTTTAAAAAGTACTTGCAGGTCACAATCCTAAAGTAGATCCTGTATTAGATGGGCAGCTGAAGACAACAAAGTAAAGCATTCCTGGCTGGCTTTGTTAAAACACCTGTAGATCTGCTTCCAGAGCTTCTCAATGTGGAGATTAGCAGCAATATCTGTACAGAGATTAGTAGAAACTATTGGTGAACATCTCACTGTTTCTTCAAAGCCAGAAATACAGGTCCAGGCAGGTTTGCAAAGTCTGATGCATCATTGATGATGTCTCCCTCTTGGCTGGATTAAACCAAAATTTAAGCAGGCAGGGGGTTGATTGTAGCTTGTCCCTTCTCATCGAGGTGATGGTGAAAGCTCAAAATAAAGCTTCCAAAATAAATGCTGTTACAACATTTTTAGGGTATAGGCACACCCCAAAACCTCATAAACCAACAAGAGAGGTTTTGTTCTCTTGACTGAAAGCCAAGCATTTCCTTCCTTCTTAGGCTCCCAGAAACACTAGCAAAGGGGTTTTTTTTAAACCATAAAACAAATTTCCTACTCACACACTGCAGCATGCTATGTAGAATGTAATTCGTATGGCAGTCAAAAATATGTGTAACTGTACTCCATATGCACTTCTATTAGAAATAACCATTTTGCTTTATTACAATAGTTCTAAGAGGGTAGAAGGACAATTTTAGACAAAAACAAAGCTATAAAACACACAAAAGTATCCCTCACAAAATCCAGCCATCACCAAGGAAGGACAAGTCCCAGATATTAATTCCTTTATATGCTTGAGATCTGTGATGAAGTTAAACATAGGAGCAATTAACTTCTATGCAAGTAACACAAGCTTTACTGCATATACAACCATAAAACCTTGACAGCTTCCTACAGAACAGGAATTCCCACAGGGGCTTTTAATTTCCTCTAAATACAAGTACCTCTTGTGAGGAACAGAAAACAATACACAAACTCTTCATGACAGCTTCAGAATCAGAACACAGCCTGTGGCAAACTGATATTTTAAAAAAACTTTTACTGGGTTTAGAAAACTTGCATATACTTCTAAATTTACTTTCACATGAAATATAGCTGTTGCAATAACAACAGCAGTCACAGCTAGCTACAAGTCACTAGCAAGGTGCATACTCTATGCATGTTCTGTCTTTTTAAAGCAGAAAACACGTTCCCAGTTTAAACTTGCTCATTGAACTCTATTTTCTGGTGCTAAAATTTTTCCTGTGTGTGACATGTGTGACATGAGACACCACCTAAATGCTACTATTCTTTTCAAATACACAGGCAGGATTTGTCTGTGTTTTGCTGATAAAAATAATATACCTTGAACCAGTAATATTAAATTGAATGTCTCTTACTTCAGGAAGGAATTAACATTATTTTCAAAACTGATACAACGTACATGTAAATTTAGACTTACTTATTTCAGGGTAACTTTCTCTGATAGCAAAATTCTAAAGCTGCTTCTGACAACAGGAAAAAAAGGACAATTATTTTGTTGGAACTACTGACTGAGACGTTCCTTCTATAGCATCTGTAATGAAACCCATCTTGCATGGGTTGGACTCACAGCACAGGTTAATATTACTGCCCTTGGAAGATGTCTTACATTATGGAAACCTGTTCGTGATCATTATTGATGAGAGAGGAAAAAGAAAAGTTTAGCCCAATTCAGGGTTCAGCATATTCCTTTCAGACTACAGGCTGCTGAAACACTGAAGCCAAACCAAAGAGGATTTCTTTCTTCCTTCAGAAATAATTAAATCACATTAAGAAAAAAATAAATAGAGCAGAGGTAGCCAACGAACCTATCTTTTACATTGGACACTAATTGAAAAAGATACAAAACCAAATAAGTTTAGGAAAACATTAACCTTAATTACCCTGTGAAAATCTATGGCCGTTAAACAATCATCCATATCTAATACTTACCTTATTATGTGCCTTAAGTAAAACAGAGTGCCTAGCTCAAGGAAATCCCTGCTTAAAAATTAAACATCAGTAACTGAAGCACAATAAGCCTCCATGATTTAAAGGCAATACTCTTAAGTACAGTCACGACTCAAAAGTCACACTACAGCATTTCATTTGAGATTGCGTTTGGAAAGACACACTGCTAGAGAACAGAACCTATTAACAGAGGATGCAGCAATTCTTGCCAAGCTGTTTGATAGAAACCAGGCACTGATATAACCTAATCTGTACAACTTCCCATTAGCAATACCACTTCCTAAAAGGAAGGCATTAAGGTTGAAGGGCTCTCACAGCAGCTACCGCAGTTTACTATACAGAGCAAGGCTAATCTGGCACAATTATTTTCCTAAATGGTAAAATGGTCATCCCAAGATGTCTTTCCAAATCAGAATTATGTAACACTCCTTACCAGAGATGAACTTGTGGCATACTATAGAATTTACAAGTAATTTAGTTATTTATTTTACAGGCACTCAAATAGGACTTGTTATCCCATAAATCCTTCTACCTTAGCTCTTGGCTGTGCTGAAGGCAACACTGCTGTCACTCCTGGTTTAAATAAAGAGACCTCAGTGCTCGCTCAGTGCTGTGGCAAGAAATACTCTGGCACAGGGCAGATCCGTATTTTTATATCTCTGCAATCTCATTGAAGAATACAGCTTTCTTTTATACAGCTGAAGTATCAAATTTTAGCAAGCTGGCCTTAACACTGAGCTCTTAGTACTGATTTCTCCTGAAACTCAGATTATAAGGAAAAAATGCTCCCGTCTTATTAGCCTTTTATTATGAAACAGCTATTCATAGATTCCTGAAATACCTGCAATTCTTTTCATTCACTATGAAGAAACTCTTACATAGCCTAATGAATTGCAGAAACATTATATACTAACAAAAGCAAGACGCTTCAAGAAACAGGAGGAATGTTCATTCAGTTCACAACACTGAAGAAAATGACATGGAAAGTTAAAGATGTAAAAAATATACTTTTATAAAAACTTCCCACAAAATACACACAAAAGGTATACAAACAAAAAATAACTATAATGCATACACTTTCAAAAATTGGGCAGTTCAAGGTGAGTTGTAGGAAAAGAGTGAAAAATACAGGTCTGTGGTAAAATACTGTTGTTTCTGTATAAACATGTCATAAACTGTAATTTATACTTCCCTTGTCAAGTTCTTTAAAAGGCTGACAAAGCAGGGTGAGGTGACATGCTAGCAGAAACCCCACACTCCATGTTATACTGTGCTTGCAAACGCACACAGCACATTTTAGGCATACCCCCTTGGCATATCTGGGTAAAAAGAGAGGTCCAAAACTGAAGCTTCACTTGGAAAAGGGGAGGGAGAAAAACTTCCTCTGCATATTTTGCTTTTATCAACATTACACAAGCAGGTGTCATATACCTTGAGGGAAGAACACAGGTAATTTTGACTGCTGGCATTGGCCAAGTCACTGCACCAATACAATGTGGGAACATGCTTGTCCAAGAGTTACACACAGGAAGCACAGGATGCTGGAATTTCTGTCAAATGAAAGAGATTCCAACAAGAAAAAACATTTTGCCATGCAGCCCACACTAGTTTCTTCTACTCTCCAAGACACCACCCTCTCCTTGATGCTGATGAGGCAGCCCCAGGAGGAGACCAGCTCTTTATCACCAGATAAAGAGCCACAGGAGAAGCAGACACCACAGGGAGCATCTTCCATGGCCACCCCAGGTTTTGCTGTGCGCTATGTGAACATCAAGCTGCAGGCTGCCGTGTGCCAGAGGGCTGGAACACCTCTCCTGTCAAGACAGGCTGAGACAGCTGGGCTTGCTCAGCCTGGAGAAGAGAAGGTTCCAGGGAGATCTTATAGCAAGCAGCCTTCCAGTACCTGAAGGGGGCCTACAAGAAAGCTGGGGAGGGACTTTTTAGAAAGGTGTGTAGTGATAGGACAAGGGGCAATGGCTTTCAACTAGAAGAGGGGAGATTTAGGTTAGACATTAGAAGTTCTTTACTGTGAGGGTGGTGAGACACTGGAACAGGTTGCCCAGGGAGGTTCTGAATGCCCCCTCCCTTGAAGAGTTAAAGAACAGGTTGGACAGAGCTTTGAGAAACCTGGTGTAGTCAGAGGTGTCCCTGCTTATGCAGAGGAGTGGAACTAGATGAATTTTCAGGTCCTTTCCAACCCAAACCATTCTATGATTCCGTGACACTAGGGCAGGTGTTACCTCAAATTTTACAGTAGCAAAAGCTACCTACTATCAAAGATGAATGACATAAAGGCTGAGCAACTGCAGAAACAAAGCATGATGAATGAAACTGTGAGTGCAGAGGCAGCTTTCCATCATTCCAGTGAAAGTCCTATCAAATGGAAATTCAGATACCTGGGAATTCAAACAGCTATGGTCAGATGTATTTTTAAGCACATTCATCTGTCAGGCCTAAAGGCCTAACAGCTTTGCCAAGGCCTCTGGGACAGAGCAGAACTGACTATGGGCTTCAGAGGTATGAACTCACTGGACCAACAACAGGGTTGCAAATCCATCTGGCTGCCCAGTACAGGGGCAGAGCACCCAGTTTTGGAGGGACACAGAAGTGAGCACAGTTTCAAGCAAAGTACACCACCCCAACAAACTACACTTCATCTGCACCTGATCTACACAGGACATGGGATCAAAGCTTCTTTGGCTGAAAGCAAAGACAAGAATTAGAAATACAAAAGTCTTTCAGGAACGGTGACTGTGTAAGAGCAGAATTAAGGTCTCAGTATACATGTATATGTGGAATCAACTTTGAAGAAGCCAGCTCTGCAGCATCACTGAAGTTCACATGCACAGCCTCTGCTGGACCAGTGCCTACACCTGATGTGAGGTGACCAACTCAGTGCTAGACCGAAGCCCACACCTGCAGATTTCCAAGTGCTGCAGTTCCAGTCCTTGCAAACACTCACTGCTTGTGCCACGCAGATTATCCTCAAACAGGAGCAAGGCAGTGGCAAACCAATGAGCCAGGCCTGGCCTTCAGCTCCAGAGACAGGCAATATGCCAGGGGGCAGAGGGAGGATTTTGGAGGAGAGAAGAGCAGGCAACTGCCAGTTACCAAGAAGAAAAAAAAAAAAAAAAAAAAATGGAATGGAAAGTATTACTGAACTGAAAACAGGGGTATTACACATGTTTTGTGCTTCACTCACACTCATGAATGACAGGTAACAGAATTACACAGGCAATGACAACCACTGCCTTCCTTCACAGGAGGCACAGAAGAAACACCCTTTCTTCCACTTAGCACGGTCAAAACTTGTCCAGACTCACAGACTTCTGCCATTTCAATTCCCTCTCTAAACAGCTGACTAAAATAAGCGAGCCACTTGCACCATACTCTTTTCTGCAGTTACTCATCTTTTCCACTGAGATGATTCTGTGCTCGTCTGCAGTCAACTGCATCCCCCTCAGCTGAATTCCTAACTTTAATTGCCCAACACAGCACACAAACTGCCTTTGGTATACATACCTTGACTTTTTTTATTATTATGATTTTTAAAAAAGTAACTGCTCCTAGCACAAACTTGCAAGGCAGCCAGCTGCCTCTTCTCTGTGTTTCTCAGCTCCTCCTGCTCAGCTGGGCTACCCAGGCTGCTCCTCCCAAGGCAACACTGGGTGGGGTTTGCAGTCTTTATGCCATTTGGTGCTTATACTGAATTCTGTACCATCCATTCCTCCCTGCAGAGCACTAATTGATGACACCATTTTGTAAGTTCATAAATAAATAAACAGATTTCCAAAAGAAAAGAGTTTGCTCTGGCCTGTCCTGGCTCAACCCAAAACAGTGAAACCACTTTGTGGAGCATTTTAATGGAGCTAACAAACCCTCCGAGGAACACACTGGATCGATTTTGGCCCAGGGCCCCATTAGCACTTTTGTATTAGGGCTTGCCCACAACCTGGGACTCTGAGCTTGAACCACCACCAAATGCTCCCACATATCCACATATGCCTTACTTTACATACAAAAGGAGTCCTACCAGGGATCCCATTTTGGTTTGCTCTTAATTCTGTTTGCTTAATTTGAGCATGTGTTTAAGTCAAGGATTGCAATGGATTTGCCTTTTTTTTTAATTCATGCTGCAAAGGACTGCTCTGAAAAATGCAAGTTCTCTTCATTTTCTGTTTTATTTACTTATTTACAATTCTTAAATACTTCTGGACACCATAAAAGTATGTGCTTGTACTTTAAACCCCTATGATATTTTTATTTGGCACTATTAACCATTAAGAGGTCTAAGAAAATGAGGTAGATGCTGGGATCAAGATAACAAACACCATCAACCTTCCCAGAGAGCATCTACTCTCACAGCATCTACTGTGTTACCTAACACATGAGGACCAGCTGTAGCCCAGCTTATAGCTGTCACTACAAAAAATGTATCACAGTCACACAAAGTTTTACTTAAGGGTCGTCAATCACCAGAAGCTGAAGAGAGCCAAGTGAGGTTATGGATCAATCACTGTTTAGTGTTATGCAAAACCACTTTCCTGCATGTAGCCGTAAGTAGAGAAAGGGGTAGTCCTAAATCCCAGCACAATGAAGATCATCATCCAGCAGAGCAAAGCACCCACACCAACTGATGTTGACACCTGCAACAAGGAATTGCTGCCAGCTTGACCTCTTTCCTTTGATGACTGAAATCCTCAAGGCTCCTAATTCAGCTTGGCTTCAGCTGCTGAGGCCATGTGTCCAAGCCACAGTCCCTGGCCCATAGGCAGACCCCAGGCTGTGCTTGTTCTGCATGGGCATCACACACTAATGGAAGGGCAGCCCAGACCCTCAGCTACAGGATGAAGAAAGGCTCACTGGGGCAACTGAGAAGGGACATGCTCCCACATGGCAGCACGGGGCTCCCAGATGTGTGCCCAACCCACCTGATCTTCAGCAAGGACAGAGCTGTCAGACGAGCCAAAGAGCCTCTGAGCTTTGCCAGCACTCCTCCACCTTTGCAGGGCTACTACAAGGGACCGGGGGCACCAGCCCCACAGCAAGCTGGCAGTGGGGCTCAGGCAGGAGGGCTGCCCACCCCGCTGCTGGCACTAGGGAGATACTTGGGAAATGAAGACAACCATGTCTCTGACTGCCATTCTCCCACTGGTTCAAGCATCCACTTCATCTGAGGATTGATTTCCTCAAGCCGTAACCTGAAACAGTCAAAGCTTCTACACATCCGTCAGTCGCTGAGGGATACCTAGCATGACTGAAGTGCTTTCCTAAATCAATGAAGTTCTGCCAAATCTACATCCTATATGCATACAGAGATAAACAAAAATGGCTTAGAAGAGAGGTGAAGAGAGCAAGAATCACTTTGCTGAAGGCCATTAGAAAAAACTCTTTCGAAAAGCCTCTAATGAAAAGTTCTGCGTGCTTGTCACTCTGCACCTGTACACACAGACTTCAAAGCATTTCCTTTCTTTGTTGAGAAGCCACCTATACTTCCACCTTTCTCTGATATACTGTATTTATTTTCATTGCTCAATGTTTATTCCTCTAAAAATAAAAATAGCATAGAAATAGACCTGTATGTATCTATTACCAAAACAAGTAACAGGTCAGCCTCAGTCTGTAAAGAAAACAACATTTCTCTTTTCCACCTGATATTATTGCATCCTTCAGTGTCTCAAAAAACTACAGCTTTTTTCTTTTTTTTTTTTTTTAATGCTGGACTAAGATCTCCAATTACTATAACATAAACTTCACAAAAGTTGATGGCCTTTGCTCAGATACAATCAAGAGTAAAAGCAAGAACATCCCGTATTTCTTAATGGAAATTAAATAATTCTGAAATATCCAACAGTGAACATATCTTCATCCCAACTCTTCATGTTTGGTAGCAGCAACAAGCAACATAGATGCAATGGAGAGGAAGAAAAAAGTCCTGGTTGGTTGGAAAGAGAAAAGGAAGAAAAATACATCACAGAGAAGCTCTACAATTTACAAAACCGCTTCTTCCTACACAGTTTGAGAACAAAGCCGTTTCCTGTAAAGCTGGAAGCTGAAGATCCTTTGTATCTTCATTCAAAGGATACCTTCAGAAAGTTGGGGTATGACAATTTCTACAACTCTTTACTTTGCATTCAACCAAGACAACATCAGGTGAAGCTTCCCCATAACTGAAGTGGCTGCAAGGTCATCCTTCACTTTGCCAAAAGCAGAGGGGTGCCTGCGTGCCCCGGGGAGGCTGCCAACCTGCCCACATGGTTCGGGCACCTTTCCCACCGGGAAGAGGCTGAGCCGGGAGCGGGCACAGGAGCGCAGGCACTTGCAGCCCCGCGGAGTTGCACTGCACAGCCTGTGAGCTGCGGGATGGCTTCAACATTTGGGACAGCACCCAAATAGTTTCTATTTTCGCGGCACTGAGACGGCCATCTGCAGCTGTAGGACTCAGCTCTGTTTTCTTCGAAGCAAGGGACTCAAAATAAGTTTGGTGCCTGAGGGTGGGAAAACGGCTCATGCTATAAAACAAGAACCTTTTCACGTTGTTACCAGAGTTTCTAATTTAATGTAACTGGGGTAATGACTAGGCAATTTTAATCCTGTGGTTTGGTTTAAACATTTAACTCTGGTGAGTACATAAGGCTTTATTCAAAGGGCAAATTCAGCTGTATAGCAACAGTTTACAAAACAAGTGTAATGCAGAGGAGAACTGCATTGTAATTACACCCTTGAAAGTTACTTTTAATTCTCAAACTTTCATACGCTGTGGTCTCTTACAAAAATAAATAAAGCCTTACACAGAACACACTGCCTAAAAGGGAAATTCATACAGTATCTAGTGTTTCTTATACAAAATTGCTAAGCAGCACTGACTTTTTAAAATGGTAAAAGCACATAACTAAATCCAGCTCCATAATCCCAGCGGATCATGCTGATGCATGGAAATCTCTGACCTGCTGGGCAACAAAAACTTTACATTTGAGCAAGTAAAGTCCCTAACTTGTTTTGATTCCCCAAGGCAGTTCTGCTGCAAACCACCACTTAATGCATCAGCAAAATATCACTTACCAAACATTTATTTATAAAAGACCCAGCAGTGTATCCCAAGCTGTTGTTTGAGGCAAGCCTGCTGGGCCCTCACTGATCATGGTAAAATCAGACTTTGGGTTGGATCTTTTCTTTCAGTGGGTTTTTACTTAATCTGTTTTTTTGTTAAACAAACCAGTACAATCCTGGCCAAATCTTTTTAGTTCCCCCTTGTCCTGCCTTTCCCCCCCTTGTAACGTATGTTTTCATACATAGTTTTGCCATGATCATCAAAGAGCCATAATGCACACAGATTAATTATTCCTTTCCTCTTCTGTAGAAAATCTTGCATTTGCATGGCCAATGGTGCCCTGGAAAATGGTTTCTGTAGTACTCCCTGCCTTGTCATCCCCCAACATCCCCTGACATTGAAGATGAACCAGCCAATAGTCCAGTGCTTTATTTTATTGCTATCTTTCTATTTTCTTCTCACAGACTGCCTAGTCCTAAGAACACACCTGTCAATTCTGAATGCTTAAGCTTCAGAGATAAGGATATTGACATTTAAAAGCTGCCTTTAAAAAAGAAAAATGTGTTCAGAAACTCAGCTGTGTGACATGTGTAATATCCACCTAAATTCCCAAGGAGAAATCACAGCATTGCTTGAGTAGATGATCCATTTCAATCCTCCCTGCTAAGCAAACCACATCTCTAAGCAGATTTGTCCTGGAGAACTGTCCCCTTTCTGACTGCTGGGAAGTGCAAGATACCCACATCTCAATCTAGACTTGGTGACAAGCACTGAAAAGGGAAATTCCAACTGCGGGCAAAAAAAAGCAGCAGGTGGGAAAGATATTTCTTAAAAACTGCAGAGAGGGCAGGAGAGAGATGCCTTCCCTGCCAAAGCTGCCTCTTGGAGAACCTAAGTGATCAGACATGAATTACTGACATTTAGCAGCTAATAAATATTTATTAGGTAATAGCTAAATAAGTTTTAATAGCTCATATAAAATATAAGCTAGTTTTCATCATATAAGTAAGAATGTTATAACCGTATGCACCACAATGCACAACCTTTAATTTGGTAATTCATTTGCTGAAAGCTCTAAAGCATACATGTTTCCAAAGATAAAACAATAAACACAGGTACTTCACTCACAAACAAAACACAGCAGTTACTGATTTGCTGGCATTGCAATAGGAGATAAAGATTTCTTACGTTACGCTGAATTATTAACATAACAGCTATATAGGTGTGTGTACTTTCACATCAATTCAGGTATTAAATACCACAAGAAGTATGTGGGTTTTTTCTACCTAAATAGTCTGCTCCACCCTGCCATTCTGTCCCACTTCTCCTAGTGAAAGCAGTCCTCTGCTTTCAGAAGAGAAGTCACAGTAGCAGAACCGCGACTTCCCCAGATTTTTTTTTTTTTTTTTTTTTTTTTTTTTTTTTTTTTTCACCTCCTGCTGCCTCAACTGGGAGCAATTGCACCAAGTACCCACTTGCTACCCAACAGTGCTTTGCTTGGCCCTTGGGCAGAGTACAGTGAGGAACTGACTGTAGTCACATCTTCCATGTAAGTAAAGAAAACAAAACAACCCCAAACAAACAAAAAAGTAAATCACAAAAGTAGAAGGGATTCAAAGTTATATCAAGTGGGTTTTCTTGAGGATTTTTCCCTCCTTTACAAGGAAAGCTGCCTGTCTCCCATTGCTGCAGCCATTTCCAAAACATGTATATTTCCTGGAATGGCATTGATTGGTTGTGAGCAGCCACAGGAAGATTTTCAGCACATGAAGTGAATGGTGGCTCTTCGCTCTTCTCTCCTTCTGCCTGTGTCTCTATGCTTCACTGTGCCCTCCCTACCCACAAGAGATCAGCAGCAGCAGCTCAGCATTACTTCATCTCCTCTACCAGATTTTCAGCAGAGGAAATTTTGCCATTTTGCATTAGTTGAGGGCAGATCTTTCCACATCAGAAACAAAAATTCACAAATAAACTCTGCTGGTAAGTTTCAGCTGAGTGGTAAAGAACAAACAGAAGCTGGCACTACTCTGCTAGCTCTTCCTCCACAGAAAGTCCCAAGACACCACTACTCGAGTTCTGGGCTAAGTCACCCCTAACTTCTGTTACTATAGTCAAAATATACAGTATTACTGTGCAGACCTTTATCACAGAATTAAAAAGTACTTTGAAATCCATGAAATATGAAAAAAAAAACCCTCAACCAAAAATACTTGGATTTGACACCTGTGGTCTTTCCAAGACTGACTGGAATTACAAACACACTAAGAAGGGTATGAGGGGACAGTTCCACAGATGTTTTAAAAATTAGGCTCCTTACCAAAATACGTATTTACTTGTTTGATCACAACATTGCCAAAAGAGACACACTGTCCTTTTGGAAAATGTCATCCATTTCACAACTTTCCCCAAAACACACTTTCTTATGCTTTTGTGAACACCTTAGCACACAAATACAAGCATCAAAAATACAAATACAAGAAAACAAAACAGCGAGACAAACAGCTGTCACAAACAGCGAGAGTTTCTTCATAATGAGCTGCTTCTCCTAGCATCAGAAAAAAAATCCTGCTCTGCTTGGCATGCCAGCATATTATTTTAAATAACTATGAAGGCTGAAAGTTCCCCTTCATCTCCAAAACCCAAGAGAAAATGAAGGAGTTATTTCCAGATCATGTACTCAATGACCATCCAGTGAAGCCTATTCATTTTGGTTACAAGTCCTGCACCACACCTAATGAACACATTGCCTTCTTCTGATGCCTCTTATTCTGCCAGCAGGAAAGGATTAAAAATAATTATGGAAAAATACAACAAAATAGCCCTAAAAAATATTATTGGAACACTTCTCCCTTTAGTTTCCTTGGTGTTTATTCCTTCTCCCTTGGAAGAAGCTGCCACCACATGCAAAAGGTCAGCCTTTACTTGCCTGGCAAGATTAAAAAGCCCTCAAGAATTTTGAAGAGGAGCCATGGAGGGATCTCTGCCACACAAGTGGGGACTTGGCACACCCCAGCCATCCTCTTGCAAGGTTCAGGTTAACCAGTCCCACTGGGAAAGCCTGGATGCAACCATGGCTGTTGTGGCCTACACCACTACTACCATTCTCCTAATGGGAGATTTATTACTGGGGCACCTACTGCTCCAGACCTTCTAAGAATAAAAACCATGAGGTACAAAAGCTGTGTCAGATATTGATGCTTCCTCACTAATGAGTGGTTTCTCTGCTTCAAAATGCCTATCTTCTAACATGGTCTCCACACAGCACAGGCTTCACCCCATTTAGGTGAGACTAAGAAAAGTTAAAAGGCTAAACTAGGTGCTTTGAAATAACTAAGCAGCTTCAAGCCAGGAAACGAAGAGTTCATGCTCTACCAATACCTTAACTCTCAACCTGTTTCTTTGCCCTGATGGGAGTATCAGGGCTGCTCAGAGGATACTCTTAGCTCTGGAAACTTTTCACATCATTGACCACAAATTAAGTGATACAGACGTGCTTTTCCATAAGCTGGAGAATGTTCTTGTGGCCAGGGAAAGCAGAGGTTTCCAGTCACACTGGCAGCCTGGTGGAAAGGGAGGGGGCTGTGTGGAGGGAGCCTGTGATGGGGAAGGAGCCTCCTGCAAACCCTACAGCTGGAGTCTCCCACCTTCCCTCCTGCAGCAGCTCCACCTGCCTCAGGCTTTTGCAGCTATCTCTTAATATGCACTCTGTGAAATTTCTGGGGCATTTTATCAGACCTGTGTGAGTCAAGCTTAATCAAGATGATTTTCTCCGAGTCCTTTCACTCCTTGTTTTTGCTTTTCCTAACCAGAAAGGGGGTTGAGGCAGTTGACACAACTACTGAAGGTATACTTTCTGTAGAGTGAGGCTCAGCAAGTAGATTACACTTGCCTTTTCCCCCACACAATTTCAAAGTCTCTCATCCCTACTGTTTTCACAGATTCAGGATTCCAGGATTGACCTCCCTTTGCCTCATGCTGTGTTTTGCAGCAAACTCTTCCTTAGGTGCCTGGAAAAAGGACTCTCCTCTGTGCCTTGAATCAAAACCAGCCCTACAGCCCCTCTGACTGCTCTGGGAGCACACCCCTGGCAATACAAAAACAAAGCCCGAGTCCAGATTTCTCTGAAAAGAAGTCTACTAAGTCTTTGTACCAGAGAACAACTCCTAAAACTTGAGCCACAGCCCCACAATAAAGCCCAGGACTAGTCATCACCTGTGGTCTTCATTTATCTTATTCTTTCACTTAAGCCTCTTCCCCACACGTGCTTGCCCTTCATCACTGGAAACACACTGCACCCAAAACCCAGCAAGGTATTTTTGTGTTGTTCTTTTTCTGTGGCTGACACACCCATAGGAGTTTTTATTTAAAAAAAAATAAACCCAACTGCTATTATTAGAAAAGAGGTATAAACAGAGCTCAGAGAGGACTTCATAGCCTGCTCTTCAAACACGCTTCTCCCAAGCAGCACATCAGGGCTATTAAAAGTAGCACCTCCCCTTTTTTCACTCCCAAGCATCTCAAAGTGTGTCAGCTTAAGTAGCCAAAGAAAGACATGGTTACTTAAGGGCAAGTGTAAATACCTCAGAAGGGGTGGGAGGGAGAAAGGGCTGCATTAACAGGTTCCTCACCATGGAGGGTATGGAGAAGTGAGCATCCAGACAGCAGCAGCAGCTGCTTGAGCCACAGATAATCCCCCCTCTCTCTTCCCCTGTGCCACGCTCAGCACCTACAGCCAGTGCACAAGGACCCCAGGGAGAAACTGCTCCTTCCCTGCCCCTTGCTCCCCTTGAAACATTCATTGCTGGAATCACATGCCCAAGATCATGGGGTAGCAATAACTCAAAATTTTCCCCTCTGGTATCCATGGAAAGAGATTACCACTCCAATACTTCACGAGAGACAACAGTGCAAAGTATTCCACCAACTTGTGGAAAAAAGTAAAAGCACTGAGGTTATATGTATTTGGTAAGGCTCTGCTGAAGGGATTGGGATATTTTGTTTCAGTATAACATAGGGAAAGCAGCTGTCACCTTGATTACAGTGTCCTCTGGAACCTGATACTTCTCCAACTTATCCTAACCTCAGCCAGCCCCCCACCCCTCCACTTGAGCGAGCATAGTTACTGACCACATAAAAAGTCAAACGCTGATTGGCACAAAATTAAGTTTTATAGTGATGCTGTAGGTCAGAAGAAGCATTCATTGTATCAGCACCTTGCACCCAGCATTCCCATCCTTACTCAGTCCGAGAGGAAAAGACACAGGGTCCCAAGAATACCTGAAGAGCAGAAATACCAAGCTGCAAAGTTTTTCTCCATACACTCACTTTCTAAAAACCAAAGAGAAAGGGATGCAGTGCTCAAATCATCCACATCTGCTTAAACACTTGGCTTGTGTGCTCCAGTGCTGTCAAACACACACAGCTGATGAGCCAAAGATGGAGCTAGGATCCCTGACACAGGAACTCTTTTCCACTCCAGACCTGTCACCTCGAGGTGAATTATGATCTGCCCAAGAGGTGCCAGAAGTCCAGCATCCCCTCCCCATCACAAGTTTTGCCAGTACTTCAGTCATTCCCAACTCCCCTCCCTAGTCCCCCCCCTTTTCACTGCTGTGAGCTGAGCAAGCCAGATTCCTGAGAGTAGGCAAACAACCAGAGCAGGCCTCGTTTACATCTACCTTTTCTTCTGCTCTTGGATCTCATATTCACAAGAGACTGAAGAGTGATGCCAATGCTAGCAGTTACCTGGCTCGCCTGACAGCACAAAAGCAGCAGGGAAGGCAAAAAAACCCAACAGAAGAAATCCAACAACCCAATGAGGTGGAGAGAGATGCAGAGAAAAAGAGCAAATAAAGGACTTAAGATACAAATTACAATTAAGTGCACTACAGTTACCAGGTACTCTGTAGTGTCGCTCAGAAATACCATTAATGCAAGTAAAAAAATCCACACCGTGCAAAAATGAGACATTTCTGGTAGGCAACTGGTACCACTGCAGTGATAATGGCATGAGAAAAACACACAAGTGAACAGGTTAGAGAGAGCTTAAAAGCCCTAGGTCCAGGTTGCTTCGTTCATTTTTCACCTTCTGATTAAAACAGCCTACACATACAACAGACAATAGCACAGAGTGCTACCCATCACTGCAGTACATCCTATTGTATCACTGCTGAAATGTTTTACCCATTTTCTTTTAAAGACAAAAGCTCATTAAGGCTTAATATCATTAAAGCTGCTTTGATTTATCCACGGGAAAGTCAAAGCTTTTATGCTGTATGCTTTAACTGATAAATTTATATAGCTCCATGGACAATGTTTTATAATTTAATTATGTATGCCACTGGAAAAGAAAGCAAACTTTTCTTCATAAGCTGCTTCACATTTTTGAGATGTTCATTGGAACAGGAGTTCAGTGTAACACAAAGTCTTTACTTGTATGTTCAGAGCCAGCACTGCACTTCAGGCTTTGCAATTAAACACAAAAAAAGACAGCAAATTAAAACAAAAGTCTTAAGGAAAGCTAACTGACAACTGCAAAGTGCAGGACAAGGGCCATCCTCTGTGTAATTGAAGGTCATTTCTGTTAAGCTGCATGCTATATTTACCACCTGGCTTGCAATGGCTGCTTTTATTCAAATGCTCTGTGGTAAAATATACGCATGTGTAGGGGATGAAGGCTTTATCACTGAACCTTCTGCAAGACATTAGGGGAATGAGGAAGGCTCACACACTTCTGCAGCAAAATTAGGTCAGGATGCCTTTGAACGGCTCCATCTGAAGGCTGCGCCAGACTTCAGATCAAATACTTTTTAGTGCATTAGACCCAACAGCTTAAGAGATGAACTTCTACACTGCTGATAATTATTACTAGTACCATGCATTGCTGCCTCCCTCTCCACCTGTGAATAATTATAAATAGCCTACATTTTCCAGTCCCTGACATATGCCACTTGGTTAACAGCACTTCCAAAAACCATCTTTTGTAACCATGGGCCACACATTTCAAATATGAAAACCACATAACTCGGCACAGATTGAGAAATTATTACTTGCCCTGCACATACTCTTAACTGAGCACTCCCTGAATATACATGCATGCCTAACTAACATTAGCATCATGATAATTATCGTGTGAAGGTGGAAAGTATGAAGCTGGTGATTCAAATGCAAACCTGTCTCTGCCCTCTGGTGCATTTGTACAGCCCTGAATTGTGCAGCCAGGGAGCATTACTGCCACCAACTCCACCACCTCTTGCCCTGCTGCAGCATGGCCAGCCCTAGGGCTGATGCTCTCCTCCACACCCAGCTCCTGCTCTGAATAGGCTTCAGGGCTGTCCCCAGGTACAGCACATTCCAGCAGCCAAGCTGGGAGGGAAAAGAGCAAAGAACTGTTCCCATATATATAAAGCAGTTAAGGAACGACTAAAGAATGATCAACAGAGCCTACCAGCCCCCCCATGCAGTCATCTTTGTGTAAAACTTCATTAATAAATTATTCTGTAAATTAACTACAACAAGGCCCAAACCCCAAAACTGAATGCTTCAGGGACTAAGGGGGAGTTTTGTAGCTCAAACAGTAACTATCAGGTCAAATACACCTTTTGTGGAACTTAACAGCAGAGCAAGACTGGCAGTAAAGAAAGTCAAGGCATTTAGATTATAAGTCTTTAAAAATTCACTTTTTTTGTTTGGTTGGTTTTTTTACACTCTTAAAATCCACAGCTAAGTCCACTCTCACAAGCTTGGCTGTTGGGAAGGTTGTTAGGATACACAGAAACATCTACCTCCAGTTTCCTACAGCTTCTTGTTTTGTTCACGTATTAGGTGACACTACTAATTGTACAGCTGCTGCAGCTCGTTGCCAGACTGCTCTAAAGAGGCTTTCCAATTAAGTTAGCTGAATTAAATAACAAGAGAGAGAGATTAGCTTTTTCTGTGCATCTCTAGGAAGCCACAGAGAAATTCCAAAAAATACTCTTCCTAATCCTCCCTCAGGACCCCTTCATCTCTGATCACCGTACAGAAATGCCATGTGAGCTACTCTACTACATGGGAACTGTGCCACAATCTTCAAGACAAGGGATCCTACCTACTTTTTTTGAAACTGACAGTATCTGCCGGAAGAAGTTTTCTCCTCAGTCTTCCTCAGGTTGCTCAAGTCAAATACCTTTACGTATTTAAACCAGTGGAGATAAGATCTTCAGATCTTGTGTGAGACAGCAAGAGGTAACATGGTGAAGAAGTATTACAGACTCCTTCCTGCATATTACAGAAGCACCACATTTTTTCCCAAACCCAAAGATGTCCAATTCTTCCAGTGCACTTACAAAAGGTCAGAAAAAAATTAAAAATAAAAAAAATTATAGGCACAGAACCTCAGCAGCATTACTAAATACTTACAAGCCCAGAAGACTTCTCTAACCACAGACAAGATTCATGGTTCTCAAAAAAAGTATCAGGAAACCTTACCTTCATTATTGTTAAGTTTATGTAGCTTTTAGTATACAACAATTTATGCCACCAGGCAGAAGACCAGTTACAGGGGGTGTTACAGGTGTCCAACAAAAGAGACCTACATCAAGATAATGAGTCACCAGGTCTTGGTTAAGTGGCAGAAATATAGTGAAGAAAGCAGCACTAGTGAAAGCACAAAACCCTAAAACCAGCCAAGGGTAGAAAAAGCTTTTCAGGATTTGAATCACAGTAAGAACAGGAACAAAAGGAAAGAAAGGTCATTTCCCCTTTCTATTGCCCTAGAGTTACAAAAGAGACAAGAAGTGGCATTTTCAGCACAGCCACTAGCACAGCACTTCTATTAAGAATACTGTCTCAAACTATTTTAGACCAAATGCTCCTGTGTTATTAGGAGCCCAGAAGTTGGCTCCATCTGATGACCCCCAGTGGCACAGGCACCCTTCTGCCTTTCCACCCCAGCAGAAAGGCTATTTACTACTGAGCCTAAGCCTCAGCAAAGGCACAAGGATCCTCCCTGGCACAACATAGTCCAGCTCTTCAACTGGGCATGGCTGCCTGGGCTAAATGCCACCAGAGAGAGAAAGCAGTTCTGCTATGCAACACAACTACTGTACCTGCACACTTTGAGGAGACAAGTCTGATTTTAACAGGTGGCCATGGTACGTACTTTCCTCACCTCTCACACCCCACATAGCCTGGATATTCAGCTGCAATGAGATTTCCAATTATTATTCAGTATGTTGAAAATATGGCTGTTAAATGGTATCAGCATATCCTTCTGTAGTCAGCTTTCAGAGCTGCCACTTCTTCAATGCACTCACCACACCCTTGAGCTCCATACCGCAATGGATGTTTTATGCTGCTCTGCAGGGAGGACCACAGCTCCTACCAGAAGATCAGAAACTATCTCGTAGTTTACCACTGGGCTTCCTCATCCACCTCCTGCTCACTGACAAACCCTCTAGAAACTTCTAGAGACATCTCCCACATTTTCATGCAGCACACAGACATATCCACAGAAATATTTTGGCCAAAAGGGATGAAAAGACAAACTCAACTGGCACAAGCTGCAACTGGACAGATCACTTCAGCTGAACCAAAAGTCTTTCCAGGCCACAATAGATCTGCTCCGACCTCCCAGCTCATACAAGTTGGCTACAGATCTATACTAACCATTATTCCCAGTTTTTCTCTCTAGAACAGTATTTTTCTAACTCATTCACAGTTTGCAAATGCCTTTCCCCTTACTAGAGTTTTGAGGTCAAAGAAAAAGCTGTGCTGAAGAATCAACTATTAGTCTTCCACTGCAAAAAGTAAGTCTAAAAATCAAACAAGATACAGCTCTTAAAGCCAAAAGAGATGAAGTGCACAGGGCTTGGCTTGTCACAGCCTGCAGGTACTGCAATCAACACAGCCAGGATTAATGCACCTTTAGCCCAAGGAAAGAGGAAAGATTGCTTCTAATTGAGCAACTCGTGCAAGGTCCTGAATGTGGGATGGGGCAACACCAAGCACCAATACAGGCTTGGAGAGGAATGGATTGAAAACAGCCCTAAAAAGAAGGACTTGGGGGAGTTGACTGATGAAAAGCTCAGCATGAGCCAGCAATGTGCACTTGCAGCCCAGAAAGCCAACCATACCCTGGAGTGCATTAAAAGAATCATGACCAGCAGATTCTCACCCTCTGTTAGACTCCTATGAGACTCCACATGGAGTACTGTGTCCAGTTCTGGAACCCTCAACACAAGAAGAACATGGAGCTGTTGAATTGAGTCCAGAAGAGGGCCACGATGATAATCAGAGGGCTGGAGCACCTCTCCTTTAAAGACAGTCAAAGACAGCTGGGGGGTTGTTCAGTCTGAAGAAGAGAAGGCTCTAGGGAGACCTTTTAGAGAGGACCCCAGTTCCTAAAGAGGCCTACAGAAAAGCTGAGGGGGGACTTTTAAAAAGTGCATTTAGTGGTAGGATGAGGGGTAATGGTCTTAAGTTGGAAGTTGGACATGAGGAAGAAATTTTTCATGGTAAGGGTGGTGAGACACTGGCACAGGTTGCCCAAGGAAGCTGTGGCTGCCCCTTCCCTGGAAGTGTTCAAGGTCAGGTTGGATGGGGCTTCGAGAAACCTGGTCTGGTGGGAGGTGTCCCTGCCCATGCAGGGGGGTTGGAACTGGATGATCGTTAAGTTCCTTTCCAACCCAAACCATTCTATGGATCTATGAACTAATGGAGGCACAGGAACAGACATATCAGAGAGAATCCCAGGAAGGCATAGAAGGACAGATGGAAGACCTAGTTGGGTTATTTATTCCCATAGCAGAAAGATTATTACTTTTTTTTTTCTCTCTCAAAACATCCTTAAGGACCAACATCCTTAGACTTGGGGCCACACCAGGCAGGCACCCAACTGCTCCCCAAGAAGTACTTCACCTCCCAGGCTATATTACTTTTCCAGCACTTTTCCCTGTAGCTCTACAAGACTATTACAGTTACAATTCTGAAATACACTTCAGAAAATAAGGATGGGCCACTTCAGGCTGATCTGAAAGGTGACAAGTGACCTCCATTAGTGTGGAAGCACCTCTGGAGAAAATTATGCTTTATTATGATTAATCAAACAGGAAAAAAACATGTCTGACAATATAATATTTCAATACAGACAATACATTCTGGTTGCACCATGCTGGTTTCTGAACATTCTGATTCAGCTCCTCAGTATACCACAGTCTGTTTGACCTCCTTCAAGTCTTCTTATTGTCTCCTTACCATTAATAAGATTTCAAAGTATGTATTTATCTTCATGCTCACAACTCAAACACAGACAAATAGGTTTTTATTTGAATCTTCCCGAACTAATTTACCTTTGGAACAAAACAATTTTGCTCAGAGGGGAGATTTTTTTTGAGATGTTGTTTATATATAACCTAAAAATAGTTATTTCAGATGGAGCATCCAGCTCAGGCTTTAGTTTAGCACAGCTTACATGACACACTAATAGCCCATCTACAGACAAGGCCATGTTCTGCAGATTCACTGCCACCCTTTTACTCATCAGTTCACTTCAAATGAACCCACTACTCAAGACATCAACAAAAATAATTTGCTCAGTACAAAACTGCTTGTTGCAAATGGTTGTTAAATGCTACGCTTTCTCCTACTGCAGCCAGTTTTCCAATACTTTTAAGGATTACATGTATTTTGTATTTCTGCCTAAATACCTAGTATGCTTTTGAAAGCATCCCTCAGGGCTGAGCTAATCAAGAAAACAAGAGGGAACTGTCTTTACTACAGGGTCAAACACTAATGCAGTCTTTCCCCAAGAGACTGTAAATTACACTTCAATGTGAGCAAGAGAAACCTTGCTCCCAAACCACCCGATAGTGCCATGTAACCTATGAATAAATTACTAGCCATGAAAAGGTTACAGAGAGCAGCTTGCTATAATCTTGTAAGCATGAACTGAAGATAACCAAATAACAAACTGTTCACAGAACAGCCTACAGGAGTTCTCTCATGCTTGCTACAACAGAGAGAGCAAAGTGACTGCAGTATGGACCCAGTCGCCTGCTCATGACTTCTGCTCCCTCTCACAAATGTGGCAGCACAGAGAACATCTTTATCACTCATATTCAAGTAGGGTCTTGCACGGGGCCTCGAATAAGCTTCCCAGTCTCAAACACAACATTTCTGTTAAAAACCATAGTCAGTCAAATCTATTGAGAAAACAAAAGAGTACTTTTCCATAGCTAGACAAGAGCCCTTTGTTTAGCCTTACTAAAGCCTTCAATTCTTTGCCATGAGGAAAACGTTTAAACTGGTCAATGGCAAAAGTCAATTTGGTGAGCTAATGTAATTAATAAATGCCATCCATATGCCTCTGCTTGATGTTTTATTAAGACAATTGGCCATGAAGAGCAGGGCAAACAGAGAGCTCAGTAAGCAACTGGCTGCTCCACAGGGAGCTCAGCTGCTGCAGGGAGGAGCAAGCTCTTCTCCAGGCTCAGAGTTCCCTGACAAAATGCTGTGTTGCCTTACCAAGGGATATACCATCCTCTCTGGAAGCATTAGATCACAACCATGTATTTGAAATGGAGCTTTTCACAACTTGCACCTCTGCTAGCCAAGAAATCAGGTTTGGACCTCTGCTAGTGAAGAAATTAGGCCTTGAGCAGGGCATCCTGAGATTACACTTAGGATTAGGACCACAGAGACTTAGATCCATCACAACTTCAAACAAACCCAAGGCTTACAGCTCATTCTCCAAAGTCCACCATCTTTATCCCATTAGCTGCAGCAATTGTCTCAAACCTACCACAGTGGTATCATCTGCCCAAGAACTACAATCTCTGTACCCGACTTCAAACCCTGAGATATTTGTCCCAACTTGTTCCCAAAGATGAGGCTCTCATCTACTTCCTCGATAAGGATCTAGAAAAAATGCAGAGAAAACATCTCTGCACTTTAGGCCTGAATATTAAGTCAGTTCCAATGCAGACCTTGGGGCTAAGACATTAAAAAGAGAAACTGCTTTGGTGTTTGATCTCACGTCAAGAATCATCTGTTCTTTAATTTTTAAATTACAAGCTAACCTGGGAGGGAAACCTATTCCCAGCAAGCTGCTCCTGAGAACATCCAGATACGGGGCAGCTTCATTGCAACACCAGAATCTTAATAACTATGACTGGTGTCAAAACTCAAAGCTCCCCTGAATTTCCAGTGCATGACAGAGCAGGCAGCTGTTGGATGGGAGCACCCAGATGTTCATCCAGAGCAAGGGAAGCAGCCATGGCAGATGCTGCTGGATGATTCCAAGCACTGCCAAGCCACAAACAGCAGTGGATGGATACTTACTAATTTTACAGTGAGAAGAAAAAACTCGCATGAATTGAGGATGGGTGGAAATAAATCAAGACTAAAAAATTTCCTACCTTTTTTTGAAACTTACTTGGCAACACAGATTTAACACGAGACATATGCATGGTATAAAAATCTGAAACACCACCCCTCTCTTCAGTCCTTCCCTTTTCTCCTCTACTTACTATTGCCAAAGTCTAGCTGCGTTTAAAAAAAAAACAACAAAAACCCTAACAACCCAGCAAAACAAAACAAAAAAACCAAAAACAAAACCCAAGATTCCTCCTCTCCAATACACTATTAATTTTCCAAACTACAAAAGCAAAGCAACCACTAGAAACTAATGCAGGGAAATTATAGCATCATATTTCTAAAATACTAAACGGTTCTGAATAATACACCAAGTATTACCTTTGGACCATCCTTCAATAACTGCAGTTATGCCAACAAATCAGTGCTCAGAAGCTTACAGAAGAAGCAGAAAGACCACCCAGCTGACACTGATGTTCTAATGCTCTATTTTACCTATTTTACTGAAAGCCTTACAACCAATCCCATAGATGCATTGCTGACATGAAGCAAAGTCTCCAGAAACCTCACTGAGGAAGAGGAGAACCACAATTAACTCTCTGTTAGGAGAGCAGCACTGTAATGCTGCAGTATGTAGCACGACCTGCCAGCCAACACGTGCTTGGGCTTGCAGAGAAGGTCAGACCATCACACAGGCTCTGGAAAACCATTCGTCTCACTGCTGCAAACCAGGATGAAAGGGAAAGCTTTATCAGCCTCTTCCGAATGGGAGCTGACACATACAGCTGGATGCTTGGCACTGCTCTCTGGTGCTATTAAAATCAGCAAGAGCTGACTCCCACTATCATCAGGACCGGACCCAACCTTTTAAAAAGCACATTAGGCCTCTCACAGAGTATGACTTTTCTTTCCAGCAGTTTTATGTTGCTCTCTTTCCACCTACTAAAAGGAAACCAAGAACCTTGAAAAGGTACATAAAAAGCACATTTTTTGCCATTCAGACAAACCTGGGTGAATCCCCTACATCCTTCCAGGGTTACCAGACCCTACCCCAATCCAGCATCCCACCCCATGCGGCACTGATGGCAGCGAAGCCCCTTGCAAGCGCTGGCTGTGATTACACCAGCTCTGATGTGGGCAATGCATGAACAGATTCAGCTTCCTCTCACCCTCTGCATCCCCACCGTGCCCCCAAATAGCTGCTCCCCGAGAGGAGCTGGCACAGCACACTGAAACACATACACATCTGCAGTACAGCCTATGTCAGGGCACACAAAGCACGCACCCAGCACAGACAAACTGCTCCCAGGTTCAGTGGCAGGTCTCACTTCCAGTACATTTTTAACAGGGTTCTAACATCCACTTAGCCTGCCCCAAGAGAGAGGTTTGTTGGTTACACACAGTGAACCCGAGGAATTCGCTGCTTTAGGAAACAATATCTCCTGCTGCCTTCACCTCCCCCCTGCTCATAAAAGACCTACAAAACCCAAACAAACAAAAAAACAAACAAAAAAACCCTGGATAATTGATCAGAAACAAGACTTTTACCTTAAAGCTTTACCTAAATAATAATAATAAATAGCAGAATCAAACGAAGGGGAAGAAATTTTCAGGCGAAAATAATTGACAGCGCTCTGGAAAGCCAGCAGGTTTCTTTAAGCATCCATAGAAATTTTTTCTTATGACCAAGAGAGCTTCTAAAGAGAAGCCAGATTTGGCATCTATCTTTTCCCACAGACTGGTCTACAAAGTCCTGTCTTAAGGGATCATGTAGCTGCTGCATAATGAAAAGAAAGAAAAAGAAGAGGGAGTGGGGTAGAGTGGGAGGAAAAAAAAAAAGAAAAAAAGGAAAAAAGCCACTCTCCCTTACTTTTCCAATCCTTCCACAACTTCCTGGCAGGGCGCTGTACCAGGGTCAGGCAGGACCCCCCCCGCCTCCCGTACACCCCAACAACCCACCCCGTGCTGCTGCAGCGCCTTCATCCTAAGGCAAAGGAGAATAAAACTTAATGCTTTACCAATTACTGTGCCAGTTTAACAGTTACTACACCACCAGAGAACTTCGTGGTAACAGCATTTCTCTGAAATTAAAGTGTATTGTACCTCATTAGCCGAGGGTATTTCTGCAGTGCAGTCACACTTAGCGGAAACAGGAGTCGGTGTCCTACACAAGCCTGTTTTAATTAGTCCTTAAGAAAAGTGTTTTGCAATTGTATCCTTAGAAATCCCTAACGATGAGCCAGATTTCACGAAGGCTGTGACTGTGCTAATTTATACAACAGCTAGACAACTTCAAAAGTTAACCCAAGCTAGTGACATTATTTAGTTCACTGAAGCGGCTCATTTTAATTGGATTAGTCTTTTTTTTTTTTCATTTTATACTGAAACCTCAACTTATTATTTCCTAATATTTGCACAAACACTGCAACTGTGTCATCCGCATGCCCCCTTCCCTCAAGAAAATCTCAGATCCGCCGATGAAAAAAAAAATAAAACCCCCTGACCGGCCCTACCCGGCTCCCTACCGCAGAAGGGCGGGAGCGGTTCTCCGGAGAGTGGCTTTTCCGGGGGTACAAATCCTGGCAACGGGGTAAATTGCATCGAGCAGAAGTCCTCGCTTAGCAAATACCGGGGCTGGGGAAAACTGTAAACAGCGGTATTACCCCGAGCAACTCGCAGCAAGCCCGCAGGAGAGAGGCCGGCGAGGCCAGCAGCAGGCTCGGGCTCCGCGGAGCCGGCACCGGTGGTTCCGCGGCCGGACAGGCGGCTGGC
>JAAWXA010000021.1:11173472-11256145 GCA_038090715.1 Florisuga fusca | reverse complement strand
GCTGCCGGCTCCGCCGCCCTGCCTGCCTCCCTCCCTCCCTCTCTCTCCGTCCCTCCTTCCTTCCCTCCGCCCCGAGTGCGCGGCGGCGGCGGCGCGGCTCCCAGTTAAACCCCGCAGAAATTCCTGCAGGATTACAACACAGATTGGCAGCTCCCCCAGCCAGTGGAAGGAGGCGGCGCGATGCCGCCGCCGGCTCTCGCCCCTCGCAAATTCAACCAACTTTCCCCCCACACACACACACTCCTTTCCTCCTCCTCCTCCGCCGCTGTCCCCCCTTTCTCGTCTTACCCCCCTCCCTCCGCAGTGGAAAACATGAGCAGCGCCGCGGGCTGGCCGAGCCAGGGCTGGCCCGGTATAAAGGGGCGGGGGAGGGGTAAAGGCTCCCTCTTTTCAAGGGAAATCTGGCCGCGGCAGCGTGTTTTTAGAGCTCTGCCGCCGCATTCCGCTTCGCTGCTCCGGGCCACCCTCCCGAACTTGCCTGGGTGGCAGCACCTAGTGTCGGAGGAAACAGGATGGAGAGGTTAAAAATAACGGGGAGGGGGGATATTCCAAAATTCTAGCCTATTTTGGATCCCCACTCAAGATTTTTAGTTTGGGGGGCTTTTCTCCCTCAACAAGAAAACTAGAAACTTTAAGGGATGAGAAGATGGCAAGTCAGAGGCAGCTGAGATTTGCACCTAGTTTCATGGGTGCAGGAGCTACGTCTTCAAAATAAATACTGCAGGAACTGACAGCCCCAAGACTGTGTGCTCCAAAAGCCAAAACAAGAAGTCTTGCTGTGACTAGTCCGTGGTATTTCTCAACTGGGCAAAATGGTAGTATTGCAGAGCCTCAGCCTGATGCATGCTCCTGTGCCAGCGCATTTCCACTGCTGAACGTGTCCATATATTACTTCAGTCATTGGGCACAGGGAAGGAGCAATAACCGGGAAAGCAAAATATGTCAGTCTCTCTTACAAACTTCCACTTGTGATTTAACTCAGAGGGCTGTAGGCAGCTTTTGATAGCTTGAGTCAAATGGTCCTAAGGACTGTAATGGTCTTTTTGTTTTAGCAAAACCTTTATGGAGGACCCTGGCCACAGAGGGGGCAAGAAGAGCCCAGGGAATATTTATCTCCATGGATATTTTTCCCACACAGTTGTTTTTCACCTTGCTTGCCCCGTGCTCTGTGGAGTGCTTTGGCCAACGGGTGGTGTTGAGATCTCAACTACCTTCTGTTCCCATTCTGCTTGCTTTCCTATCAAGACAGGAATGCCATGTAAGTAAAGAAAATAATTTGGCACAATCACTCACTCACCTTGCTCATCACCTTCTTGACCTCTCCCGGGCAAAGGCACACCCCTAGAGATCCCTATGAAAGTGTGGGTGCAGCAGCTAGCTCCGTGCTGGGAAACAGCAGGACCCTTGTCCCCAGAGGGGTAGGTGGCCGTGCCTGAAGTGCTCTTGCTGGGCACAACCCAGTCCCAGGAACGTGATACTTCTCAACAGTTACCACACTTGCTATTTCTAGATCTACCTTCCGGACATGCCATGCTGTTGATTTTTAGGCTGCATTCCTCACTGGAATCTTTTCAGATTTTCAGTGGTCTGCTGGGGGGATCATATACTGATTAATATATTCTTTGTATTAAACAAATTGATTAATAGAACCCTTCTCCTTCAAAGTGTGTTGCAAATACCTAGGACACAATTCTGTGTGTCCTCTTGGTTGGTAGACAGCAGGATAGAAATCCAACTAAACAGCTTCAGCACTGTTTGATGTGGGTGAGTGAAGCACAGTGAAGTAAAGGGAGGAAAACTCCAGTTGGGCCAAATCTGTAGGACCTCACATAGCCACAGAGTCTTACAGACAAAGAGGTTGCAACTTGCCCCAAGACAAAGTGGAAACCAGAAATAGCACTCCTTATTCTGGCAGGATCCTTAACAGCAGGAAAACAGAACAGCACATTAAAAACAAATAACATAAAAGAACAAATGTGAAGACAGAGAAGCTGACTACAGGAAGCATCCTAAGGGTTGTCAGATACCAAGGGGCAAGTGATTTACTACAGCAGGGTGGGTTTTTTGGCATTCAGACCTTTCAGAAACATCTTTAATAAGTAAACCAAGCTCACCTTTTCTTGCAGGTATACAGTTCATGATTATCAGAGATTTATGTACTTGGTAGAATCCATTAAAACCAAAATACCATCTGCAACCTGCAAAGGCAGGGCCTTCCTCAGGCAAAGATGACAGCAGCTAATGGGCTCCTCATGGACCACAAGCATCCATACAGGCAGTGCCCATGAAGGGCTTGGGGCTAAGAACTGCAAAATCCCCAGATGCCTATGCACATCCTTAAATCTGAGGAGGGGGGGAAGGCAATGTCTGATGCCAAACACAAAGCTAAGCACATGCACTAATACTTTAAGAAACAGAATTGAAGATCCAAAGCCAAATGGATTATTTGGAAAGACAGAAATGACCATGAGGAGGCAAGAAGAGAAAGTAACCCTTGTAGGACACAGAAATAAAAAAAAAGTTGTATTTGGACCCACTTGCTGCCTCCCCACACTCCTGAGGTCGGGAATACTTGTAGTGCAGTAGGAGCACTTCCACATGTAGTCCCAGGAAGGATGGCTGTGCTACCTTATCACAGCCAAGTCCTCTGGCACCTGCTCCACCTGTCACCCTGATTTTATAGGGACAGAGGCAAGAGGAAAACGCAGCACAAAACTGAAACCAAATTTTTTTAATGTAAAGGAATTATTTAATAAGAACTGCAATGAGAGGGTAATCAGAGTCAAGCAATAAGACAGAGCTGCCAAGAGAAAGGTGCAGGCCTGGACATTTCTGATGCAGTCTGTCAGGCAGTGATCACCATGCTGCCTTTGTGCCACCCAGAGTCCCCCCCCACCCTCTGATGGGCACTGGCCACCCGATTGCAACCCCAACATCGGATCAAACCAGGCTGGAAAGAATTAAAGTCCCAACATGGATCAAACCAGGCTGGAAAGAGATTAAAGTGGGATCAAGGCTCAAACTTCCCCAAAGACCATTTTTTCACAAAACATGTTATGGGCTGGAAGGATGCAAGGGGACCTCGTGTAGTATGGGCCACATGGTTATCAACTACAGAAAAGCCCCAACAGTAACCCAAATGTCCAGCAAATTTGAAAATTTAGGCTAGCATCTCTCCCAGAGGAAATAAATTTCCTGGATTTGTACCCTGTGTTCCTGGCTCTGGCTCATTTGCACTCTGCAGTCATAGCACTGAGGGACTTCACAGGCACGGAAACACTCCTAAAGCTGGGAGCACCTCAAAGCACAGACAGGCCTTTGCAGGACCTTTTTGGTGGGATGTGCCATGGAGCTACTGGAATCTTAGGGGAGAGCCATGGTTAGAAGGAGACAGGAGCTGTGCAAAAAGCAAGTTTGGAAATTTCAGGAGAAAGTTTTCTAGCCTGTGGCTGCTAAGGCACCACAACACACACCTTAAGTGTGTGTTCAGCAAGTTCCCAAGCACTTCCCAAGCATTCATCTCTATGTGGCCAAGTTCTCCATTTGACTTACACAACCTACAGGGCTAAGGAAAGAGAATGTATGGGGAATTGCTAATAATGCTGTTTCTCCATTAAGATTTGGCCAGTAATACAAGGCAGGATTGAGAACACTTGGCCCGGAGCACCAGCAAACACATCAAAACCCTGAGCCCTATGCTAGGTGATGAGGTGGCATTGGCAGGAGCTGACATTTGTTGTATAAATGATCAGTAGCTATGGTTGTGCCCAGGATGGAGATCATAAAAGGTGGTAAATTATCCCAAATAACTTACTCATGTAGCAATATAACCTATGAGAAGGAAGAAAGTATCTGACATTGAATGTGTTTGAATCCATACTGGCAATGATCCGAAGTAAACCTGCTAGAATAGGTTGGTAGGACAGTTCAAAGTGAGACTTCTTACTACATCACCAAACTTCCAAATTTTTTTCTAATTTAACAACAATAAAACTATCCATCTCTTCTATTGAAATGTCTCACTAAATATTTGCAAGTACAGTTGTGTTCAATTCTCTGTTATAATCTGAAGTCAGGGATGTGGTAGGGTGGGACTGGCACTCATGGGACCACTGAACCACAGGAGAGCTGGTAGCAGTTTTTGGTAATACATCACTGAATATTTCTTTTCTGCATCAGTTCTTAATACTGTAATTACATGAACATGCATCCTTCTTCAACAGGCTCTGGTTGCAAGGGCACCTCTTCTAATCATCCTCCAAATACACTGGGACGTCTGTTTCTCTTTGATTCAAAGGCCTCTTCTTCCATGCAGCTTCTGAATCATAGAGTTATGCTGGTTATTTATTTTTTAGTTCACCTATCTGTTTATTTTTATTAGAAATGAAATGCAAAATATGTCTGTGCAGAGGTGGGTGCTCCCTGATAGCTGAAACAAGAGCATGGCAGGAGCTAAGGGCAGGATTAAGCAACCAGTGCTTGTTGTGTCTGATGTGGCACTCTCAGGGCCATACAGTAGGAATGTCTGTGGTTTGTAACTCTGGTCTTTATATAAATTCAATTGTAAGTCTGAACTTGGCTTGCAACTTAGTTGGGCAGCAACTGCAAACAGAAAACTTGCAAGTAAAGCTTTTTTGTTCATTTTCCATGGGAAAAGAATAGTGGTGAGGAGGGAGCAGAAGGAGGACCATGGTGACCCTGTGTTCTTGCACCAGGGGAGGTCTAGACCAGATAGGAGGAAGAATTTCTTTACTGAGGGATTAGCTAGGCACTGGAATGGGCTGCCCAGGGAGGTGGTGGACTCACCATCCCTGGAAGTATTTAAAAACTGTGTAGGTGAGGCACTTCAGGACATGCTCTAGTGGCTGATACAAATATTGATAAATATCTTTTGTTGGGGGTGGGGCGTGTTGACAGTTGGATGTAGTGATCTTAGAGATCTTTTCCAACTATAACAATTCTGTATTTCTGTGATTCTTCCCCTACGTAAGAGGCATCCTAGAAGAAAATAAAAGGCTGGCATTACAGGCAGAGCAGAAGCAGCAGCTCCTTCAGGAATGGGGAGCAGGGTGAAGCAGTCCAGGAGCAGGCTGGAAATGAAGCTGGTTTGTTTTTTTTACTGTGGAACAAGAGGAGTGAGTATCAATGCTAAGGGACAAAGAGAGAGACTTAGGCTGGGGGCTTCACTCCAGTGATGGGTGCTGAGGGGGATGCAGTAAGAGGGGGGTCTGGAATAATCTGCTGGGTGGGAATGGTACTAGCCAGCTTTCCAGAAGGGTTCAGGAAGTTGTGACCCCCATCTAGAGGGGGAAATCTGAACCAGTCACTCATCCAGATACAGAGGTGGCCTTCACACCTGGCATTAAAGCTGGGATTTGGCAGTACTCCTAGAGCAGGTCTCATTCCCTGCCATTCAGCAAGTGTCTGGAACTTTTAAAAGCTAAATATGTGACTCAATTGCTTTGCTCACTTGGGAGTGGTGGTGGTGTGTCTCCTTCCCAGGAGAGAAGCCCAGAAGCCACCAAAAGCAAAGAGAATTACACAATACTGACAATGGGTTCCACCAAAAGCCATGAAATTTAGCCAAAGAAATTTTTTATTCCCAGCTTTGGCTCTGGATGTTAACCACCATAAGAAATTCAGTGTCACTTCATGCTGGCCTCCTGAACAGGGTAAAATTTACCATTCTGCCACTCCAGTGAAGGCTATTTTTTTTTTTTTTTTTCCTTTTTTTTTTCTTTATTTTATTAATTTCTTTTTTCTTTTTTCTTTCTTTTTTTTTTTTTTTTTTAAAGGACAAAACACAAAAGATAATTTGTTATCTATAAAAGCTTCGTTTAGAGCCATGGCTCAATATTTTCCTGAGACATTTACATACCTGGAAGCATCTCATACATGACAGTCCCTGCAAATGAAATGCATTGTTGATTTGGTTTATTATCCCAAAAGATGGCATCCTGGCTAAGGTTTGTATGCAGTACATCAGCAGAAAAATACGGAAGAGTTGAATTAAAATATATTTTAATTCTGCCAGGTATACTGCTGAAGTTAATGAGAGTCAGTTAGACATACATTTGGCTGCTATTGCTAACTGAATAATACAAGTAATAACAAAGACATCTATTCAATTCCTGATGAACACTAGTAATTTCCATTATCTTAAAATGTGTAGGAGTTATGAATTATAGGTGCAGAGATTGCCCAACACTTTTTCATTATTATATCTTGTTGTCAGTTGCTTATACATTTGCCAAAGTTTAATGCATCAAGCTGAAATTTCCTATTCTGGGTATCAGCCTCCGGCTGACTTTTATTTGTTTCGTTTTATTTTTGTTTTGCAAGTTTTATCAAGAATAGTGCATCTGTATCCAAGAGCAAGGTTAGGAGCAAGTATGTTATTTTGTCTATGTAAAGCCAAATTCCTTCAAACGTTTATCTGAGAAGACTTTTTACCTCCATGCATGGAAGCAAGGAGCAAAAATGTGGCGAAAAGACTCAATCAAACACTAGAAGTTCTCTTTTCAACACGTTTGGGAAATTATTGCCAAATTTGGATGACGTCTAAACGTTACTATCTTTGCAGTTTGTACATGCTCGACAGTGACTTGTTAAATTCTGACATCTAAAAATCCCATCTAGGCCTGGCATGTTCCAGCTCAGAGCCACAGAAATGTCTCTGTGGTTGGTCTTCAAATAAAAGGGCTGGCTGTAGATTTCCTCTCAACACTTGCAAGACAAGGTCTGCTGTGTGTGCCTGCACAGTGAGGGGGAAGAGAAGGGAATTTCATTTGCTCCTGGAGGAATGAAAAGCAGGGCAGTAGTTGTAGGGTAGGGGGGAAGGAGGGGCAATATGGGGAGGGAGCATTAGAGTGGGAGAAGGACAGGAGTGAGTGCAGAAGAAGACATTGTCACAGAGTGCCAGGGCATCAGATCCATGGTAAATGATACCCACAAGGGGAGAGAGGGAGGAGAGAAAGGCAAAGCAGTGCCTGGAGTCACTGGGAGAAGAAGGAGAGGGAAAAGGCCCTGCCAAAGACAAGATACTGACTACCTGTCACTGGGCAACTGTGTTCTCTTCTGTACCACAAAATTACAACACCAGGTGTAAGGCTCTATGTTCCTCTGCTGTCAGCAAGTAGCAATGGGAAGATGTCTGTCTGCCCCAACACTCTGCTATGGCTGATCAGCATAAATAATGTATTTATTATATGTAAAGCTGTGTAGTGAGAGATAATGTTGTCAGTAAGATCCATGCAGCGTTTTGTTGCAGGAGTTGAAAGCTATGGAGAGAATGACAAAGATTACTGTAATTAAAGATGGTATCACAAGGCATTAGCTGCAAGGACAACCTTAACTCTGATTTTTCTCCAAGCATTTTGCATTGTAGCTTACATGTTTTAATAGCAAAGGTTTTCTTAATGTTACTCTTAAAATATAATGCATGTTGTGCTTGGGTTAACTGATTTCTGTTGTCTGGCCCTAGAAATTTGTACCCATAGCAATAATCATTTCACACATAAGAAAATCACTGGAATTAACTGATACTGCTTATCACTTCCTAAATTATGGGAATAAATAGATAATGTAAGATTTGCTGATATAATATACTGAGCAAGCTAAGTTACTCCAGATTTGTGTATAATCAATGAAAGTATTTTAAAACAGTATTTGCTATATCTTGCCTGCTAATACTTTATTGTTCAGATATAAATATATAAATAGCTTTAAAAGAAACATATCTTCCAACAGCAAGTGAGCATCTGTCTATCTCAATCCTTGTCACAGCTGTTTGAGTATTTCACATTTCTGTTTCTCTGTTGGTGTTGTTTTTACCTTCTCAGGATGGAGCAGGATCCAGAGTCAAAAGAAAAAAAAAAGATGTGTCCAGGTTATAAATGTTATACCATATTAATTCCAATTTCAGGATACACATCCTGTAAGCATCAAAACAAATCAGCCTGCAGTACAAGGAGAATCTTATGGCCTGAGTGCCTCTAAGAGAAAATGCAGCTGGTTTTTTTTTTTTTTTTTTTTTTTTTTAGTGTAATTGCAAACTCATGAAGTATGTAGAAAAATCTGCTTCCTAGGAGTGAAATGAATAATAGCTGATGTCCCTTGATGCTTGTAGAGCAGTCCCTGGGGAAGTCTGACATAGAGGCAAGAAGAAACTCTGGCCATGAGATGCCACGGTGTGGGGCTTCCCCTGGCTGGAGCAACCTCTTTTGGGGTTTCTGAAATCAAAGGGTGGTGCACACAGTCTCAATAATGACCAGATTCCTAATGATAGTAATATAGGAATTATGTGGTGCTGCAAGCAAAGGGTGAATTCTGAATGAGAGAAAATGAGTTCAAAGAGTGTGATTAAATAGTGGTAGGCTTAAGGTCTTAATTTTCCTCTCACACTATGGAAAGCAGGAGTAACTCATTTGTAGTCAGTGAAGCTACAGAGATGTAAAATGGCATCGGAGGAGAATCAGGCCATTGTTCCCTGAAAAACTCACTGATAAGACATTAATTACTAAAGAGAAAATGCCATCAAAAGGATTTTAAATGCTTTGCAGAACTCAGGAGACAAACTCATTAAATGTTACGTCGCACAGGGAATTAGTTCCAAATTTGTGAATGCAGAGGAGGCAAATGCTGCACTAGAGATAAATGGATGATCATTTTGAAAGCCTTCTTTGGAAGGCCCACTTTGTTTCAGAGAGGGAGTCAACACCACATGTTACATCCAGAGATACGAAATAATTCCAGATAAAATAAAACACCCTGAACCTTGGTCCATCTCACACACTGAATCTCAGCCAACTGCAGTTGTTTAAGGTTTGTAAAAGTTCACTGGATTCTGTTTCCTGCCCAGTCTGCCTCCCTTTCCTCCCCCCTCACTCCCGGCTCTCGTCTTAGGTCAAGCCAGGCTTGGAAGCAGAAGAGCAAATAGCAGTCCTACAGCATCATGTGCAGTCTTTCTAACTGAACACCCAGTTCAAGTGCTAGAAATCTTACTGGGGGAAATCCCCTCCAGGGATATGATAAAAACCAATGGTAAAATTCTCATTAGATCTCTCCAAGGGCAAGAGTTTACCCTTATCCTCAGGATAGTCCTCTGATAGTGTTGCGGACCCCAGCTGCTGAGATAGGGTGACAAGTATTTGAGGCTTCTGATGCCTGTTTGAACAAAAACCCCAAACACCTAATTCTCCATTAAACCCACCACAGAGGAGATGAAGCTTATTAATAGAAAAGGAAGGACAGCAGAGGAGTTATTGTTGAGAAGTGAAAACAAGACCATGTCACAGGGGACGGTGCTGTGCTCCCCAGCTGCCTCCCAGGTTGCATCCTGCTGGGGGACCTTGGTTGCTGAGGTTCCCACTCCAGCATTCTGGAGATCTTCAAGGCACATCTTTGCCCCAGGCTTTAGCAGTGATGAACAGGATGAATAATTTTTCCACCTGCCTGTTGGTCTGGACATGAGCAAAAGCCCTACAATAGGACACCAGGAGTCAGACTTCTTGGGGCTGAGGTCTGCATCTGGCTGTTTGATGGAATGTGGGAAGAGGGACAGGAAGATGCACTTGTCACATGAGCCAGGGGCAATGTGAGGATGCCAGGACAATACATCCCTAACACACAAACTCTGTGCAACACTGTCCTGTGATCTGATGGGGGGACTGCATTTGTGTCACAGGATCTGTGTGAAGAAGAGAGTCCTTTCAAATCTCCCCCACATCCCGGCTCTTTCTTGTCACTGTTGTTCAGACCCAGCCACTCGAAGCAGCAGAAGGTTCAGACTATGTCCTTGGCGTCACTGAGTACTGATCACACGTTGGGACTGATGACAGGAGCTCAAAAGGATTATTCACAGTCCCTTGAGCTGCCAAAGAGGCTGTTCATGGCAGAGCAGCAGGAGTGGTTCCCTGGCTCACGGGAGGCCACGGCTGCCAGGGCAGCAATGGCCTCTGCTGCAGGACCTGTCTTGTCATTCCCATCCAGCCCTGGGCACCTGCAGTTCAGATTCTTGGGTGCCAAAAAGATGGATGGAGACATAGCCGTGGTCAAAGTCATTGTGATAACAGTCTCACTTCTCAAAACAGGTACAACTTGTTCATTGGCCCAGTTATGTCTCTCAGTGGATGGTTTTGAAGCCTCACAGATGGCATTTCCAGCTTGAGTGGCATGTTCCCTCTCCCTGCACATTGGGTTGGATGCTCTTCTACTACCAGGTATTTCAGACTTCTCCTGCCCCATGCAGCCTTTTGTTTTCACAATTTGGCTGCACTTGGTGGGAGTGTTGTGGCTGTCAAGCCTCCTATACAATTCTGGGCAACAGTGATGATGATACACCCACCTTTTTTTTTTTTTTAATCTCAAGTTTTAAGATTTCAAGTTTTTTAAGCTCAAGTTTGATATAGTGAGTGTGACCACAGAAGCAGGCACAAAATGAAGAATGACCTGGAGTGTTGTTCACAGGGGTGGCTGACTGCAGGAGGGGTGAGACCACGAGTGTCAGGGAAGTGTGTGCCATCAGCCAGAGAGATGCACAGCATGAGATTTTTCAGTGCAAGTACTCACTGGCTCCCTGGGCACATCTAACCTGTCCTGTGCTGTGTGAGATCTCTGGAGGCAGCAAGAATACACAGCCATGGATAGGGGAAGAACCCAGAGAAGATGTGAACCAGAGGAGCCACCCAATGGTTCTGGGCAGGAGCGGAAGTCACGTCATATATCAAAGGTCAGGAAAAGGCTTAGAAGCACCCACAATTGGTTTATATCATTAAAAGGTGGCATAATTACCAACACTGATTGGAGCAGCTGATTATTGTGTTAACCTTCAGCTCTAAGGCTAGCCAGGAGAGTGGTCTTATCCAGTAGCAAGTCACAGATAGGGAGAGCCCTAGCAGAAAGAGCATCTTTTTTTGAGAGTGATGTATTTTGAATTCACATTTACATGGGACCTCTTTTGCTAGTAAGTGTATACTAATGAGAGAAAATCTTAGAAATCTCCTTTTACTGTGTTTGCAAAGGCCCCTTTTCAAGGCAGGCCAAAAAGTGGATTAGTAGTATGAAATAAAAAAGAGCTAAAGCAGCCAACAGCAAAGTCAAGGCTGCACTGCTGCAGTGTCCCATCGCTGGGCATCAGCTTGTGAGATCTGTGTCCGTTCCAGTGTCTTGTTAAAATACTGCATTGGGAGCAGTAATTAAACAGATTCTGATGATGTTTTTTAACACTTGCCAGCTGGCTCCCAGCCAGCGTCAAAGCAGAAACGTTGTGCAAACTCATGGTCAGTGGTGACTTTGATCTTTGAAGGGCTTTGTAGTGGAGGAAGGAAATGGGGAGGATAGGAGGGAGGAGAAGGCTGCAAGCAGCGGGGAGAAAAAGGGAGTAAGATGTACTGCTGTAGGAATGATCTCCTGCACCTTGCCAAAGGCAGTGGGTGATTTCTTCCTTCCCGTCTTTCTTTACGTGGGGCAGTAGGCAGAGTTGTAAACATTACCATAAAGGCCCAGTTCTGTTAGAGATGACCCATATGAGTAACAGAAGCCCCTTGAATATTACCATGTGTGTGCCACTGGGATTGCCCTGTGAGTGACTCTGCATGCTGGCTTGCAGGAGCTGAGCCTGCCTGGGTATTCATCTGCAATGGATACTGGGCAGGGTTGGAGTCCTTCAGGACAGAACCTGGAACAAAGGTGAAGAAGAGGCCTTCCTTCTGTGGCCAAGAAAATTGTGAACACTTGTCCTATTCAAATTATCTGCTTAGACATTGCCTGAAATGCTATTGTAGCCTTTGAGGCACAAGGAAAATTGTTGCTTCTGTCCCACAAGGCTCTCTATCTTGATGTTGCATGAACAAGGGCCAAGGATAGTGGAAAACTACAACTGGCAAGAATGAGCAGAGAGGGATGTCTCTATGCCTCTGAACAGTTACTTTAAATTTGGTTTTCATTTCCTCTGTCAACAATTAGCAGTGGGCATGAAGAAGGAGAATATCACACAATCACAGAATGTTAGGGGTTGGAAGAGACCTTGAGAGATCATTGAGCCCAACTTTCCTGCCAGGGCAGGAGCACCTAAAGCGGGTCACACTTGACCCTACTCTACAGCAGGGTTCTCCAACATGGTGTGTATGCACACTAAGAGGTCAGAAGGAATATTTTTTGTACCCCAATAACACTAAAAGATCTTTTAAAAATCATGTTGATTTAATCTTCATTTCACACTTTTTAATATTTTTTTTTTGTGTGTGTACACTTTATGATGTATATATTACTACAGTAGTACATATAGAAAATGTATAAATATACATATATATCATTTGTAAATAATTATACCATTGTCATTTTTAAGCCTTAGAAACATGCAGACGGTTAAGGTAGTTCATGTTGCCAATTTTCAGGTTTAATTCTTGCTGTGTCTTGGTCAGATGTCACCCTGTGTTCCTGGACTGTGTTGGAGGCCTCTGAATATTAATGTGCTCTCTCAGGTGAACCTCACTTCAGAAATTGCAGCAGCTTTTTCTGAAGAATACCCCAATTCTTATGAAATTCTTCACAGCAGTAGGGTTGGCTTGACAGTGCATGCTGCAATACTTCTGTAGTAGCACAGGAAATCTGGCAAATATATCCACATTGAAAAATGTCTTTATTTCCCTCCCAAATTCTTCACTAGCGTTAGATGATGACACTCATGATTTTCCCCCTCTTTCTTCTTTTCTGTAATGAACAACGTTTTAAATTTATTAAATTCCAACTCTGAAAAGACACCTTTAGCAGCAGGTTTTGCTGTGACTCCTAAGAATTTCAAAGAATAAAGTCCCTAATGAGTTCTCCTGTGCTTTAGCATGCACAAAAGATGCTGTCTGTGAGAATAACCTTTATTTTACTTCAAGGGCTCCAGCAGAGAACTGAGTTAAGTAACTAACCTTGCATCAGCTGAGCTCCCATAGATGTCAATAGTCATCTACGTTCTCTCCTCACCTGCTCTAATTACAAGGTGAGGCAACTCAGCATGAACTCTGATGGGAGAGTTTGAAGCTAAAGCATTTCCTCCACAGCCAAATGACAGTAGTTCAGTTTTGTACCTGAGCCATGAGAAAACAAGAAGCTGGAAAAGATAACCATGTTATTTACAGGATAGTGCCTGGCCCCACTATGAGGAGACCTTGACCTGGAATGTAAGTACAAGCAATTGGTGAATCAATCTTGCATTTTATACCAGCTGGGTCCTCTATGTGGACATATTTAATTGATTTACAACTGACTAATAGCAAAGAAATTGGAGTAAACGAATTCTAAAACAATTTAAGTGTCCACAGTGTAGCTCATCCTCTTCATTAGAAAACTATTAATTAATGCAGGTTTTTATATTTATACAAAGCATATTGCAAAGTTGTTCAGATAGCACACCTTGAGCTCCAACATCACAAATGGCCACAGCATTGAATCCTCTGGAGTACAAATGTCATATCCAGAAAAAACATCCTGGCAATTACACCCATCATGGACTACGTTCCTAGGAGATACTTAGTTACAACTTGGACAGACTTCGCTTTTTTGGTTCAATTTGATGGCTCCTCCCTTAATTAGCCTCTGGGGACCCAGTTGTGTGTATTTTCAAGATCTGTGATGCACATATGTATCTATTTGGCATCCTCCCAAATCTTTTCAAAGATAAAATGTGAGATGAACATCTGGTTCACACTATTACAGTCTTTATTGAACACAGAAAAGCACCATCTGCCACAGCTCCAACCCTTGTTTTCTAACACGATTTTTTTCTTCAGAAGTACACAAGGAAATAAATTTTCACCAGTTATAGTCCCCAGAATTTCCTGAGATGAAAAGGCAGTAGTGACAGTAGTAGTCTTCCAGAGTTGGTTTGCTTCAAAAGTCCAAAGTTATTACTTAACTTGGTAAGAAACCATATTATCAGGGATACTATTTCCACTTCACATTACAGAGATTTCATTTAAGCATTTTGATAAATCCATTGCTGAAGGGTTTGATAATTTTTCAGATGCTTAGAGCACTGTGTCTTCAAACCTTCAGAGTCAAGGTGCAAATTTTGAAAAATCTCCCTTGCTTCTCACAAAATTTTTGGAAAAAAGAGACAGCTTGTTAGTGATAGATATGCAGAAAGTTAATTTTCATGCCAGTTCAGTCCCTGCCTTTGTAACCCCTGTTCCTAAGCCAAAGAGTGCCCTAAAGACAGGAGAGAAAACATTTCTATGTCATCATCTACTCACCTCCTTCAGAGACAATAGGATTTGACCCAGTTCCCATGGTCAGGACACAGTCCCAAGTCACTCACGTGCTTTAAATGACATTTGGAGATTCACATCACTCTACTTCGGAGCTTGAATGTCTAAAAGGATTATGGTCTCCAGGGCTATTAGGCCCTTATTCTTCCCCATTACTACAGCAAATCTAAATAAATGCTATTAAAAGGCCAAATTCAATTTGCTGTCTCTTGGTGTTCCAGCATCACATCAGCAAGAAGCTGTGTGCACATTGCTCTGTGCCTCAGGACCACCAAATATCTGATGACTTCAAAGGGTTTCCTAAAGTGCTGAGTCCCTAATGCCTCAGTGTTCAAGCAGTAGAGCTACATGACCAACCCCTGCAGTCAGTCCTTCTCTGCTACAGACTAGTATAGGTCCTTTCTGTCTAAAAACGTTCCCAAGCCCTGGATTTGTACCTGTGGAATAGCTGGTGTCCACAGCAGAGAGAGTGCCATGCAATGATTCTTTTCTTCACAGCAATATCCCAATAGCAGCACATTGCACCCCCAGCTCTCTGCAACAGCAATGTGCAGCTACACTTGTATTCATCAATTCTTGCTGTAAAATGTATTTTGCTGCCCCTGCACCTACACTTTTGATGCCTAGGCACAAGCAGTGCAACGTAATATAAAAACAACCAGGAAGACTGAATCTCTGGCCCTTCTCTGCCAGCCTGTCCTTCTGGGGTGCCCTCCCTGCCTGCATGTCTCTCACAAGTGTTAGATGGGGTTTATGGTCACAACAGCAACAAAAAGGAATAAAGAAATCAACCCCACCATGACACATCTCCCTGGTAAAAATGTTGAAGGGTATTCTACATAATAGTCTTCAAAAACTGCATATTTCTAGTCTGGGCCTGCTCTTTGCAGAGTGTTAGAAAGGTACACTGAATAGTGGCAATATACTAGAAAAGGAGTGTGCCCTTTTAATAGAAATCTGAGGTTGATCTCAAATGTGCTGCTGACAACATAAGAGCTCTTAGAGAAAAACCTTGGGATGTATAAATAGTGCAGGGGATTTTCATCAGACCTATGACTTGGTGGGTGCAGGTTCACATCTGTATCAGCCTCACAGTAAGTTTCCCAAAAGTGAGGGATAAACAAGTAGAAACTGAGATTATAGAGGGGACAAGAATTCTTGGAAGCTAGAAATGTTTGTTCACACCATGGAAAATATGGGAAGGTGAGAGTGATGGCACGATGACTTAAGGGAAAATGAAGGTTTTCCTGCAGAAGTTCCCAAAATCTGTACATGGGATTAAAAGGTTCAGCCCTCCGTGGAAATGGGAAACAGCAAAAAGGATTCAAAGGAGACCCAGTCAGGTGATGGCTACAGATATACAAGGAAAGAATTACCTTTTTTTAATGATTTCTGGATTTCAGTGGTGTTCCAGCTCAGACAGTTCTCACTCTCCCTCTGGTACCAAAACCAGACCCTGAGTGTCTTCAAGAGAAAAGCTGAAACCACAACACCTCTCCTGGTGGACATTCCCTTGCCCTTGGTGCTATCCTTCCAGACACTGCATGGATGCAGAACATTCCCAGAAGCTTTGTTAACTATCCCAGCTGGAAATGAGGCTGAAACCACAGTGGGTACAATGCAGGGGTGTCTCCTCCATCTGTGTCCGTTGCCTAAACATTCCCCTGCTGCTCCTCTGGTGATTCATCCTTGCCAAGCTGCCAGGGATCTCAGGCAGCACTGGGGGAAAGGGCTGGCCTGCATCTAAAACTGAAACATTGGCAAGTGGCAGAAATCGCTTTAGGATCACTGTACTTGAGGTCAACAGCCACAGAGCAGGCCAGGACTGGTGGACTACTGCACTGGCCATCACCCAGATGGGTTCTTTGGCAGAAGGGAGGTCAGAAGTGGAGGTCACCTCCGTGTTGTCCTCCAGGTCAAAGATCGATCCTATGATATTCCTTTAAAAAAAGGCTGAATATTTAATCCCAGTGATGTCGCCAAAATTCCTTCCGACTGTTAAAGAAGATGAAATAGGCATCCAGAGCTTTCAGAGCTCTTGTGCCTGAGAATTACCTAAGCAATATGGTTGTATGGTTGCTACCAGCTGATGAATCTTCACCACAGATTTCTATATCCCCAGTATGAAAAATGCAGTGCAAACCAAAATTCCCAGGACTTATTTCACAGCAAATTTTTTTTTTTTTTTTTTTACAGTGTTAAATGTGGGCAAGGCAAGGCAGGTAAAGAAAGCAAACTCAAGGCACAGGGCACGCAGTCACACAAACATGACTTCCAACATTCAGCATTTGTCCAGAGCTGATACCCTATAGCCAAGCACATGCACAGGCTGATGAAACCCAGAATGACAAACCCTGAACGTGTGCAATGAGTCAGTTGTGTGAACTGCTTCCATGCACTGAGCCAGGAGATTAAGGGAACTTGCTGCACTGGGTAATTCCAGCAAGGTACAAGGAGTTTCATCCCTTTGCCCGAGGGTGGTTTGATTACTCTGTGCGGTGTGTTGCAATCCTCAATCAAAATATTTCACTATGTTCAGTACTCCACGTGGGAACATCTGGCAATTTACAGCAGAAATGTCTCGTAGCATTTAGTACCTAAGTATTTCTTTCCCTCAGCCTATTTTCATTTTACAGAATAGGGACCCATTTCCTGAATTTTTAAACAGTCTTGCTAACATAATCAAATTACTGTGATTACTCGGCAATGATTTCAAAAAGTCCTAAAAGTGCTGTTCCGACTTTGCAGTGAATTGCTATTACACATAGAAGATTCTGTAAACACTTTGAATGAAATGTTTTTAATTTAATCAGAAGAGTAACCAGTGTTTGGTTTTAGCTATTCAATGTATTTGAGCCACAAGCATTTTTCCAAGTGAGTGACTATGAGGGTTTGTAATGCAGCTCAAAGCAAACACTGAGAATATAAAATCACACTTGTTCAAACAGGATTAGAGAGTTTATTCTAGCAGAGTTTCCAAGGATTTCAAAGAGAAAATAGCAAAATTTTTTTTTTTCTTATTTTCAGTCAGGGAGGTGGAAAATATGTGATGCCTGGTTAGTGATTGTACTTGGTAGGATCCCAGTGGTTCCTTACTGCCCACACTCATGCTGAGTAGCAGAGCAGGGATGCTGTTCATTTTTCACAGTCTCCCAGCCCTCTGTGGCTTGATCTGGTTCTGCCTTTGCTCAGCAATTGCTTTCACTGTATTTTTTTTTAACACAACCTAGAAGCCAGCAAAGAACTAAAGCCTATTTCTGGTGTGCCTACAGCAGGCTGTGAAAAACCTAACTCCATGCTTTTTCATGGATGCTTTTTGCAGGCCACGTATACGATACAACGATATGAAAGGGAGCAGTTTCCTTCCCCTGGGGTAGGGGTTAGAGCCACACAGAAGGCAAGGTCCCTCAGCCCTTGCTCTTGCTCATATGGCCACATCACTGAACCTTTCCCTGCATCCTTCTTCCCTTGCCACCCCTCCCTGTGCCTCCTGCAAAGGTCTCCAGTGCCTTTTGCCAGCATCTCCCAGCAAAATTTCCTGCCCAGTTTTGGCTGCTGGAAACACCTAAAAGCACAAAGTGAGTGTCATCCTTTCTCTGCTTTCAGCTGTGTGGGAGCACATGGTGGCTGCTCATCCTCTCCCCTGCAGCCCTGCTCCCCAGTCCTTGGCAGAGACACATCAGGGAGGCATCAGAACTTTGTAGGAGGTGACCACAAAAACCTGCCCAACTCAAAATATTAGCTAACCCAGAGAGGTACTGGAGACTCCCTGAGAAGTGTGTCCTAGGTACCATGCTCCAGTTTTTCCACCATAATAAAGTAATTGTTGCTGGGGATTGTGAATCCTCAGTGCTAGATGATAGCTGGCAAGCCAGTTTGTAACCCCCCCACCTATTTCTTCAAATGTATTTGTTATTTGTAGGCAGTCACTGAGTTGCTTGGATGGATGATTTGCAGATCAGAGGTTGTGCACAAATTTTTTTTGTTTCATCAGCTCCCTATTCAGGACTTGTTTTGTGCAACTGGCAATTTAAGTGACACGATGTCATTTGTGATCCCAGATTAGATGGATGAAGCATTTTAAAGAGAAGAGGTGAGAACAGCAGACAGAAAACAATGCTGTTCTGCTGTGAAGACACATTTCTTCTACAGTTCATCAAATTTCCATAGGATTTTTGTTGTCATTGACAGCGGTCCAAATACTGTCAAAATGTCAGTAAAATAATTCCATCATTTGTAGCAAACTGAATGCAGAGTATTAAAAAATATATACTAAAAAGGTAGATTTCTTTTACCAACTAGCCTCATGCATGTGCATGCTTTAGGGACATGGTTTAGTGGTGGATTTTGCAGCAGCATTATATTAATGGTTGGACTTGAGGATCTTAAAGGTCTTTTCCAATCAAAATGATTCTATGATTCTATATGTGTGTGTACTTTTCTTTAGAGATGCCTGTGGACACACAAACAGGAAAATATGCTAGTAACTTTGTGCAAATACTGTATGCATGAACAGTTCTAGGCTTTTACTGTGAAAATATAACTCCTATTTGAAGTATTATGTTAAGTTCTGGAACCCTCAACACAGGAGGGGCATGGAGCTGTTGGAATGAGTCCAGAACAGGGCCACAGTGATGATCAAAGTGTTGGAGCTCCCCTCCTATAAAGACAGGCTGAGACTTGGGGGGTTGTTCAGCCTGAAGAAGATCAGGCTCTGGGGAGATGTTATAGCACCCTGCCAGTACCTGGAGGGGCCTACAGAAAAGCATGGGAGGAACTTTTTAAAAGTCCATTTTGTGATAAGGTGAGTGGTAAAGGTTTTAAGCTGGAAGAGGGTAGATTTAAGTTAGACATAGGAAGAAATTGTTTCCTGTGGGGGTGGCAAGACACTGGCACAGGTTGCCCAGGGAGGTTGTGGCTGCCCCTTCCCTGGAAGTGTTCAAGGCCAGGTTGGATGGGGATTTGAGTAAACTCATCTAGTGGAAAGTGTCCCTGCCCATGCATGGGGGTTGGAACTCGGTGATGTCTATGTTCCCTTCCAACCCAATTCTATGATTCCATGATTCTATGTTCATTTTGCAACCCCTCTGCAAGGTATGAATAAATGTTTAGCACCACACATCATGGTAACAAATCTCTGAATGCTGCCTTGATTTAGTGTTCAGTTAGCAGCCCCGAACCCATGGCAGAAAAAAATCCAGAAGTTTATATTATATTTGTTGCTGATTTCCTTCAAGTTTGTGTAAAAAATTAAGTAACATTTAGACACCATGATGGTGCCTAATTACTTCTTCTTAATTCAGTATATTGAGGGTTCTCTAGCGAGTGAAAATTTATGTTGTCATTTAACGTTTTTACCATCAGCAGAAGCCCCATTAAAACATAAAACCAGCCATCCACATGGATATTAAAAAAAAAAAAAAAAAGGATGATATTGCTCCCAGGCATTTTGAGGTAGGACAGCAACTCACCCAGCCTCCTCTTCCCACCAAGGGCTGGGCAGCTCCAGTGCCCAGCAGGATTTTGAGGCTGTGGAAAAGCAGAGCTTGGCAGCAAGTCCTCCTCATGTGTTCTTCCCTCACTGCAGGACCCCCCAGAGCATTTTGGGCCTAGCAAAAAGTGAGGGTTTGGGTTAATTTTCTTTTGAGGGTTCCTTTTCACCTCCTTGATGAGCTAATGATCACATGCATTTGACCAAATTAGGAAGGATGTGCTGAAACTGGGAAAGTGCTTGCTTGTGTTGGAAAATATAGATTCTTAAGAATTATGAAATATTTTTGTCACATGGGTGGGAGGATTTCCCCACTGCAAAATGATATTTCAGAAAAGCTACATATAAGAGTAATATTAAGCAATAGTTGTATTTTTAGCAACCTTTTAAGCAACTAAGCAGCAGGAAGTAAGGAGAGAAAATCACTCCCCCGTGATTCACACTGTAGGAGCTGCTTTGTAGGCTAGAGTCTGGGATGCTCTCTGCTACCAGTAGCTATTTCTGCAACCATCTCCAGTGTGACACCATGAATCATTCATCACCAGCACATAGTGCTTTCTCATCGGTGTGTAGTGTTGTTAAAAGTTCCTTAGAAACCCAACCACAATGGCAAAGCTTTCACAATAGGGTCTTGAGATGTGAAACTGTGTCTCGACCTAGAAGATACCCTTGTCCATAAATCTAATGGTGAGGAATTCCTTGACAATGACTATTTCACATCTGGCTGCATGGCATTCCCTTGGTGCTGGGGAAACACAAGAAATGCTATGTCCCTAAACAAGGGTGACAGAATGAGTTAAATGAGATAATTTCACCCACTGGAAGTCCTCTTGCAGTTTTTCAATCCCTCTTGTTTGGCTATTTTTATTTAAGTAAGTGCAACCTAAATTAATAAACAAATTACAGAGCATTTTGGAAATCAATTTCAAAACTTTATAGACAGTTGATACAGTGAGTTATTTACAAAATATTTATAGAGTTTATTTTTGTCTTACCAAAACCGTGACTCCTTGATGCCAATTGCTCCCAGTGCCTCCCCACAGGCTGTCCTCACCATGTGGGTCTGTGAGCAAAAGCTGCAAAGGGGTGCATGAACCAATGTCAGCTCTTCTCCTGTCAGACTCATCCCTGGCTTCATTCAAGTCCTGTCTTTGCTCCTTAGATGCATCCCCTTTGCCAAGCCTCCAGCCAGAAACCCTCATGTAGCAGGTGGGGTCTAAGCAGGACTCTGGGTGCCATGGTGAGAGCAGTGGGTGTTGGGCAAGGGGAAACCCTCTCTGGTGGCCACATGCTTTGCTTGTGCAGCAGGATGAAGCCTATACATGCCCCCTGTCATGGCAGAGCAGCTACCATATAGTAAATCAATGTGCTGTCAGGTAAGGAGAAGGACCTGTTGGGCTCCAGCAGGTGCTTTGGCTGCCCATGCTACCATGGCATGGTGAATTACTACCTCAAGTCCTGTTGAATATGCAAATATTACACCCCTCACATTTAGCTATTGTTAATGCATTTTTTCAGATTAAAGCCCTGGTGGGATAGGAATTGTACCATATGGAGAGTACCTAAAATAAGTGAAACCCTATTCTTCTGCAGCTGGATGTTCCAGTGTATGTGGTGCCCACTGCTGGGGCCTCCAGCCTAGCCCAGTGACTCACTGACACAATAGATCAGTTGTGGACACTGGCAGCTGGTTAGGCACAGTGTGAGAGCTTCTAATTCCTGCCTTTTACCATTTTATCTCATCACTTTGACATCAGTGAAACAGCATTTTATTGGCAAGCTCCGGAAGTTGGTAAAGAACACTGTGTATAAAAGCCGTGTGAGTTAAGCACTGATAATGCGAGGGGGCTGAGAGAGAGGCAGGAGAGGAACTCTGGGATGATTGCTTTTTTGTTGTCATTTTTGTTGGGTTTTAGTTTAGTTTAGTTTGTTTGTTTTAACTGCTGCAGGTTGTGGAGTTAATTTGCAATTAAAATACCAAAGACCAAGCTGCCCCAGGAATACAGTCATTTTCGACTGTGGCAGTGAAAGACAAGAATGTTGAAATTTCAGTGAGTGTTGTTCACAGTCTCTTACTTATCAAAAGAACCATGCTATTTAAAGGTAACTAATGGATAAAATGTGAATAAAGATTAAACTAAAAAGGCTAAAATGGATTATTTGTAGCCCTTCCATTATGCTGAGTCCTGACATTAATATTCAGACACTCGTGAACACTTACATAAGCACAGCTTATTTTTAATGGTCTTCTATCTTGCTTTCTTAACAGAATGACAAAATGTAATTTAGGACTATAAGCTGTGAGCCCCACATGGAGAAGAAAAGCTAGTAATTCACATCGTGCTCTGGCTTTTAAGACTTGGGAGACGATGGCGATTGTATAGCAGAATGCAGCTTGCAGGGCAATATCCATTTACACGCCATTCAAGACCCGCAGGCTATACAGAGCAGTGCAGAGTGCACCATAAAAAATAGGAAGAAAAGAAGCTGGGTTAGTTACAATTGAACTGGCATGATGGCAAATTGATTCGTAAGGTAAGGGGAAGAAAAGAAGCCCCGGTTCCATCAGCGCAGCCGCGTACCCACTGACTCTGGCACGTCTCTGACTTCACTTTGCATCATCGATTCATCACTCCAGATTTTCAGTTCTTCCCTCAGTATAAAACCTCAGGAAAGGGGCAAAGCATCAGATCAGCATTTCCCAGGCAAATAGCGAAGCCAATGTTCAAAAAAACCCCAACTGGTTTTGTGTGTACTAGGAAACCAAGGTTATTAGTTAACATTTGTTTTCTCCTCATCCAGCTTGAAGTTAATAATTATTAAGCCTGTTTTGAGAGAAGCAGGGCTAGGGCTTGACCCATGCTAAGCGCAGATGTCACCAGTAATTATCCAGGACTGTAGGTGACATGCTCCCTGGGGACTCAGTGTGGGTGACAAGCCCAAGAGATGCAGCTGCAGCACCTTAGTGCCTGATCCATTTCTAATTTGCATTACTCCAGCTATTTCCCACTCAGAGGCACTTCTCTCCCCTTTATGTTGTTACCAGTTCCCTGACAGAGACCCTCGACACCTCACATGCACTGGGGCTCTGAAGAGACAGCAAAGTGACACTCCTTCTGCCCACGCTCAGATGCAAGGATTTCATGCATAGATCCAGGCCCCTGGGGCTGTGGACACCCAGGCCAGGGGCTGCTGCAAGGAGAGGAGCCCCAGCCAGCCCGGGGTGAGGGCTGAGACTGCTGATGGGTCTGGGACATGTCCAGAGGGTGGCTGAGGGACATTATTTTCCAACCTCTTTCTCAACTAAAATGCCAGTGGGGACCCATGGTTACATGTAGGCCTGGCTGTTGGTTACCATCTCTCAGGGAGACATCAGACATTGCTGCCCTCATCCTCCTCCCGCAGCTCCTCTGGGAAGAGGGCAAAGCTCTGGATCAGTATCAGCCTCTCCTTAGCCAAGCCCCAGATCCTGGGTTGCTGGGGCAGCCTCTGCTGTAAGGACCAGCACCAGTGGCCGGCACATTCTCTTCCTCATCACATATCAGAGGTGTTCTCAGCTGGGCAGTTTGCTTTGTTTGCTTGGGAATAACTGGTTTAGTCAACATCTTCCTGCACTGTGGCTAGTTCACAGGAGGTCACAGGCATAATTATAAGACCTTGTGTGGTCTTCCAGGTTTGCCTAGCACCTCCCAGACAGGTATAGGTGTCCCACACTTGGCTGATGCCTGGCTACATTCCTCCTTTGTTGAAATCTTCCTTAGAAAATCTCTCTAGAAGGTGTCTTTCTTCTTGCCAGATCAGTAGCTGCAAAGGTATCGCCCATCTCCATATGTACAAGAGGCCTCTTAACAGTGTTGGTTGGCATGGCAAAAAAAGTGTTGTGACCTCACAGTGCAGGTCTAGGAGAGAGATGGGCACCCACACTGCCTGCTGGGGCTGCTGGAAAAAGAAAATCTTCACACAAAGATGGAAGAGCAGTCTTATCATGAGATGTATTTGCAGTTTTCCTAGGAGTACATCACTTGGGTCATCACTTGGAACCCTTTCCTAAAGGTCATCAGCCCAAGGGTTTGCTCTTAAGAGATGTGGGTTGCCAAGCTGTTTCCCTCAGCTCCTGTTGCCAGCAGGTAACATGGGCATCTTCTGGAAGAATGACCCTCCCTTTGATCCACCACTGCAGAGGAGACCATAGGCTGTTGGCTCTTGGGTGGTGTTAATGCAACAACAGTGTGTTGGTGTAACTACATGGGTCTTTACGTGTTAGCGTATAAAAGTGGCTGTGAGAAAAAAAAAACACTTCAGCTCTGACAAATATAATTTCTTTCTTCATCCCTTGCTCTAAAGACAAAACCTATCTCTCACATCTTTTTTCTGATACCTTCACCAGGAGGATCTGTATTTTGAAGTCATCCATAATAAGGAGCTGGAAGGTCAAGATTTAACCTGTGACAGGTAAAGGAAATAATTCATTGAGGACTTAATACAGAGGACAGGCATTGCCCCAGTGCTTCAGCTAGAGCAGGCACCCCTCCCAGCTCTGGTGGATAAGAGGCACCAGGCAGGAAATTCTGGGGAGCCTGAGGTGAGATTGCAGACAGAAATAGCACTCTAGGAAAACCCCATTGCCCTACATTTAGCTGTAGGAAACAGAAGGGACCCAACAGGTCCTCGATCTGTGGATCAAGGGCATTTTGAGGAATCTGGCATGAACCTGGGGGCTGTCTGTAGTGTCTGCTCAGAGGGCTGCTGGCTTGACGTAGCACAGAATGATGGAAGACAGGATGAACAATCTATCTGGGCAAAAGGTGGACATCTTCACTGCAGACAGTGAAAGTGCCTGGGGGATCTTGCTTAGAATGTATGAGGATGTCACTTTAGGTGGGCAACATGTCACACCCTAAAGTGTCACCTTTTCAGACACTAAGAAAGGGAGAAAACTGCTCAGACAGCCACTCTGCCCAAGACGACTTCAGAGATGGCCATGGCTGCTGATGTGCTCATGCCTGGGAACAGGTTAGGCTGGTCATGCCTTTTGGTTAGGCTGGAAAGGGTGAGGAAGAGGATGGCAACAGCCCTAGAGGGATGATGCCAGAGCTAGTTATTGTCTTGTGCAGCAGCTCCTGTTCACCCTTGCTAAATAGTTACAACTCAGACTCAGCAGAAACAGATCTGCCAATGCTGTTTCTAAAAGAGGTTTCCAGGCAACACCTCTACAACCTGCCTATATTTTTGTAAATGTAAATACACAAATGTATTGCTCCAGTTAAGGACAAACTATGCAAAAGTCACAGGTAGTGTGGCTTTTCGCCCAAGCACTTCAACAGAGAGTTAGAAAAGGGACATGACAAGAGATGCTGGGGACTCCACTTATTTTGCACAGTCTCCTAGGAAGCCAGCTGTCAGTGCTCTTTGTGAAGACAAGATTGCTCATTAAAATCTTTATGCTGCTGTTAAAGGGTAAAACTATCATTTCTTCCCAATCTGCTGATGTCCCAAGAAGCAGCACAGGTTAGATAATGTAGGGAGGTCATCCTTTTAACTTGACAGTACCCTTCTCTTGCCAGATACATTTAGCTGAGGAATTTTCTGAGCAGCATAGCACAAAACAATACGTATTCCTGTTACTGAACATTTCTGTTGCTTGGGCAGTATGAGACAGCAGAATTGTTTAGGATTTGTAAGGAAACAGTGATGAAGAACACCAGAGAATTTGCTAAAGCTCTTTTCCTGTGGTTCTCTGAGGCTCTTGAAATCCATAGTAAACAATATTTATTAATGATACTTAACATCTACCACATGGTAAATATGAGCAATGCTTTAGGCATGCTGTCAAATAACAATCTGCTGCTGTTTTGAATTCTCATATTATACAGCATGCTCCCAAAGTTTTGAAGTAATGTCTTTTTAAAGAATGCCTGCTCATGTTCTTCTGTGGGTGGAGGCTTTGCTGTGCGGCCTTGGAACAAAGCTGGGAGATGCCAATGGAAACAACCCCTTATGCTGGCTCATGGACCTTCCAACTGCCAAGCCATGACTGGAACGAGCACCTTTGGTCACAGCAAAGCCTAATTCTGTCCTGTTACCAGATACTGCACACTGTCACTCATTTAATTTCGCTTTTTGTCTTGATGCAAGGTAGTCCAATAAATTACAGATAACAAAGCAATGATTTGTAAATGCTGTGTGCTGCAGAGAGACTTCTGATAATTTCCTGTGACAAACTCTTTATTCATTTCCTACAAAAGCTGTAGACTAGAAATTCAGGCCTTTAATTTGAAGATAATACTTCTAACATAGCAGGAGAGCCACCATATTCCACACAAAACCATCTGTAGTAAAAACAAACCAACATAAAACCCAGACTCCACAATGAAAATGTTCTAATTTTTTTAACCTCTTCACGATGGTGACACTCTTCACTTTCCTCTTTCTTGCTTTACTGGTACTGTGAGTCCAGATGGGTCTGCCACAAAGGTTTAATTTTCTTCTTAGATTCTGAAATTCAATTCACTGAGAGAGATACTTTAGTTATCAACCTTCCAGAGGAGGACATTCTCATGGTACGGTGGCTTCTGCTTTCTTCTGTCAGGCTCAGATTTTAACTTTTCTCCTCATGATGAACTGTACACCAAAGGATGGGATTCATTTGGTGTGCTGCAAAGTTGGAGGTTTCAAAGATATTTGATTTTAAAAGTCTCTCCCTGATGTCTCCTCAGCTCCCAAGCCACAGGGCAGCGTGTGGAGTGAGGAAGCCCCACATGCCCCATCCCTCCTCACGGGACTGGCTGGTTCACCTGAAGACTATGTGACCATTCAGCAGGATTTGGACAGACTGGAGAGCTGTGCCAAGAGGAACCTTATGGGTTTCAACAAGAGCAAGTGCAGGGTCCTGCATCTGAGAAGGAATAACAAGATGCACCACTACAGGCTAGGAGGGGATCTTCTAGAGAGTAGTCCTGTGGAGAAGGATCTTGAAATCCTGATGGACAAGTTATCCATGGGACAGCAATGTGCCTGTGTGGCCAAGAAGGCCAATGGTATCCTGGGGTGCAGTAAGAAGAGTGTGTGCATCATTTCAAATATAGCTGAGAAAGTTCTTTTCAGGGTCCTGTGAACATCCGCCTGTCAATGCTAGATGATCCTGGCTCCTGATTTTTTCCTTGAAAATACATTGAAAATAAAAATTCAGAATCCCATAAAATCAGTTAACTTGAGTAAGACCGAATGCATAGCTGCTCTTGCTAATAAATGATAAATATAATGACTGAAATTTTAGCAATAGCTGTGTTTCAATTTCCAGAATAGAAAATCAGATCAATGAAGAGAATGGGATGGTGTTTCTAACACAGAAATAAGGGGAATGGATTTCATCCTCCTTTGCACAGGTAGAGTCCCCCTGAATGAGTGCAATTAACAATAAGAGGAGAACCTAATTCACAGATTCTGACTCAACCAGCCCCAGGACTGTTGCAGCCAGGAGGACATTGCCATTCTCTTCAGAATGTGTAGGTTCTGGCTTTTAGATGCATATTTTCCCTTAAAGTAATTGCACATCAACTAATTGTTTGCCTGTGTATGTATGTATATGTGGACCAGATGAATAGATTTGTGGGCCCCAGAGAATTTTCAGTGCTTTCAAAGGATGTGATGTAAAATTCTGTACAGTGAATATATTTCTTCCCGTGCAAATGTGTACAATCATTTCTAATAGGAACTAGACACTTCCTGCACGTCTGTTTTTTAATGGAATCTGCTAAGTTTTATAAGGGCCATATTTAGCTGTACATCCTCTCAACTGCTAACTGTATTATCCTTTTAAGGAAGTCATTAACTGTTCACTAAATATTCTTCCTAGTGGTTTTACAATGCATGCACAATGAAATGTGGTTCTCTGTGAGTTAAATAGTTCTTCATAGTAAAAAAAAAAATAGGTTGTATGTATGTGACCAGGATAAATGAAAAGAAACTCTAAAATGTAGGCACAATTAGCAAACAATTTCTTCTTGTCTGCCCTCCAACAGCTCCTAACACCAGTCATATATTTAAACAATTTCCTTTTTTTTCACAACTGATCCTGGGACTATTTCTCATGCTGCCCAGAAGTTGTATTTTCAGTTACATTTTTGCTTCAGCTTGAAGGAGAGAAATTCTTTTCACATCCTGACTAGTTCATCTGCAGCTGAAGCTGTTCTCTTCCTTGCATCATCCTGAACTAGATGCTGCATTACATCTCACGCTGTTCTGTTATACTTTCCATACACAAAGTGGAATCATCAACTTTCAGCCTAAAAGGTCTATTTTAAGATGAAGGGGAAGTGAAATGAAGAAGATAGAAAGTGAAGTCTCTATGAAGAAGTTCACTGCACTTCCTCTTTATGAAAACAAACTGGAGGCTGCCCCTGGCAAATAGGAAGTTTGTTTTAATGCAAATGTACAGTAAAGACCTTAATCCTTGAACAGAGTCCTGCTCTGTGAAGTTAGCACAGAGTTTACATGGGTTATAAATCAGAAAGAGATAACACATAAATAAACGGTCTGTACTTCCTACAGGATGCCAGAGTTGTACTCTGCTGAACTGCAGGTCAGATTTTCTGCTGTACCTCTTATGCACTTGAATAATCAGATGTCAAGAATGAAGAAACTGCAGTCCGTTCTTCACTTGTCTGCATCATTCCTTTGCAAAAGTGGAAAAAAAAACCAAACCCAACCCAAACCCAACAATTCTTATTTTTCAATGTTTATGTTTTCTTCCCGTGGTTTGTGGTTCTTTCTCTCCTTAACTAAGACTAGTGGAAAGATGCGAGCAGATGCCCAAAAATTTCAGGCATTCCTACCTCACAAGAGCATCCCTTTCGACTCTGTGAGATTCTGCAGCCCTGGAGGTGTGCTGGAATTAGTGGGGACTGCACACAGGTTTGCACAATCCACCTTCTCTACCATCCACTTCTGTGGACTCCTCCTCCCACAGAAGTAGAAGACTGGATACAAAAGTAAGTGGCTGAAAAATAGTTATTCCACCCTATATACAATATATATAATTCTTATATATAATATATATAAAATTCTTGAGAATTTTGTTGTTTGGGCTCATTGCTCCTTTCTGATTTTGGTATGGGGAAAGCAAGAATTTTTGTAGTCACAACACTGGTGTGGTAGCAGAATGCCAAGGTATGGTCACACGAATAAAACCAGCTATCCCAGCTGACTGCCAAAATGTATTTCAAGAGAAAGAAACAATGAGGTTGCCAGGGAGGATGAAACCTTTATGATGTGTATGCTCAGAACAGACTAATAACGAGCCTTAGGAAGGTTTTTGCATGTGTCTACATAAGGTGGAAGAAGAGAATTAAAACATGAGCAATGACATCTGCTGAGATCAGCCCAGCAAGGCCATGTTTTCCAGGCAAATCCCAGGAACATGGGTACTTAGAGTCGGTGCTGGGGTTACTCAGCTCACCCTGGGATGCTGGCAGCATCATGACCTCAGCCTCACTTATGATCACTCTGCCCAATGGAGGGGATGGGGGAGTGGGAAGGAGGTGGTACTTCTTGTTTTCAGTTGGTAAAAGTCATGCCCACTTAGGCTTTGAGAAGCCACATCCTTCTTCCCAAAACTGCAAATCCCAGGAGTCTGATAACTGGGAAAATCTAGAGTAAAACATGAAGAAACTTCTTAGAGAATTCATTTTCCCTTCATATGCATATTTTAGGAGGCATGACCAAGCTCTCAAGGTTGTTAGCCTAACATTTGGCATCCATTTAAAAAATATTTGTTTTCAACTTCCACATAAACAAGATCTTTTGGCTTTTTCTCCCTTCTGAAAGAAAAAAAGCAGTGGCTGATAGGCTCCAGGAAGCTAACCAAGAGTCAAAGTGTGCACAAACTGTACGTGTCCGCTCCCCATAAATCTCTGCTGTGTCCAGGTGTTTGTAGGGTTTGGACCTTTGTGAATGAAAATGGGAGAAATTCACTGAACTCAACATGCCTCAAAACAAAGATTCCTGGAGGAGTAATGAAAAAACAATGAAAAGAAAATATTTAAATTTTTTACAGAAAATAATAGGGAAAAATACTTTTCAGAAAAAAAAACCCAAAACCCCAAAACAACAAGAACAAAAAATAACCCAAACAAGAAAGCAAGAAAAAAACAACCCAGCATTCTTTTTTAGAAATAGTCAGAGAGAGCCTAAATTTTCAACAAAAAGGCATGCATTTGGGTTTGCTAGTTAGGGAATACATCCCTCGATGCAGCAAGGAAACTGTCAGGAAGGCCATGTGTGCACCAGACGAGTTTTGGGTCTCAGAGAAGGGCTGTCATCTGCACAGTAGGCTTTTCAGGGAGATCCCAGAGGCCTCATTCACAGCTCGGACACCACCAAACAGGGCCCTGTGTAAACTCCCTGAGACATGCACAGCCAATTTACTTTTAAGAGCAGAAGTATACAACGAGTAGTTATTGTTATATAGTAGGAAATGGATGAGGAGGGTATGGTTTTGATTAAGAAGCCATTTACCTCTGTTACATGTGGGAATAAATGGTTACTTAGAGAGCAGGACAACGGGGTGAACAGTCGTTTTGTTGGAGAATTTCAGTCTAAAAGCCAAAATCTGGTGTTTGGTATAGAGGCAGATCCCAGCATCACGGAGCTGGTGGTGGAACTGCTGTGCTCTGACCTTGGCAGATGAATCAGGCAGAATCAGCCTGCCCTGCCAGGGCTCCTTGACCAAAGGCTTCTGACAAAACTCCTCGATAGACCTCTGGGGAAATTGCAGGCTTGGTTACAGGAGAGAAAACAAAGCATAACTTTTTGCAACAGAGGAAGGTCACCGAGAGACTTTCGCAATTTGTGCTGGGACCTGCTGTTCAATAGATTCTTAAATGACCTAGACAAAGAGGTGGGCAGCAAAGTGAGAACATTTTCTGATGACAGGAAGTTTTCAGGACAGCAAGGCAGCCTGCATTCCCCAGGGCAGAGTTATAAAGTTCAACCTGGTGCATAAAACCCATGAGAGAAACTCCTGAACATACATCTCCTAGTGGCAATGCTGGTAGCTCTAGACTGCCAGTGGTCTGCTTCATGTATAAATACACTGTAAATAGCTTTATTTTCATTTATATTTTAATTAAGTTCATGTCTGTAAGATGCAAAAAACGAACTTCCTGGGGACTCAGAAGAGCTGTGCCGGATGCAATGACGTTCTTCAGCTTTGAATCAGATCTCGTGGCCAGTGAGAAAGTATGATTAAGAAAGGCTAAAACATCTGGAAAACAGCTGGTGATGATGCCCCCCCAAGGGACATAATCAAAATATCCTGAAGGAATATTTTTGTTGCAGAAGCAAGGCCAGCATTGCACACAGAGAAGTAAATTTTCTTGGGAAAATAAAAAAGTCCGGCAGCTTTTTTTCCCTTCTCCCCATTAAAATTTAGGAAAAAAAAAATACTCCTTTTTTGGAAAATGAAAATAAATGCTTACTAATATCTCCATATTTAGACAGACCAGTGTACTTGGAGGACATAGTTACTCATTTGGTATCAAAACCTCCTTTCTTTGCAGAAGCAAAAATAGCATTTCAGCAACCCTTATGGACACTTCTGCCTTCAAGCGTAACACGTTATACAAAATTACAAGTGACTCAAACCCCATTCATAATCAGTGTCGAGCTCTCTTCTGACTCTGGAGGGCTTGCAGAGTGTTTAGGTGAGTGTCCCATTGGGTTCATCCCGGAGCTGCTCTGCTGGGCTCTGTGGTGGCTCAGGAGAGGGCCAGCAGCTTTCCAGCAGAACAGCCCTCTTTGGCCTTGCTCCTTAACTGGACAGAGAGGTAGCTGCACATCAAAGCTCATTTCCACAAAGGAGGAGTGACCTGCCACTGTCATCTTGAACTCATTTCCTCCCTGCCAGAGGGAGAGACTTACCCTTGTTGGTGACACAGGGCTTGGCTCTACCCTCCCCAACTCCATGCTGCACAGGATGGTGTCCAGCACAGCTCAGCCCAGGACTACAAGCAGAAGCAGTGGATGTTTGGAGGTGTCCTGGGACAGCCTCTCAATGTGCTGACCTTTCCCACCTCTCTGTCTGTCAGCATCGTGCCTGGTCTTGTCCCTGCAGGATGTAGATATAACCCCCAAGTTTTGATCCCAGATGCACATTCAAGCCACCTTCTGCATCATTTAGCCACCCATGTCATCATCAAATACAATGGTGATTCAGAGCAGAATCAATACTCAGAGAGCTCAGTCTGCTCAAGTTTTTCTTCAAGACCAGTCCTACAAAAGTGAAGATTCAAGAGCGATGAGTGGTAGTAAACCCCTTCCATCAGGAACAACACAGATTGAGAATCAAGAGAATGAAAACTCTTTATTTCAAAAGGGAGCAGAGAAGAAAACTATCTAGGTCATCCTTGGACTATTTCTTCAACCCCCATAAAGCCCAGTTGTGGAAGGCTCTGCACAATGTAAAATACATATTGTGGAGAAAGGTATTTACAAGTTCAGAAGTAAGTGGAAAATGGGATAAAATGGTAGATGTAGAGATTTTTCTTTACTAAGAATCTGATCATATGGATGATGGAAGTTTTATGGATCACAGATCTCATCTGTCTGGACTTCAGTGAGCCAGCTGATAGGAGGACACAAGGGACACAATTATTGAAATGGGAAAAAGAAGAATGAAAAAGAAAACGAAACAGGTTATGAAAAACTATTGAAGTATGAATGTGTATTCACACATGAAAGTATGAATGGTGAATTAAGAGATTAGACTGAGAACTGATTATAAAATATATTCCTAAATGGTCTTGACACAAACCATATAGGTGGCTTTAAAAAGTCTGATTGTCACACAGAGCTCCAGAATATTGCTATGTTGGAATGGGATATTGGATGAGGAGAACAAAGGCACAGGTAAAAGATGGGACCTGAAATGGAATGAAAAATAGAAATGCAGGACTTCAGAGATAATAAATGGAGATTCCTACAATAAACCAGGAATTAAAAGAACTAGAGGAAAGGAAGGATGTATGTGCCTTAGTTATTGTCAGGCTATACATCACCAATGCAATGTGACAGACAGTGCAGTAAGGAGTGACTTTCAGTAGAAATAGAAATTGTCAATACTATTTTTCAAGCTGCTGGTAAGTTGTGATGCAGAGGTGTGTGCTCAGTTCTGGCTACCAGTGGTCAGAAAGGATGAACTCAGACCAGAAATCATGCAAGGAAGGATCAACAGGCCACTTCTCCTTCATCCAAACCCGGAGGACTCCGGTTCCTGGACCTCATTGCATGTGCCAGGAGGGTCCCAGAAGGATCCCAGCTGCAGCAAGGCAGGAGCTGGCATCACGCATCCCTCTTGTCCCTGCTGTGGCTTTCAGAGGAGTGAAACCCAGGAGTATGGTCAGGATGGATGAAGCACAGCTGGGAAGCTCTTTATCCTGAGTAATGATGGGAACGACACCTCAAGAGCTTCCTGAAGGGCATTCCCCTCTGGCTTTCTGGCTGCCCCAGTCTCTTTTCACCAGACAGGGCTTCATGGGGCTGGCATCTCCAGCCTCTTGAGGCAAGGTCTGGGCAGCTCCTGGCTGCAAGTCCTTCTCTATCCATCCAGGGGATGAGAGTCAGCTCCCTGGTCAGGGCAGTGAGGACAAAAGAAGCTGATGAATTTTAGGATGGAGCTTGATTCATCTAGTAGAGGACTTTAGTGAGTTGTTGGATCACTTCTCAGTGACCTGGGAGCCCCAAACTCCTAAGAGGATGTGGGTTTCTTATTTTTCTACTCATACCAGCTGTGCTCCTAAAGGACTGCTGGCAGCATTGAACAGCTGGTTTCTAGAGTGTTGTGAAGAGCTACAGAAATGCTGGCCAGTACTGTTTTCAGATATTATTAACCTTTGATGATGGCATTTACTCAATCCTTGCTCTCACTACAGTAGCAAAAGGTTCCTTCTTACTCCTGAGCTTGAGTATTGACTAGTTCTGTACTATTTCTAGGGTATTTTCTTCACTTATTTTACATTTCCAAGGAGGAAAACAATGAATCAAGCAGCTTTAAAATAACAATTTTTTTCAGCATGGTATTTTTCCAATATGTCTGGTGGGTAGCACTTGCTATTACCAGCCTCCTGTGTCTGTCTCCCTGGGATTTCTTTCCCCCCTCATGATGGTATTAAGTTAGTAAGTTTCTGCTACTGCCTGCAGTGTTTCCAAGGTGAGTCAGATGACTTGGGTGGGTTCTCAGAAGAAGGGATGCTTGGCTGCAGCAATTTCTGGCACATGACAAGCGGCACATTCCACGGAGCCAGCAACAGTTAGCTCCCCAGTGTGACATTGCCCTCTGTAAGAAGGTAAGGGAAGTGAGAAAATGGCAATGAAACGGGAGGTTTTGGGTAGTCAGAACCTCCTGAGATCCCACGTTGTGAAGGCTGGGTGAGATATCTGTTAGTAAGACTGCATGACTCAATGCTTCAGTGCCTCTTCACGTCTTCCTGCAGCTGTGCTGAAGCCTGGGACAGCCCACGTGGCTCCAGCTCCTTGGAGATTCAGGACTTTTGCTTGAGTTTCTAACAGCTGCCAGAGTGTAATGGGAAATGTGATCACAAGGAGTCTGGATTTGGTAGCTTTCCTATTTAGTTAATAAGCCCGTGTATTTAGACTTAGCAATTTCCTGTGGTCTATACCGTATTTCCAGAGAGGAAACTCAAGTGCTGCTGTACAACTGCTGTCTATAAGTACCACTGAAGAAAGACACCATACAAGCTACCTTCATTTATTTCACAACTGGGAAGTAATCCCCTTTCTTTGTACTCATGCACCTTTTACTCAAAGCTCTCCGTGTACTTCCCCTTAATACAAAGTCACTTTCTGATGCTAAAATTTATGCTTCCTAGAAACTGATCTCATGCCAGAAGAGCTGGTAACACCACTGACTCAGCACCACCTGCATACCTTAATGTCCCATTTCAACACCTTGGCAGAAAGAGTCACACCTGTCCCCAGGTGCAAGCTGGCCTGGCACAGAGTCCATTGCCCAGCATCCTGCACATGGCTCCTAATGAACTGCTTTGCCTCCAGCACCTCAGGACTGTGCTCACACTGCCTTATGCCACATAAAGGTACCCAAAAGAAGCCCAAGGTGGGTGTAGGACTGATGGTCTCTTGGTTTCCAAACTCATACACCATGAGTTAAATTCCCATCTGGCACTACACTGACATTCATGAAAAACAATAGCAAGCTCTCAAAATTGTGTAGTACCCTGTTGCTGTCCAAAACCAGTCCACTTATGAAGAAGAACATCACCACTCAACACTACAAAAATAAATAAAAAGGAAAAGTAAGTGTGATACATTAAGGCTGATTGCCAGCTCCAGGCAGCTCACACTATACATTCAGACCCTCTCAAAGTTCATCACTATAGTACATCACCAATTACATCAGTTGTCAGTAATCTGGGTAAAGATGGCCTGTGGGGGCAAGCTAGAACAGAAGAAAGAAAATCACATCAATAAAGGAAAGTGAATCCAAAAATAATACACATAATAGCACACAGTAAGAAATTTGACTCATCTTTCCAACAATGGTTATTACATTTCTATATGATCATCACAGGTATGTGTGCAGGATGCATCAAATAATTGTAAACCAAGTTCTTGCTGTTTCAGCAATTAATGCAGGAGCTGGGGAGATCAGCCCAAAATGCTGTGGTGTCTCCTCGTGCTGCTGGCCTGCGTGAGCCTCTGGCCTCCAGAATAGCTGGTGGTTTGGTGTGGATAAGTCTGGGAATGGATCTGGAAAATATATTCACAATGACGTTATTTAAAGGACAGAAACTATAACCAGCACACTTGTGGTCAGACTTTATTGTAACAAGTGTATTTATTGTTTACACAGAAAACTGACTAAGTAACAGTCCTTAGAGCCAAAGCAACTCTAAGTCTTTGTGCTGCTCAGGGTATGCACAGTGACTCCAAAGCCAAGCTACATTTCTAGCTAAAGCTCTTCACCGAGTCCTTTGCCAATGGGGATTTTGGAGTAAAACAATCTCACTGTCCCTCCTTTGGAAAGACTATCTCATAAGCTTATAAATCCTATATCCTCTTAACTTTTCACTCCTCTTCCCACACTGTTTCTGCACATGCTGACACCGAGACTGGTGGTCCCGTGCCCATGGCAGCCAGTGCTGTTGGGACTGAAGTGATCTGAGCAATCCCCAGATGATTGCAAAAATATTGCCCAGGTCTAAGCACTTGAGGTCAGGCCCCCAGTTATAAAGAAACAAGACACCTCACTCAAGTTTGTTAGCAGGGGGGTAGGAGCAGTTTAAGCCACCTAGAAACTTCATCAGGCTGGTGGTGATGGCCCAAGCCCAGCAGGCTGTGCCTCTGTCTATCTTGGTAGCCACAGGCATCCTGTGCTCAGCCATAGCTGCTGGTGCAGCTCAGAGCTGGGGATAAGCAAGCACACCAGTGGCCTAGAAATTGGAGAAATATTGACATATGCATGGACTTTAATTTGTAAAGGCAACCCCTTATGCCACGGTATCGAGGGCAATTGCATAGTGTTCCAGTTAGTCAAAGGTCATTTCATCAGAAAGCTCTTGATGTTCTCTCATGTGTTGAGTTTTGGAGTTTTCTCTAAATTGTGGATTAGGGACAACTTCTACCTGGCTTTTAATGATTTCCCAAAGGGAGCTCCGTGGGCAGGAATCCAAAAGCTGTTGAACAGCACTGTATGGATGCTGTTTTGTACAGATGTGGTATATGTACCACCACACAGAGCAAAGTAGGTTCTGCCCTTCTGCCCTTCCAAGACATCATGGTATGAGTGCCCCATCATCTGTTTTTATCCAAGGAAAAGACTGAAATTGTTTCTCCTGGGAGCAGCCAGTAGGCTTGGACACTGGGCTATGGATCTAACCTAAAGCTTCCTTCAGTGCAGAAGTCCAAGCAAAAGGAAAACAGCACTAGAAGAAATTTGTTCTGACATTCTTGTTCTGTCTCCTTTTCCTCCCAAGTTAAGCATTTGTACTTAACATAACTATATATTTTTAGGCTTGATGATTTAAAAGGATCAGCAGGGGAGGGAAAAATTTTATAAATTGTTTCCCTGTCCTTTTTTGTAAAAGAAAACAAACAACAAACAGACCCTGGAGGAAATTGTTTTACAAACAAACAAACAAAAAATCTTCACTGAAACCTGTAGACCCTTCTGGTTCCAGTCTCACATGGATTTCTGGAGTAAACATAAAAATACGGGTGTAAAATTCTGCAGAGAATCTGGTTCAAGGAAACTTCATCTAATGTACGTCATGAAAAGTACATTTGTATTAAGAATGCTAAATATATATGCTTTATATATCTGTAAGAACTACAGGCCAATATTAGTGCCCCGAATGTTAAAAGATGCCTCCCTCTTTCCACTCTATGCAAGAGGGAGTTTGACTGGTGATTGCTACCAGCTTCTTCAGGCTTAGGTCTGAAATTACCTCCAGTCTGCTTGTGAATGTCTTGGGAGACATTACTTGAAATGAGAAGGCGTGAAGCAAAACCTGGCTGGTGAGACATTAGCAGGTATTGACTCCAGAAGAGAAACTACAATGACAATTAGATTTGGCCATTGACAATGGAGCATCTAATCACAAAAGCTAAAATCAGATTACCCAAAATGAAAGTCTGTTGCTCTGCTGCAGCTGGGTTTCAGATGTTCTTATTGTAAGTGCACCAAGAGGAATTGCAATCCTGTTAGCCAAACAAGGACCAAAACCCCAAATCAAATGCCAGACAGATTAAACAGTGACTTCCCCACGTCCCTTCCACCACATGTGCCCATCTCACTGCTGCACCCAGAGCTGGGCACTGCCCCTCCTCAGACATCTCCTCCAAGTCAATTCCCAGGACCCAACTTAAGCTCCAGTTTGAAAGAGGGTGTAGATATAAACAGAAAATCCTCAGTATTTTGTCTCTTTGCTCTCTTGAGCTTTTCCACTCTTTGCATTCACACATTGTCTCAGGACTGCACTTAAATTCAACAAAAATTTTTGTCCTCTGCTGGACACACAATCCATAGTCAGAGGTGGTGTGATATCATGTTGGAAAACATTTAAGCTCCTTGGTATTTTTGTAAATTTACTGGTATTCAGCTGGAGTTTACAGAAGGAATTAACTGCAAAGTTGAAAGGATATTTGCATAATGCAAATCTAACAATTGAGGAAGATGTACTTGGTTTAAATTTAGGAAAAAGCTAAAGTAAACTCTTCAAAGAAATCACTCGTATTTGAGGCTAGCAGCGAGGCAGTAAAAATAGAAATTATGTACATAGAACCTATTGTGATACAGAAACTTAACCTCAACATATTGATTGAGGCAGTTCTTGTCCCTGAATTAATATAAGCCTATGAGTGAGAATTTGTTTTAGGGAAGTTAAATAGAAAAGCCACGAATAAATATAAAGGCTGAGATGAAATAGCCATCTGGACTACATTAGACCAAAATGTGTAATTGAAGCAAAGAGATCCTACATCCTTTGATCCAGTCACGCACAGCTGAAATGAAAGTAAATGGGCAATTCCTCTTATCTAATCTTTGGAGAAGAGTTTGCAGCACATATGAGTGAGAAGGACTGCTGGAGGACCTCAAGTGTGCCAGCCACAGGTGTCCTTGTTTTGGGTGCTACGTCAGGGCCAGGACTTCAGTGTAAGCCCTAGTTGGGCTTATGTTTAAACTTCTAAAAGCACGTGTCCACCCCCAGCATTTTTGCCCTTTCTATGAGATTAGCAGCAGAACCATATGGCAGGCCAGGCCTGAGCTTGAGTCTGTGCAGTTGGAAGGGATAGGGTGGCTTCATGCTCCCTTGCTCTGCCATGGTGAGAACACCCACGTGGTGAGCCAAGGTGGACAGGCACCCAGGAAAACATCAACCCTTTGTAATCCAGTTCAGGTCTTGCAAGCAATGGCACACAGAGAGGACACCCATAGTCATCCTGCTGCACTGAAATGTCCTCTGTTTGATCAAAGGTAAGGGCATGGGGATGGGACAGACAAAAAATACTAATGGGAGTAAGACCCCATACTTGAAGAGCCTGAATTCTGCTTCAGTCATTTAAGCCAAGGCTGCCTTGGGGCTGGTGCTGGTCTTTGCAGTGCTCAGCCATACTTAACACAAAGAAGATGTTGACAGGCAGAACTGGGGTCTTCTGAATAGGTTTTGTAACCTCCTGTTGAAATCCCAGTCAGCTCCTGAATGAGCTAAAACCTCATCAGAAACTGCCTTCATCAATCTCTTTCCTTGCTCTTTCCACTGCCACCTCCTCATCAGGTGATACACTGCCCATCATCAAATCAAAGCCTGCAGCAGGTGGGTCTGCCTCCTGGCCCCTTGGTCTCTTGGTCAAAGATGCATCATAGGTCATGTCTGCCAGCAGTCGTGGTCCTAAATCAATAATGTTATGCTGGCAGAAATCTGGTGGGTAAACCAACATCAGAAACTTTTCCCTGACAAAGATGACTTTATTAATAACTCATGGTACTAACCTAGAAGACCATTGAACTTTTCCAATAGAGATCTAACAATATGAGGAGAGCTTTTCTGGCTAAATAAAGGTTCTTCTGGAGAGGCATTCTAACATTAGACATCTCCAGTTTTTCAGGGGAGACCCTCATGTCTGTGGTTTTTTTTACAATGGTGCTCAAAATCTGACATTCATCCTAAAGATGCTCTGCTGCAACAGACCCTCGAGGGCAGACTTGCTGATGTCTGATGCAGTGCTTACAGAACCCCCAAGGTCCCTCAATCACACCACCTCAAACAGACCACATCAAACCAGTAGATGTGAGCCTACCAGCGTGGTCAGGTCCCCATGCTAAGGGACGATGACATTTTGAGGCATGGGTTTGCTGCCGAATGAGAGTGAGGGGCCTTGCAATCAGGGCATAGCATGGGACCAGGAGGCAGAGGCACCTGCTCAAGGCCCAAGCAGGAATTAGCTGCTTTGGTGATGGGCAGCATGTTGTCTGGCAAGGAGGCAGCAGCACTCAGGGAAGCAGAGCTTGCTGGATGGCAGCTTCTGATTATTTTTTTGCTCGCTCAGGAACTGGCTGGGATTTCAACAGCTGTTTCAACCGCAGCAGACCAAGCTGTCTCCCAGCAGAGCCCTGTCTGGAGTGGGGGAAAAAGAAATTTTGTTGAATCCAAGGAAATAATTCTTCAAGATCCCGTTGTCAACTGCCAGCTTCTTGAATAACTTTTCCATTTCTCCCGTGCTTCCCGGTTCTGTGCCTGTGGTTTAGTCCTGTGTTTAACGTGATGGGTTTGGGAATAGGCAGAATGTAAAGTCAGCTCTTCTGTGCTGAGGGCAACAGGCTGGATAATAACCTCAAAACAGCTCAGTGGCCAACAGCATAATATTATCTAATAATTTTTCTTCATTATTTTTCCAGCTCACAAAGCAAGATAAATTATTTTCAAAGGTTTACACTAGTGTGTCTATACATATACACACACACATATATATGCATTTCCTGACATTGCAACATAAAATATTCACTTGGAGAGTTTCTCCATTCTTTTCCAAGCTCAAGCAGAAATATCATAGAACAGCTTGTCTGATTGACACTATGTAGGTCATTTCATAGTTTTTACAGGATGGAGACGATAATCCCAGAAAAAGAGGGTGCCAGAGCCTATCAATTTTGGGAAAGAGTGGGAAGCATTTAAAAATGAAATTTTCAAATCCTTGAGAAATTCTTCTTTGAGTGGCTTCCAGACTGAAACAGACCCATTTCAACTAGCTCTGTCATGCAGTGGTAGATCTGGCTGAGAAACTGATAGATACATCTGATATGCCTCCCTGAATGCTGCCAGAAATCACACAATGACTCCTATGACATGCTGGTGACAATCGATGCTCTTTGGTAATCGAGGGGAGGTGAATCCTTCCTACCACCTAGGTAGGAAAGTCTGTATGTCAGGCCCTCAGATCCACAGCAAAGACACAGGAATGTAGGGAGGGCAGCTGAAAAAACAAGGTACGCCTTTGTATAACAGCTCCGAGTCCCGAGAGCTTCCTTATTTAAATCCAATTTCCAAGCTGGAAAACAGCTTGAAACAAGTTTTCTGCCATGGGCTGTATCCACCACTGTCCTGCCTATCCCCTACTGGAGGATGTCTTCCCTTTGCATTCAACAGTTTGGAATAACATGTTGGTTTGGTTTTTTCCATTTGCGCTTCACCATGTTAAAGGAGCAAAACTTGCTCAAGAGTTCAGAGGAAAAGAGGATACCTCCTTTCTCAGGCACTCACCCTTTCCCATGCAGCCTGGGCACCCTCCTGCACCATCCATCTGCCAAGCAAAATTTGACATCTCAGAGACAAATGGCAAGGGGAAAGGTTTTGCATGAGAAATGGTGGATTTTTAGGGCAAATACCATATTCGTATTTGTCAGGAACAAAAAGTACAGCTTGTAGCCACGTGCAGCTGAATATAAATGAGTTTGGACAGCTGAGTTAACCTGTACCCCTGCTGGAGAGGAAAAGATTTAGTTTTAACAAGAAAGCCCCAGTCAGGTTTCTTCAGCTGTAGCCCCACACAGTCCTGTACTGGCCCTTTTGGCCACACCACTGCAACTTGCCACTGGCCACCTTGGCAATGGAGGAGTTTGTAAAGAAAACACCACACTCCAGGACAAGGAGAAAGAAATAAAGCTGAGGACTTTTCCCACCACATTGCTCTCCAGACCTGAATTCAAGCCTGCCTGTATTTGCCAACCTACCAGGAAAGCCCTCTGTACTCTTACTTCTCCAGGCTTCATCGTGGTTCCATGAAATCCAAAAATATTGTCTGAAAACCAGGTCAGAGTGACCCGTTTGAAACAGGAAGGGGTGAAGTCAGAGGGCGAGGCAGATCTTTACATTGATAAACAAACACAATTGCTACCTTTTGTCCCATTTCCGAACCAGTCTCTCAGGGTCTGTAGTTTCTCATCTGGTGATGTGGATTAAAGTTCCTGCTGCATCCCAGCTGTTCATGCAGGCATTCCTGCTGGAGCTGGTGTCCTTTGGCTGCTCTTAGCTGTAGTTACCCAGCACTCACAGCCTCACTGCCCATCCCTGGAGGCGGCTGGCACTACACTTGAGGAACACAAAGACCCTGTCCCTTTCCAGCAGGTTTGGAGAACAGCTCCATCCTGTAGTGGGGCTGTGTGATAGGGCTTCCATTGATGATGAAGTGCTGTGTCTGCCAGGCTGGGGAGAACCTCTCCACCTGCAACAGCAGCTGAGTGCATTGCTTGCTGCCACCTTCTGCTCCTGGGGAAGCTGGGCCAAGCCCAGGGCCTCTCTGATGAGGTCCAGGCTCTGCAACTTCCTTCACAATTTGGCAAGGACCAGCTGGAAATATTCAGGGCACACGGTGAAAGTTGATTAGCTGATGCGGACTTGCTAGCAGTCAAATGCAGGCTGCCAGAGGAAAGATTAGGGGATAGAAAGGAGAGGGGATGCCATCTGTCTGGGATTTGTCCTCTTTCCCCCTCTGCACATCTTGCTTGAGTTGAGTTTCAAGGCTCTGCATGTGTGTGTGCCTGGCCACCAGCTGAGAGCAGGAGCAGCAGCTGGGCCGTGATGTCCCTGCGTGCCGCTGCCTCCTGCGCTCCGGCCAGGCCAGCTCAGGAAGGCAGGGGATGGTCTGCAAGGAAAAGGCATTCACGTAGCTGTAGGCTGGGAGAGGGGGTTAATCATCTCTGTTGAGCTGGTAGGTTTGATATTGCTGGAGATCCTGAGCTGTGGTACCAGCCAAGGGCATCAGGTGCCAGCCTTGCATTAAGCAGCTCCCTCCCCCTGACAAATTGAGGCTTAAGAGTTGGGTACCCAGATGGTCTCCAGTATAAGGCAATGTCATCAAAACCTAGTGAATCACAGGTATAAGAGGCTAACCTGACTAACCTGCCCTTAGATTCACTTAAATGAACACCTGGAGCCACCTCTGCTGAAACTGCCCCAGCTTTGGTGGCCTTAATCCTGAGCAGCAGCTGCCCACATCTTGTTCCAGCTCAGTGACAGAGGGAAAGGCTGAAGCAGGCTGAAAAAATCTCTAGCTAAGACTATAAATTAGAAGCTTCTCAGGATCTTCAGTCTGTCCAAAGCCACTGGAATGCCAATTGGTCACTGCAAGTTCCTGCAGTTCCTGGAGGGAAGGGGGAGCCCTGGGCTCCATGGGGAGATGGGAGGAAGGTGTTTAGTCCTTGGTGCCTAAGCAAGAGAGTAAATACAGGAAGACAAAAGAAATGTTTTCAACAGGGAAAAAAAAAGTCAGCTTGCAGACATGATTTTTATATTGAGATGTACTTGTCAGGACCCATGAAACCAACAGTTTGGTAAGGAAATTGAAGCCATCAAGGGCTCATTTGCTGACAGGCTCAGTCTCCTGTGGCTGATGAACTCAAGACCTACAGGGAAGTACAATCATTTCTACTGTGCAGAAAACCCACTGGGTTTTATCATAGCCTGCCAGGGGAATGCAGATGCCCACAGTTCCGGGGGTGTAGCTCGGATCAGTGGGCTGAGACTAGAAAGGTGGGGAAACTTCCCTGGGGGACCTGAAATAAAAAAAACCCAAACCCAGCCTTCAAAGGCAGCTTGGAAAGGGAAACAGATCCCACAAGCTGATTTCTGCAGGCACTGCTTATCACGCTGGAGGTTTCACACTTTAAAGGCTCACTTCCTCTACAGTGCTCACACAGCATCAGTGTAATAGTATTTCCCCTTCATCCCCAGTGTCAGTCATTATTTTCCAGCCTCCCATATGTCTCATGCAGCTCATAAGTGCTGACTTTTGCGGGCCCTTCCGCAGTGTCATCTGTTCAGGAGTACACATCTGCACAATAAATTATTCCAAATCATTGCCCAGGGTTTTTTTTCCCCAGTGCTGTCAGTTTTTTTTTCAAGATTTTATTAAAAAAATGATGAAAACCAGGTGAAATCAATGATCCTGACCTATAGGCAGCAATGCCTACAGCTCATGGAGAGGGAGCTGTTACCTGCAGCCTGTGCCTGCCATTCTCTCCTCTTCCCTTCCATCTCCTCCTTCTCTGTCTGTCCAGCCACAGTCTGGCAGCCTGCATCCTCTGTCTCCCAGGCAGTCACCAGGCTGGCAGAACTGGTGCATGAAACCAGACAAAAATCCTGCTCTTCACCCTTTCACATGCATCCCAGTGCATGCACACAAACAAAAAGGGACCCAACACAAATAGTAAGTGAACACTTGTAAATTAAGACTGCTCTTTACCTGGTGGTGCATGTAGTAGCCCTGATACATTCCCTCTTTTCAAAATGTCTATGTGGGAGTGTGGAGCTTGTTATGTCTGTAAGTCACCCTTCCATTAAAGAAAGTAGAAACCCTACTGCTTTGCATGTTATGTGCAGAGATAGGCAGAGAAGACTGGGTTGTCTGTGGAAGAAAAACAGCACAAGAAAACCTGTAACATTTGGGGTAATTTTGCCCAACATATTAAGAGCTATACTTCTAACAAAAGATAAATCTCCAGCATCTGCAAATAGCATAACAAAGAGGACCTGCAATGTCCTTTATTAGCATGCAAATTGGCTCAGTAAATGACCTTTTTTTTTTGTTTGTTTTTCTGTCATTGGTCCCTGTCTATCCAGTACATTACCTTACACAACAACAAAATGTTTTCTAAATAAAGCTCCAAGCCCAGAGACCCCACACTTAGTAAATTACCCGAGGTAAACAAGCAGAAACACCTAACTGCAGCTAATTATATATCTGCCAGCAGCCTGGCTTCTAAGCACCTTACAGGTGAACATTTTAATTACTTAATGTGCTCTATTGTTCTCAAATTAGATATGGGAAAAATAACATTGATCCAATCCTTTTTTTATTTTTACACATTGGAGCTGGAAGGCAAGTGGCTTTGTAAGGGGATTATGCATGTGTTAATCCTTCTTAGCTATGATAAAGTTCTCTGCTTCCTAGTGAGATTGTTTAACCCTCTTTTAACAGCTGCAGCTAGCTACTGAAGAAAGATGCTGTGGAAGATGAATTACAGCTTGGGAGAGTCAAGAAAAAGAAAGAAAGCAAGCTTCACCTCTTATCATTTCCCATGCTGAAAATTACATCTCATACTAGCAGGAAAATAGCCTCAGTGGGTCCTGTGAGAAAGCAGGTGAAAAAAATGGTTCATTCAGTCATGGATGCCTTGTTTCTTTTTTTTGACCCTGTGTTGTGCTCGGAGTGTCAACAGCATCACAAAAGCACACTGTGCCACTGGGACGAGGAGTGACTGAAAAAAATTGTCATCCCATCAGATGGGGATTATCCATCACCAGAGTACATTATTTCTGCATTTGGAAAACTGTATCACATTGTGAGGACCAACAGGGAAAAGAGATGGATGGTCCAAATCAATGGAGCAACACAGGAGAGGGGCCTAGACACACCCCTTGTATTTAGGTGCTGCAAGAAGGCTGGTGTGGCTCCAGAGGGTGATTAAACCAACCACAACCTGCCTTGCTCTTTGAAGATGCCTACTGGATGTTACTGCCTGGCAAGGAAGCCTATGGGGGACTTTGCCCTTAATTCAGGCTCTTTTGCTGATTGTCTCAAGTGGAGAAAAATCCAAATATTCTGTCCTGCTGTGGGAAGGGGAGAGGCTGGCCACTGCATGAGGCAAAGTGACAGGGCTGCCAAGGGGGAGGGGGTAAAAAAATAACTCTGAGCAAAGCAGCACAGAGGCTGAACCAGCCTGTCACTGGGATACCTCTGTCATCTGCTGAAAGCTGAAACCTTGTGGGATCACATTAGATGGAAGGATAGAGATGAGCCAGGAACCCAGCTCAGAAACAAAAGCTGTATTTTGCTTCCTTTTTCTTTTCACATTAAAATGTTTGGCATCTTCCTATCAAGTTCAAAAAGTAATTGGTCCTTGATGAAAGATTTTTGACAAGTCAAGGCAGATGAGCGTGGCTGATGGAAGCAAACACTAGGTCCTGGACAGGTTCAAGAACTACTTTCTGTTCTTTAAGAACAGAAATTAAAACTTCTCAGCCTGCTACAAACTCACTTGGGTCATCAGCTCCTTTATTCCTGCTTTAACAAAGCAGGTAAAACAGGGTGATACAAAGGAGATCAGTTCTCCCAACAATTTTAGTAAATACAAACCCCAAACCATGAGGGCTTGAAGGTCCAGTTGTTAGTGGCAGGACTGTGCCAAATCACCCACTTCTACAACTTCCAGAGTTTCTTCATGTAGATGCAAGAAGGCAATGCATGCCTGGACACACAGATTGGCAGCGAACAGGTTTCTCTGCAACAACAAGGAGCTGTTCATTAGAAAAGAAGAAAATTTTAATTTTTAAATTTATATGTTGGCCAAACTCCCACCTTATCCCAGCTCTGGCCCCTTCAGGCATCAAGGTCTCCAGAGAGGTGACTGATGTTTCAGTGCTTGGCATGCCTTTATAGAAGCTTATTTTTGAGTCAGCAATTGCTTGGAAATGCTATGGTTATTTGGCATGGAGTCATAGCCCAGGTTCTTCACCTGGATTTTACGCCAGTTTTAAAAGTCAGTGGCACACGAGGAGTGTGCACAGCCATCTCCATAGCCAACCTGATGAGAGCTGAATCTGAAATGTTCACTGCTGAGCAAGATGCAGGAAGACTGTGCTATCAGCTCATCACAGCAGCTTTTCTCAAAAAGGTCCTCTGGAAATCTGTTAGGGCCAGGCGGTCAGATGAGCAAAAAGTGAGTGACGATCATTGTGGAGGTCCAGACAAAATTGATTCTGGCCCATGAGAAATGGACACAGCTGAGAGAAGTAAAAGGTCCAAAATAATCTCTCACCTCAAGGCAGAGAGTGCAACTCCGCAGAGAGAATGGAGACAGCACCAGCATATGCCCGAGCACACAGCAAGGAGACCATGAGGCCTAAACATTGCTTATATTGTTACTTACTTTAGAACAGTTCCAGCTGTTATTTTTTTCATGTACAAGGGGGACCAGTCTTCCAAATTACTCAGATTTCCCTTTGAAATCGCTTCTGATTCCAATGCAAGATGACAACTCCGCTCTCGACCCTTGGCTGTTGTCTCTTCTGCAGCCCTGGTCCAGCCAGGATGGATGGACTTGGTGATCTTCAAAGAAAGCAAGATGGGCTCCCTGTAGCACCCCTTGGTAAGTCGGATGTGTCAGGCTATAAGCATTATCAAGATCAGAGAACTGTCAGGTTGGTTCAGAACCATGGTGCTCCAACATGCCTTGGAAATCTGAAGATCTCCTATATTGTCCTCTGTGTGATGACCTATCTCTAGAATTTAAATCAGCAGTCGAGATACTGGTCATGAAAGCTCATTGGAAGAGGTAGGTCAATTGCAGTAAGCCAGCAAAGTAAAACAAAGACCAGAATATATGAATGGAGAGGGGATGTCATCTCACCCCCAGTTCCCTCTTTGTGTAACATTTTCATGTTTAGGGATTAGGAGGTGTGGATAGCATTCTTGGATTTACTACAAAACCCCTTTCTTAACAAGTCCCATGATAATTTTATGGTAACAGCATGGGAACTGAAGGTCTGGAATCTTACTCTTCTCTTTGTCTTCAGCTTCCTGAGGAAACGTAGACAAGTCACTCACCCTTTGTCTCCATTTCTAATCTTTAACATAAATGTACTGGCCACCTCCGCCATCAAGTTTACAATGTCCTATGTATTGTTTCAGAGCAGTTCCTTCAGCGTGCAAGCAGCAAGAGAAGAAAGCTCTACAGCATGAAAGATCATTACTGGTAATCATGTTACCATCCTTGGGAGAAGCACTGGGACTCAATGAGCGGCGTGTGCTGCCGAAACCTGTAGTCAACAAATGGAACACTTCAGCCTGAGAGATATTTTGGGATATTTAGAGAACATGTCACCAGGAAATTGCAATTCAGCTCTATCTGGCTTCTCCACCCCAATCTCTGTCCTGCTATTACAAATGCATTTTAAATGTGGGTAAATGGAATGCACAGATCCGGATTTGGGATCTAAATATGGCAAAGTCAGCAACCGGGTAAAAATAAGAATACTTTGAAAAGTTGTAAGCACCATTATGTATCACCTACTGCTCTTACAGCACATACATAGGAAAAAAGAACCAACTCTAAATATCTCAGCTAATTTAATAAGAGGTCTTGGTTTTCTTCCAGATTCTTGATTTTATGAATGGAAAAATGTTTCCTTTAGTGATACTTTTTCACTGTTTCGTTGTTTTTTTTTTTCTCTCTTCAGTAATAGTTTTATGAGAGCAAGTACTGAAGTCAGGCTACCACAAAACCAATACAGGTTTCCACTGGTGATGACCTTGTACAGAACTGGATTAAAAAGAGCAAGGACACTGTGTTTCCTCCTGCAAGGAAAGAGGGCTGCAATTTCTTCTCTCAGCTGGCCACATGCAAGTTAAATAATCAGGAGTGTTTTTTCCCGAGCCAGGAGGAACATCTTGGTGTTAACAGAATAGAAGTCACAGTAATTGGCACAGGTCAGGTGACTGTTGAGGTTTGTGACTAATAGGATTTTCCAAGTCTTTAAAAAAAAAAAGCACAGTGGCTCCTTTTGGAAAAACTGGAATTCTTTACAGATGGTATAAAGTTCTGCACACTTACTGAAACATAGTGAGCCAGCCTAAACTCTGAGGCCCGTAAAGACCTGAAGCAATAATAATCCACACACAGTGGCTTCCCTTTCCCAATCTGGCCAGCAGGGATGAGGGACAGGCTCCTCAGAGCATGCAGCTAAATTCACAGCTTCATTGCTACAGCCAGAACCTCAGGAGAATGGGCAGCACAGGAGCCCACAGCCATCTCCAGCTGAGTTTTTGGGAGCAAAAACAAAAAAACCTTTTCCAACAGCGGTCACCCTGTCCCACCCTGATGCCCTACACAAAGGGCAGTGGGAACAGGAGGAAAGCCAGAAGAACCCTGCCCAGAGCTTCATCCCAAAGATCCTCTGCAGAGAGGAAAGGTACTAAGACAACAAACTGGTATTCTGTGTTTGGTAAAAACCAAAATAGAACCCTTTTGCTCTTGCTCTCCAAAGACTAGTGCTATCATTTAAGATTTTAATTAAAACCCTCCTCAAAGCTACTCATTTGGCTTTTTTTTTTTCTTTTTTTTTGCTTTGGTTGTTCTACAGCAAGTTTAACAACAGAGGCACTTTGCAGGCCTGTGTGCACGGCCCATGTAATTAAAGTCAACAGGAGTTATGAAGTCTTTAAAACTGAGCCAGGGCAGCTAAAGCCAGTTGCCCAAAATTAGAAGCAACATTTGAAAATCCAGGTCATGGTCTCTCTGTGTCTGTGTTACAGCATCACCTAGGGGCTGCCACTCTGACCAATGCTGCTTGTCCAGGAGGTTCATACAGACTTGGAGGCTTTCACATGTCCCGGGCACACAGCAGTCATTGACACAGAGACTACACTTAACCAGGCCCCTAAATATTTGGATGAGAAAGTTCATGTAGCAGATATATAAATATATGTGTGTATATATATATATATCTACACACACACATACAAGTACTTCATGCATTTTTAAAGCAAGAATCACCAAAATACTGAACTGGAGTAGAACATCCTTTGGATCATAGCCACAGGAATGCTACTGCTGTAAATTCCCCTAATCTAAAAAATATTAAATCAGCCATCCAGTTATTTCATGATTGTCTGCAAAATGAGCTCCATAAACCCATGTGTATTCTTGGTATAGTCTGGCAATTAAATTGTCACTCATTATAGGAATTCAGTGTTTACAATTTACATTCTTTCCCAGACTTCTTTTTTCTCCCAAATTGAAGTTAAAACTCACTTGGTCTTACCATAACATGATTTTGGCTGTTCAGGGCAGCAGGAGTGCTCCTTTGAAAGGCATACCTGCAGCTACTGCACTGATAGAATGAGCAGGCATACAGGTAACAGCTCATGCATCTTGCTGGATGTAAGCTAGCAGGATGCTTGTCCTTGTGCTTTCAGGCCAGTGTATGAAGAACCTGTGGCTTTCTAGCCCCACTTCCTTTGAGTAACAATGTATTTCCTGACCAGGCACCTAAAAAGCAAAGTGACTAATGCTGGGGATGTGTTTCTCCAAAATGTATTTCCAATCAATTCTGAAACTGCACCTTTAGGCAACTACCTTAATTTTTTAAAGCAGGACCAGTCCCTGCCAAGACTCCAGATCCCAAAACTATATGGTGGCAGCAGGAAGATAAGAAAGCAGAGGAGACCTGGAGAAGAGGGCAACAGAGTATGGCAGGAGGCATTATTGTGCATATGGGGCTTAAAAATCATCTCAGAATCTCTGGTTAAACCCCAGCCCCTGACTGTTAAGTCCTCAGCGTTCCAACTTGGTCAGATGGAGAAATACCAGTGGCACTGGAAAGCAGCACTGAGACCTACAGGCATGTTATCAGGATGCAGCTGAATGTGAGTGCTCAGACATGTGGAAGATCACTGTGCTCCTCTCCCTTTTCCACAGGAAAAAAAAAAAAAAGAGCCAAAGCAGCTGTACCTCAGGCTCACCATACAGGGGAAAACTGGTTTAGTGCTTTCAGGGTAAACTTCCATGCCCCTCTTCATGACATCAAAGCAGGCACGGACACCAATATGTAACCCAACCAGCACCATGGCAGCTTTTGGCTCTGGTGTCCAGTCTGTGCCAACTCACATTATCCAAATAGCATGCAACTTGTGCCACAGGATGATGTCTGATCAACTGACCACAATGTTCATTCCTTGTCCCCCTGTGCTGCTTGGGAAGGAGGAAGGTGAAGAAATTGGAAGCAAAATTAAGCCCAGGAAGGAGTCGGGCCAGAGGGAAGGTGTTTAGAGATTTGGTTTTACTTCTCATCCTACTCTGTGATCTTGATAGAAAAGAATGTTTCCCTGTTGAGTCTGCTTTGCCTATGATGGGAATTGGTGAATGATCTCACCCTGTCCTTATTTTGCAAGAGAGCAGCTGGTGGGCACCTGGCAACCAGCCAGGGTCTACCCACCACACTCGCCTTTCCCACACCACAGTAAAATATCCAAAGCCAGTTATTAAGACTAACTCTGTAAACTCAAGAAACTTCAAAAAGCACAGAAAAACTGTTTGTATTATCATATCTGCTGCTCTGAAATAATAAATTACATCAGAAGGTCGGTGTGCACTGCAGGCTGCTCAGGAACCACTACATTTGTCACATTTTAATCTGTGTAATTGCATGCTAACAGCTTCTAAAAGCATTGTCATCATTTCATATGTCTTGCAGGTACAGACAAACACACAGACTGGTGACATGGGTTGGTTTACTGAATTATTGCAAAATACAATACTTTGCAACCAATACAGAGCAAGTCTATTCAAAACCTATTAAATACATGGTAACGTCAGTGTCCTCTTATGGCATCGAAGTAAAAAATGTTAAAGTTTTAACAGCTGGAATATCAGATGATGATCTTCACAGAAGAGTAACAAAAGCACTGGTTGAAATCACACTCCAAATACTGATTTAGATGTGGTGTATGATCTATGCAGCAACTTTAGTGCTGGAGTCCAATACTCAAGGCTAGCTATGGTTCACTGTATTCCTGCATTTTAAAACTTTCCATTACAAAACAATCCACTACTTAAAGTTCTTGCCACCACTACTCATTTTGCTGCCCTGAATTAGCCTCCCTTCAATGACTGACATCAATGAGAGACAGTCTCTGGAGGGCCAGTTCAGATCTCCCCATAGCAGCTGGGGAGATAAGAACATCAGAAGCAGGAAAGTAGAAATGAGAGGCAGTGACAGAACAAGCAGTTAAAAACAGGACAGTGTATCTGTGACTGTTAAAAAATACTGTTCAAGCAGCAGAATTCACACATGGATGCTCGTTGCTAAACAGCTCAGTGATTTGTCATTGTAGGTGTTGCACACACACAGAATTCAGCAATAGCACAGTAAATGATAAAATCTGGATCACTAGTTTTACAGCAGTGATCAAAAGCACCTTTCCAATGCCTGACAGTGCAAAGCTCACAGCCAAAGACAACGGGGCTGAAAATACAGTTGTCAATCAGCAGAGGACTTGTGAGAACAGGTGTGAATTCCAGCCAGGACTGCTGACAGAGGATACAAAGTGCCATTTTCCAAGCAGCACTTGAATAGTTTACTTGTTTCCTCTATCTGTATCCATCCCTCTTTTAAAGTAGTTAAAAAAATAACAACAAAAACCAAAAAAATACCCCCAAAACCAAAAACCAAAGCCAAACAAAACCCCCAACCCAAATACAAAAAATAAAGTAAAAAGACTTAATGGGAAATATTTTTAGAGGTGTTGTCAAACAACATTTCTTCATGGCCAAGCTGTTCTAATAGCATACAGAAGTCAGCTTCCAACAAAGTAACACTTCGTATTTGCCTTTCCCATATTTTTAGGGTGCAGTTCAGCAGTGTGAGCACCAGATCTGCATTTACAAAATGTGTGCTTGTCCCCACAGGCAAGTTAATATTGTACTTCAGAATCTGCTTACACATGTAAGCTTTGTATACATAGTTGGTGTGCATACACCTTGCAAGTACAAAACAGGTTCTCACCTTTGGAAATCACAGTATTTAAATATCTAAACCACTAGGCTTCCAACCTCTTGCTTTGGTATTGACTAAATAGAAAATTTACAGTGTCATTCTTCAGTCTTACACTGACTGAGTTATTAACCAAGAAAATAAAAAAGTAAGAAATCTGAGTATCCAAGGAAATCTACAAATACATTCATCAATATGTAGCACATTATGAATAAGGGGAAAATACAAGCAATTGCTACAGTATGAATAAAAACCAAGTAGTTGTAGGAAAGCCTGAAAGTCTTCTTAACGCTTTTTTCTCATGTAATATTTACTGTCACTGTAGCAATGATGATAAAGCAGCTTCTACTATGGTAGTTCCCAAGGTGTACACTTTATGTTTGATTGAAAAGGGGGGGTGGAAAATGAAGAGCCTCTGAAGAATTCAGCAGCAACACTTAAGTGCATTGAAAACATTGATAATCTGTGGCACACAGGAATGAATGGATTACATAGGAGATTTTTTTCTATCTACAGGATCACACACTTGTATAAAGTCTCCGTTGCATTTTTTTAGTACTTAGTCTGTGGCAAATCACAGTAATATTATTCACAGAAAAAAAGGAAATCACATTTTGTTATTAAGTGACAAAAAGGGGTATTACTTATTCTTGCTTAGCCTATCTAACCCCTGTGAACCCCATGAATCCAAAAATCTAATTGGCACACAAACGTTTTGATAAGTTAACATAGGAACAGATTGCTGATCGTTTACCTCTTGACCTAATCATTAAGTTCAGTGCTAGAGAATTATCTGCTTTGCAAGATGTCAGAATTGCTACATTAAAACAAAACAAACACAAAACCCCAACACACACACCAAAAAAAAAAACCAAAAAAACCCTGTATAAAGAGTAACTTTGCTGTTGGGTAACTGGCTGCATGATAGGAAATATCAAAGCAGTGGGGTATATCTGAGTAATACCCTTCTGTCTCTTAGACACCAAAGACTATGGCAAGCCTTCACAAATAATGATATTTATGGCAGTAATAAGCAACTCAACTTCAGCAAAAAAAACTGCCTTATCACCAGGCTTAGCAGGACATCAGAGCCTTCAGAGCAGTTTCTGGTATCAATGTGAATACTGGGATTTCTGTTTCCAACAGAGACAGAGGCAAATTAGAGGGAAGTGAGAAGGAACATTACACACAACGTGACACAGCTGAAAAAATTACATATATGCACTTGAAGATGTAAAACACACTGTGGTAAAAAAGGAAAAGCAACTAAATGGCATGGCCCTCTCCCTTGCAACAGGTTTTCTGTAAGTATTTTGAAAACTCAAAAGAAATGGAGTACATAACAATCAAGCAGAAAGAAAATGCAAAACAAAATTAAAGAAATGTGTTTGAAGGTGATTTCCACATCTTTTAAAAGAAATCTGGAGCCATTTCTTTGCTGGTAAAACCCTGCCACCAGGTCTGAAGGGCCTTTACATAAAAGTAAGCAGATGGATATAAGTATGGAAATTCTAAATACTACAAAACAAATGCTTACATACAAAAGTTTAATTGTGAGACCGAGGGACAGAGTTACTTTCTGTCAAAGGATTGCATACTCTTCTAGAAAACAATAAAAATAGATTAAAACAAAATGAAAAATTCAACTGTGCCAACTGATTATCAGTTTACTAACCTTTGTGTTCAAGTCCTCAGCTAAGACATTAAAAATGCACTTGAAACATCAGAACATAAAACCGGGTGTACCTGCTATATCAAAATTATTTTTTCTTTCCAGCATATTCTCCATTAGCTTTTGGTGCCACATGCTGAAGAAACTAGATTTAAACCAGTGAATGGCAAAAGTGTCAGAAGGCAATGATTTGCACTACACCGGCAGCTCCATCTTGATGATCTTTTTCTTCCAACATCTCCTTTTTTGACCTTTACATTTAAAATCAATCTTCCGTTTGGAAATTCAGAGCCAGGTCTGATTTTCTTTGTCATCTCTGGTTACACTGCAGGATATTGTTCAGAAACCATTCTTATTTCTTGCCGATTCCATTTGTTACTTTTGATTTGGAGTGACGATTCCTCCTTCTGGATGAATGGCTCTCACTATTGACTGAATGTTTTGGTGGACTATTGTCAGCACCTGACAAAAAAAAAATATTTTTACATATGTACATATATTTGACATTGCAAGCTCTTATTTAAAAGACAGCAAGGGTTTCCAGAGCTACATTATTGTATGGATTAGTTCAAGTTAATACCAACTGGTTGATCCTCGCACTCCATCTAGTGGCCTATTTTGATTAAATAAAGCAATCTTAAAACTTCTGTAAAACTCCCCCTCCTCCAAAGAAATTGTTAAGTTTGCTATAGCAGAATACGGTGGTGAAATTTTAAATTACATCACTAATTAAACAGACACATTTTTAGTATTGGCAGGTATTACTGTCAGAAATTAAGAACTATGGAGATGCAGTAACAGGTCCTTATAGGAGTACATTTCTTGTCCTCAGTCTTTCATACTACAGCCCACGTTTGACTCTGAGAAAGCAAACAGATACAATGGAGACAGAAACAAGAATCCAAGAGTAAAACACAAAAGAGGCTGAAGTTTGTAATTAATAAAGCAACAGAAAGGCAGATTTGCTTGGTCAGATTTCACCAGCATATAAAAACATTCTGAGTGCAAGTGCTTTTTCTCAAAAATATAAAAATCCACAAATTCACTAAGCTGAAAATAAATTCATGTCAGCATCCATAAAAATCATGTATGAAATATAAAGAAGCTCTGCTGCAAGTGTTTTTCAAGCATATGATAAATAAGAAATATTTTTAATGATACAGACCCCTGGAGCGTAAACTCTGACAGAGGTAAACTTCCAGGTGTGAACCTCTATATTTGTTCAATAGGCAAAATCACACTAAAGAGCTAATGGAGGAGGCAGGTACCTTAACTGACCTCTAGTGTAGGGAAAAGAAGTCAGAGGAGGCAGCTGCTTTTGCTTAGGACAGAGCTGGTTTGTGACCAGCACTGCATTGACCAGGCAAATATCAGTAAGAGCACAAACTACAGAGCACATTCTTGACTGTTTCTTATCAAAGCAGGAGAGTAAAAGCAAAATTCACATTCATATATTTCAAATCAAACATGTATTGTTCAGATGGAAAACATGCCCACAACATTTATGAAATGCATAATGCCCTAAAACTACAAGAATGGCCTGGAATAACAGCTGAAAAAATAAGTTGATTCTTAAAACATAAATAAATAAAACAATAAAAGATTTCCAAGACTTAGAAGAAAGAAGGCAGAAAAATCAAACAGCTTTGCAGATGATTTATCTGTACAGCTCCTGCAGGGATGATAAGTAAGTCCAGTTGTCTCCAAACAAAGTTTCTCAAGCCTCATGTCCTAGTGCTGAGCTACCACTTCAAGAATATCGGTGCAAAAGTGTAATACCTCTGCTGAATTTAGAATGAAGCCAGGAAGCATCTGGACTGTATGGGCTGTCTTCACTTTCTGATAAGGTCTGCAAAGACAAGGACACATGTCATTGGGATGCTGGTTCTTGTGATCAGCACTTCTCCTTTTTACAATTAGATTTGCAAATTTAAACTGTGGCAGAAGTCCTCATAAAACATTCAGCCAGCACTTAGAACTTCTGTTGTCTGCATTAGAAGGTACAGCACAGATGATACAATAAGAACTCACTACTTGCCACATGATCTGTTGTGTAACCAAGTATTTTTAATATTCCCCTAGCATTCCACCTGTACAATGGGAACATTAGCTAACCATTCATCCCTGAACTCTTTGCTAAAATTACAGCCTCATTTTGAGTAACTAAGAGGAGAGCATTCTTTAGAAACCACAGTGTAATTTGGGATCTGTCCAAGTCCTGCTGAATTCAGAGTTCTTTCTATTGACTCCAGTTAAACTCTGGACCATCCACCCCCAGCCCCCATTTATATTGGCTCTTGTAAAGAATTCTAATATCTAGGAGATCTGCAGTTTTAATTCTGATATAAACCAAAACCAGGCTTCTCAATAAAGTACCTTTTCTCGGTGGCCGTAGCATTCTGCATACCAAACCATCCCATATAAACACAGGAAAGTTGTAAAGGCCTAAACAAAAGAGGGGAAGAAAAAATAGTCCTTAAAACTTTTTCCAAATCCCTCGCTGGTTGAAGGTCTCAAGAGTTCCTGGAGATTCCGTGTTCAGAGACTTTCCTGCTTTATTTCTCAAGACAAGCAAGACTTGTGCTTCAATTTCAAGGTATATGTACATTCTGCCTTCATGGGCTATGCATGGGCATGAAAATACATACACATCACCCAGGTAAGTACAGGATACACTGTCTTGATTTTTGTCCTCACCCAGTACAATCATTATAAAAAGGCAGTTGGCAGGTGCTTGTCAGTATATTCTCAAGAACAACCAGTCTGGGAGGAAAAGAACTCTTCCTGCCCCATGCTTCAGGCAGGGATACATGTTTGGTTTTTTGGTGCTCTGATCTGGGAAGCAATTTGATACTTTTCTCCCCTGAAGTCTGAAGAATAAAATCATCATGCAAAATAAGAAAACAATAAATTCTAACCCCATGTTCAAACGTGTTCAAACGGTGTTCCCCACTGAAGAGGACAAGTATTTATTTGTCAGCCCATTACAGATGTTTTGTTTCTTACTCAGCAATAAAAATGTGTTTGGCATTGGAGTTACAACTCTGGCAAGACAAACATCTATTTACTGTTCTTAAATGGACAATTCCTGCTGCACTTGCAGTAATCACACTGAAATACAGAAAGCTGCAGGCTGAGTGAGAATGGTTTACTTGATGAAGCAGATCTGCTTATGCAGTTGTAAGGCTTCAGTGTGAGACAACACAGAGTACTTATTAATACTATTTATTAATTCCTGGTCCTTTCCAGTGGGTACTATAGAAAGTGCCTCCAAAGGTGGCCTCAATCGAACTGACATTTTCTGTCATAAAACCAGAAAGCCCTATAACTAGTGTTTGTTCCATTGTTAACCACTGGTAAAGTGGCTATATTCTGATATGCTGAGAAATAAAGTTATTCTAGTCCTTTTAAAGTGTGTTCTCAATGGTCATGCATTTGCTTTTCCTAGGACATGCACAAAGCTCTTTACCAGCATTCCCCCACAATGATCCCCTGCTGCCAATGTTCCAGAGAGGAAGCTATTTAGATGCTTTCAATGCTTTTGTCATGCTTTATGTCTCGCAAGAGAAATCTCACTTACCACACAGAGAAGCCAAAACACAACGTACAGTATTTGTGTTTTGGAAAAAAGATCTTGTCCAAACTTTATGCACACAATAGCTTCAAGGAAAGCAATAACCCTGTGGGTAAATGAAAGAGGGGAGGAAGGGGAAAAAATGGTTACAAACAGTAAGGATCTAACTCGTGAGCTCACAACCCAGACCCCAGACTGTCAGCTCTGAAGAAGCAGTACTCTCCAGTGAGCACACACCTCCCCAACACCACCATTAACTGAAATCCTTAGGGAAATTTATTTTTCCTTCTATACTTGTCTTCAGCATAAAGAGAATCCAAAAAGCGACTGACTGGCTGTTCACAATTCTACAAGCCTCTGCTTGTTGAGAGAACAAGCAACAGTGTGTGTCAATAGCAGAGAATTTATGTTTATGCCTACCACTGTGCTTCAGCCCTCACTAGATATAAATCTATTTTCCATGCTGAACAACAAGTAGACTCCCTGTTGGGTGAACTAGAACCACGCTTTGGGTATTTCTCTACTGGATGCAAATTTACTACAATTCCAAATAAGATACTTTGGTTGCTTCAGATGGATTTAATGAGAAAACTGACAAGAAACAGCATTTCAAATTCTCTAAGAATCCATGCATTTGTTCTGGTTTATGTGTAAACTCAGGTATGTATTACAATATCAGAGGATTTGGGAAGATACGAGAGGAAAAACTGCCATATTTAGTTTGCTATCTGGCACTAAAAGAATTAAACCAAGTAATTCCAGATCTCTATCAGTTGCCAGATGTAAACACCTTCTCATTCTCAGAGCTACAGAGGCTTGCCTACACTTGTGGCACAAGGGGTTATGGATCCAAAACTTCCATCAACTGCCACGGAAATACATTTATTTTGTACAGGTCCTTGACACAAAATTACATATTTTTAACAAATGCAAGAGTAAAAATGTGTCTAGTGCAGCAAAGGCATAGAAAATTTACTTTTCCCATGCTGAAGCATGTAATGAAGAAAACTATTAGATTTATAGAAGTTTTATACTTAATGTGTTCAGCAGTGACTTTGAGGTTGTATATGAGCACATGCATGGACAATCCTCCTCAAACATGTGCATGCACACTTAACATCAGGTCAAGTGCTCCAGACTCCCAAGCTCTACACTGCAGGACACATTTTCTACCAGAATTCTCCAGAACCAGGGAGATGCCAAAACCAGCTCGACTGCCTGGCAGAGAGGACCCGGTTCCCTTTGTGAAAGAAGGAGGAAAAACGTGTGCATGTCTTAACAACTGGTACTGCACAGATGGTCCTGGTGTAAATAATAAATTATAGCTTTCTCCATCCCATCTAGCATCACTTGCAGCATGATGAGTGGGCCCAAAACTTGGAATTGTAGAAGTAACACCCAATTGACCTGTACTGCAAATGAACGAGGTGCACAATAGTAAAAAACTGTGTTACTCTGTAACACTGTTACTCTGTTGGGTCACCAGCTATTTTCCTTTCTTGGTTTTACATTATTCTTCCTGATCCAGCTGTAGATTAAAAAATAGTTAAACTGAATAACAGCAGTGGGAACAGAAAGACCACCATTAGGAAAGAAACATGAGGGTATGATATACTAGAAGGCATAAACAAAACAACTGGCTATTTCCAACAAGGGCTTAAAAAAATTATAGAGTTGTTTGTGCTGCTTTATACATTTTCTCCAGTATTCCTGTAAAGAATAGTTGGGTTAAACACACCGTACAACAGGACAGCTATTAAAAATTAAAGCAGTAAATCAAAACATAGAAAAATGCTAACAGTGCCAGGTGTAAGTGTCCTACTGACAGCTGATGAGAACACTAAAGACAAGAAAACTAGACACCATTAATTTTTTATTCAATCAAAATAATCCTGTAACATCCTAACAGATACTCCTTTTTGAAAGGCTTCATCTTAATTAAAATTGTGCCATTTCCAGCAGACCTGTTGCACTGGCCTTGTTCATGCCTTGTATCACTTACTGTCCTTCTGCTGAAAGCAATGTCACAGTGTATGTAGTCACAGAGAATACAGTTTCACAACAACGCAAGGCACTAATTATTCCCACGATTAGGCTGTTACAAAATCAATTTGTCCCTTTTGAGGTGTGTCTTGATTACCACAGATATGAATAGTATATACAGTTGCTTTAAATTGCTTTAGAAATTATATTCTGGGTAGTTAAATTACTGGAAGAGAGCTACTTTTGCAACGAACAGGAACTCCTGGTGTTGCTCTGTTTTTTTAGCATGTTACAGAGGCAAGTAGGATCAAGGAGGATCCTTACTCCATGCACATGTCCCACAATTAAGTAGGACTGTAGACAAGTATTCTAGGGTAGTTCTTGTTATGCAATCACAAACAGATATTTAGACACCTATTTAGTAACATATATTACGTTAATATCTTCAGAGAGAACTTTGAACCATGGATTACAGTTTCTGGAAGTCTTGACAATTTTTCAGATCCAGAAAGCAGACACTCAGCTTCTTATTTCCTCTCAATTTGTAAAAGATTATGTTCACATTCTTTCTCTTGGATGAAACAAAAGTTCATCTTTCTTTCATCACAGTGCAAAACTTGAAAATTCTCCCCCCGGAATTATAAAATTGTTTTAAATGTATCTTCTCTAAGACTAAAATTACCATCTACAGCTGAGAAAATTTCCCTTTCCATATAAACATTTTAATCCCTAAGTCATTTAAATATGTGGTTCAGTAACACATCTGCATTCAAATGCATATCTCCAAAATATGAATAAAGTTGACCTGTAACTACTAAGATGCTTATACACAAACACAGCAAGGTTATTTTCTAACCTCTCTGATTCTAGTTATAAATTAAGCAGTCATAGTGAATTTGTCATTGGTTAGTTAAATTCAATACAGATTGCTCCACCATGGTAATTTAAAAAAAATCCGAGGTCTTTTTAAAAAGCTCATATGTTGCAGACTTCAGGAATTGTAACACATGTTTTATGGAGAGGGATCCTCCCTAAGTAAGAACAAGAACAGAGTCACTACTTTTTAAATGTCCATTGGATGTTATTGTCATGAGTTGAAGACAGTAATAGAGCCATCCAGGAAGGTGGTAAATCCATTTAAAGAGGTGAATATTTAAGTCCAGCCAAACCCACAGAGACATGAATCATGTTCTCCAGGGTATATTTAAAACAAGAGTAGAAATCTCTTCAGTTACACTGCAGCACATTCTGTTCTCATCTCAGTTAAATGTTGAGAAAGGGGTTTGCATTGCAGTGATGCAGTACAGCTGGAAACATGCCTTCCAGTCCAGAGCTGCTCCTAAAACTCTAAAATCCTGAGGCTAACAGTAAAGATGAGATAAAGCTGCAACAGTACTGTCTAATTTACATCTGAGTCTTTTATGGCTCATTGAAATGCTATTCCAATTTAAAATAGTAACACTTTTGTATACTAAACACAAAAATGCTTCAGTGAATTCTGGAAATGAGACACTAATCTTGGCAAGGAGAATGAAATGGCTGCTTTAATTTAAAACTGTTGTCACCAGAAACTAGAATAGTTTCTCAAAATATGTATTTAATTTTTTTTCTTTAAGATTGATTTAGGATCTTTTATGTTTTCCTATTTGTAAGCTTCCAAATCAAAAATCAAAGGGGACACCACTATGCTGTTTATTTACAAGTGTTCTGGTTTCGACCAGGACAGAATTAATTTTCTGTCTTGTAATTTTACTTTCAGCTAAGCCTCTCCTAAGTAGCTGCACTTGCTGAAATTAACAGCAAGTTTCTCAGTCAATGTCTGCTTCTAGGACTGATAATGCTCCATGTTTATAGTTACAGCTACAGAATGGTATGCAGGACACTGCTCAGTTCTGAGGAACATCCTGTGCTCTGTAAAGAGAAAGGGAGTAAAGAGGTCACACCTGCAACCCTCCTTTAGGGAGAAGTGAACGAGATGGGTGACCAAGACTGACCAAATGGAGTATTCCATCCCATACATATTACATTCAGTATAAATTTGAGGGATCATGAGGGCCAAGCCCCTTCCTCTTTACCCTTCCCTCTGGTCCTTCTTTGCCTGTCCCTGTTTGCCTCAGCATCCCAGGAGGATTCCATCCATTCATCTCCCTGTAATCTCCATCCCTATCAGTCTGAGTCTGTTTTCCTGCCTCCAGCTCCCAACTGCTGCTGACTCCAGGAGTCCAGCCTGGACTTTCCAGGGCTGCCCTGCAGCCTTGGTGGTGATGTGAGCATTACAATGTGGGAGAGGGGGAAGGAACATGGTATTGGGTTTTGGCATATTTGTATATATTTAATAATTCTTCCTTATTATCATTACTGTTTCACTACAGCTATGTAGTTTAGTTTCCAACCCATAAGTCTCTCTCTCTCTCTTATTCTCTCTTCTTCCTTCATCAGGGAGGGGATGGAGATTAATAGAGAGCATCTCTCATTTGGTTAATTGCCAGCCCAGTGTTAAACCATAACAAGAAGCTTTTACAATGCTACAACAGAATGTGTTTTCGGTTTACAGAAGAGCACATTTTAGTCAAGCCACCCTGAAGTTCTCACCAAAAGCAATGCAAACTTCATTTAAAGGTCCCCCCCAGGAGACACGTTGAAAGAAACTGTATCCAAGGTAACCCTTGTTCACAGTGTTCCTCTTTTCCCTCTTTCAGAATAGCATAGAAATAGCTGATAACCATGGTTTGTTTCACTGTCTTCTCTTATGATTTTGCTAAAAGCAGCAATGCCCACCTTGACAGCCACAGTATTTTTTCCAATGCCAGATAAGCAGGTGAGGTAAAAACCTCTCCTCTCCTTCTCATCTGACTGAGAATATGGGCAGCAATGCCAATGCTACTTTGAAGGACTCTGGCTTTATCCAGCAGTTTCTTGTTTTTCCATCTGTTCTTCTCCTTACTCATTCCATCACTTCCCATGTCCCACCCAAAAATCCAGATTTTTCATTTTCTCTGAACTTGCAAAAAAAGGCAAATCTTTCCATATTGTTCTTCATACTAAAACCAACACAAGACAACAACTGGCTTCCTGCTAAGCCTGCTCCTGGGCTGGACACATACTTAACACTTGTCCAAGTGCTTCAAGGATGCAGCAAGAACACTTACCCAAAAACCCAGCACTGAGTTCCCACCCTCTTGCACTGCGTATCTGTGAGGTAAGCATAGTATTGCCTGAGAAGGGAGAGAAGAGAAATCTTCAGTGAAGTTGAAAGTCTCCAGAGTATTTACATTAACAATATAAGTTTATGTTACAAATGTATCTACACTGAAAGTAAGTGCTGGTGGTTAAAATCACATGCAGTCACAATGGATGTCTACCAGATGGCTTAGACTCTAATAGGACAGATTATTACATCGATTGGATAACTTGAAACAACACAGAAAACAATCCTGAGAGCAAGGACAGGGAAAGAACCCAAACTACTAGGACAACAAAGCTACATATTTGTCTCTTGCATCTCCATTGAATCTCCAAGACTTTTAGACAAAGTGCAACAGCTTTGAAATAATTAAGAGAATCCTCCTGTTTTTCCAGTTTATCTTTAATTTATTAACAATTACATTTTCTTGAGAACTGTAGGTTTGAATTCTGAGAGACACTGAATATGGCTGTTCTGTATCCCAGGTGAGCACTCTAACTACTGGCATGCTCTCCAAAAGAACAAGAGTAGAATTTCTCACTATTTTGATAACAGCCTGGAGACCATTCTGCTCTGTTCTTTATGTTTCTAAATGTTAAAAATTTATAGAGGGGAATTCCAAAGAAGTGGGACCAAAGTTCTTTTTCTCCATCTCCAATTTCCACACAGAGATGGGAAAACAAGAGTTATTACTTTAGCAACACCAGGACTATTTAAGAATAGACTGCTACAGGCTGGCATGTGCCACAAAAGGACTTAAAAGCTCACCTCCATAGGAGCTCATAGGATGATTAAGGCAATTTAGTTAGCATGAAATCAGTGCACTTAACTTGAGACACAAACAGCCTCACTTTAGGAATAAACCACGGCATGGCTGTCATTTAACTGTTCAAGGTAATGTCACTTTACTCATGAGTGGGAAATTCCCTGCCTCTAACTGTAGAACTGCATGCATTCTGTCTACCTCCAGCTATGTCACAGGAAAAAAAAGACCCACAACTAAGGGGACTCTGCTAACAAAGTGAAATACTGGGTGTCACTAAAAGCAGGTAAATGTTTTGATATAACTGTGTATACACTGTTGTGTTACTCAGAACAACCTAATGCTCTTTTTTCTTGTAACACACTAATATTTCATGTAGTCTAACAGAATAAGAAGCTCTGTCAGAAAACTCAACAGCTCTCTTTTTCCTCATCTACACTTTTATGAGCATCTGATTCATCAACTTGGATATTTTTGCAGTCCTCAAGGATAATATATGCAGCTAACTCACAACACAGGCAGATGCCATTCAAGCAGTAGATGGAACAGACTGGTTCTGCATCCCTATGGAAACACAGATGTTTATATACATTTTATCTTATTAGTTTACTTGGCAGAAAATACACTTTACTGAAAAGTGATGATTGTTTTGCTTTTTGTGGCAGCAATAGCATAAATTTATTGAAATGCACTGTATTTACTCACAAACCATACGGATTTCTTGGATGCTCAAAGTCAAGCTACTTAAAACAACATAGCAACAAAGTTACCTCACTGTGGGTGCTGTAATGATTCCTATGAAGAGAATTCTTCCCCAGCTTAAAGGATGGCTTGCTTGGAACACAAAGATATGCTTTAAAAAGAATGTGTTCAGCTCAGTCAGCTTAAAAAAAGAAAAGAAAAAAAAAGTTAGTTAAAAGCATTCAACTTACATAACTCTTAATGAGTTACTACCAAAAATGTACAAAGATTAATATGGGATACTAAAACAAAGAAGAAAAACTACTTATGCTCTACTATAGCCCAGCTGGCTAGATTGAGGATTTAAATAATCCCACTCTCAGACAAACAGCCCTATGAAAATATCTGCTCTTTCCAGAAGCCATTAAGGGACAAGAATTCATACTGAAGAGGTCTTTTAATAACCCTCATAGTCTAAATCAGGTATGAATGACTGAGGCAAGTTTGGTAGACAACTAGAAAAGATCATATCAAAAAACTCCAAAATTATCAAACATTTCTAGTTCTCCTTTTAAAAACTATATTAGGCAAATTAAACCAGCCAAGAGTAACCAATCTGATGGCAGCTTTGATTTCACAGAATTTATTTCTTACCTGCCAAATGATCATGAAAAGATAGATTCCAGCCACTCTCTGAAATGAAGACTTGGGGTCAAACCAGCGGACATAGGTCCAGCTGGCTGGGGTGAACTGTAACACAGCTCTTTTGATTTTCCCTGTGGTTGTGTGAATGTCCCTAGAAAAAGAGAATGGCTTGAGTAAATGCAAGGGACAAGCAAGGAAATAAAACAAACAAAAAAAGCAGTAGCCAGTAGCAGTTATTGAGAACAATCACATTTGTTTGCTGGACACTAAAGATCTTGACACACACAACTGTGTAGCAGGCAAGGGTGAAGTAAGAAATATAACATATTAAGCATTCCTCTCAGGCTGCATTCTGCTATGAAAGCCCAACCTCCTCTACCCTCAGTCAATAACTAACTACAAAACATTTCTGTTGTTTTCTTCATGAAGTAAAGAAACAAGGACTGCAATTCTGCAATGGCTAAAGTGTTCTCAGAACAACAGACAAATTTGCAAGTAAGAAAAGAAAGCAGCACAGAAGTTCACATAAGGTACAAGTCTGTTTGATTTGATTTGTAAGATCTGAGCTCCTTTTCTGTCTCTCAAGGCAATTTGGCAATTCATTGCACTTGATCCTGTTTCTTCATTACCACTGGTCATGTGCAGATGACTGTGCTTGCCACCCATTGAAGGGAAGAAGGCCAAAGAAGGGCAAAATACTCTGATAGAAACTGTAGCTGGACAACTAGGAACTGACACTTACTAGGCCACAAGCTGTTGCCCTTTTACATGACAAATGCTTATTTATTTTGCAATGACTCTGTTCATTTTAGAGGGTCAGCAATGGGGTAAGGTGATTCACAGTACAGGTGAAGTCAGCCTGATTCCTCCTCTGCCATTACAACTAGTGCTGTCAGACTATTGGTCACACTAATGCCTAACCAGGCTGAGCCCAAAGCTAGTTTAAAAACATTTCATAACAAGAAAATAATCACAATTTGTATTGTTCACTGTCTTCTTCAAAGCTTAAGTTGTATAAAATAAATAGAAAATGCAAACAGCTTTACTGCTTTTTCATTTGGCATCAATATTAGTAACTTTGATTGCAAAGGAAAATTATATATAAATATCATCATATTTACAAATAAATGCTGTGCAGTGCCCTTACTACAAGATGGACTTTCTACATTAAAATAAATTTACAATGTCTTTAGCACATGAAGATTATATGCTATTTCTATACCACTTTTGTTTTACATATGTGGAGAAGATGATCTGCTTCCCAAAGGAATGAATTTAGTATTATAACATCAAACATAATGTTTATGAAGCTTTTAGACCTACTTGAAGCTTGCCCAGTGATAGGTCCTCATCTCCAAGAAGCGACAAACTACCATGCCCAACCAGATGCCACCCCCATTACAAAGCAGGATGTCCAAAATTACTTGATCCCACCAGCATTCAGCAAAATTAGGCAGAAGGTGCATGAAGAAGAGCTACAGAATACAGCAAAAAGACTCTGGGTGAGGAACAGCACAAAATTCACACTTTTTAAGTACACATTTTAAAAATCAGCTTTTCAGTACATGCCATGCTTCAAGGACATGGGCCACAATCACTGAAATTTGGTGAGCATCCTTCCACTAACTTCAGAAGGCCTTGGACAGAACCATCCAAGACATCAAAGTTTCCTTCTCACCATTCTCTGTTGGGGCTAAGCTGTATGTAAGGATGTCACTAAGCTCTAGACCTCTGGATGCTGATACACAAAATATTTATACAAATGTAGAAAACAAGCAAAACTACTACCTTTCTTGGATGAAGGGTGTTTTGTGCTTTAAAAAAAAAAATCGAATTTTTGTTTTATTTTTGTTAAATGGTATTAAGTAGCATGTTTTCTAAATCAGCAAGAAGATGCAGTATGTAGAATTCAATGCATTTGTAACAACTGTCAATACTAAAGCATGTTGGACCTCAGGACTTAACACCTGTTATATTTCAAAATTCTTATATTTAAGCTTTTTACAGTCATTGCATTTCCTCAAAACACTAAAAGTTCAATCAATGCTTCAGATAATACAAATACAGCCAGAAAGGCCCAAGAAGTTAACAGGATATTGCACTCTCCTTTCCTATTTGGTCTCTGCTCAGTGGTAACAATGAAGGTACCTTTATTGTAAAGATACTGGAAAACAGGCCAGAATCAAACCAATATCTGAGTGAAAAGCTAATGTCATCTGGATATATCAAAATATATTCAGTTCCCTAGAGATCTCCTCTGGAAAGTGTACAAATCTGTTATCTCTGAGGCAATCTGCTCCTTTCTAAATCCTCGACTTAACTGAAGATCACTGTGAGGCATTAGTAAGGCAATTAAATGTATTTACAGATACTTCTGGCAAGTTTACACTTTTGATAGAGTAACATCAAAATATAAACATAATTTACTGAGAGCCAGAAATGGATTCAGCGCCTCTCATTCTTCTTTAAGAGAAAATTCATGAATTCTCTATTCCACAGGAAAAATCACAGCAGCCAAAAAAACAGACTGAGAATGTTAGCTTTAAACTGGAAAGACACCCATGTGTTAAGTGCTAACTTTGAAATACTCAAGGAGATCCATAACAAAACACGTAGCAACCAAAATAAGGTTCTTGCCTCCACAAAACCAGTACAATTTTTGTCAGTTAACATACACATAGTGTGTCTGTGGAAGTCCATTGGTATGATTTTGAGATAAAGTATCTTTCATTAACAAATGCATAAATAAAATGTTGAAAAAATCTGATGTGGGAAAAGCTGCTAGAAGAATGTTTTCTGTCCACAGCAAGAATGAATACTGCTCCATTCATAATAAATTAAGAGTGACTGGCAGGGACAATGACAGTTCCTTTGAAAACTCTTGCAAAAGTGCATCATAGCAACTTGGTTTTCTATGACAAGTCTACTGGAATTTCAATTTGTAGAAAAGAAAACCTGAATTTCTCTTCATGACCCAAGCTATAAAGTATTGCTCAGCATCCTGATACAGTTTCTCTTTCACATTTTAAATTAATTTAACCTGAAAGTGCACGAGGCTATGAATCACAATCTGCAATAATCCAGCCCAAACCACCAAGTCACAGATTGTAAGGCAGCAAAAGCCAGAGCACAGGGGTTAAGCAGACCACCTCTAAGGTGGCAGCTGTTTTATCACAAGAGGCTAAAGTCTGCCTGCATCCCACCCTTAATCCAACAGTATGGGGCATCAGCCAAGTGTTCCACTTCAGAAGAGGTAACCAGCTGAAATCTATTAATGCTAACAGGAGATGCACAGCTAAATCCCTACCTAGCTGCCCTGATAACTTCTGAAGGTTTCTAATGGCAGCCCTGAATTAACCAATTCATTAAAAACCCATTTGAGTGGTGATTACCTCTCTATATTTTGAACTCTACCCAACACATTTTCTGTTCCAATAATATGCCTTTCAACAGCAGGAAATACTAGACACCCCATGTCAGATTGAAGACGATGGTTGAGCAATGATCAACTGAATGGTAAGAGCTAGCAAAGTTGGATGAGGCATTTATAATTCAGTATTATAGACAAAGATGTAGTTGTCTGAAATTAAACTTCTTGGTTTGAAAATGCTGGTGCCATGGGTTTCTTTTCAAAACACGTTTTCATTTTCTGTGGCACTGAAGGATATGCTGTTTCCAAAGCTATTTTGAAACTGCCTAAGGTTGGGATTTCACAAGTGCCCATCCACAAAAAAAAAAAAATCCAACTTTTCTGTTTCTCTCAATAGAAAACATCACACTGGATGGTGCCTTGCTATTCCATAGAGATTTCTCCTCATGGGTCCCCACACCTTCCTTGCAGATATCCTTCTACATCCTTTCACTGCACAGTATGCATGACTATACCCAGTGTGCAATATTGCTGCATTTGGGGTAAAGGAATCAGGACAGCAGATCACAGGTACTAGAAAGTGAAAAGGGAGAAGTGCTCTGAATCTGGAAATATTAGTCAACATCTGAAGCAGCACTGGGTGTTGACTCCCAAAACAGCAGAAAAACAAAGCATGGATGGCACTGGCAGGCAGGCCTGGACTTAACTACTCAGGCAGTCACTTAACATAAACCACAGCTTCCCAGCATCTGGTTTATATGGCTTAAAATGTAAATCTATACTGAGAACCAGTGAGTCAGCCTTCTAGTAACATTCACACTTTGCACATGATCACTTCAAGTCTCCCACTGGCTTATCATTAAGATAAAGGGGTGGCCTACCTCAGTGAGCTCCCAGGTGATGCTAATAGTCCAGCAGAGGCCGTAGCTGCGGATCAGCAAAGCCTTCATAGCCCAGCCCCAGAAATGCCCAAAAGCAAATATATCAAAGTGGCTGAGGATTCTCTCCCATGTGATAACATGGCAGTTCACTGCATATTCCTGTTAATGAAAACAAACAACACACAAAAACAAAACAACAAAAAACCTGAATGAATATGCCACTTCAAAAACACTAGAATGAAGAAACTTCTTTTTAGTACAACAAATCTGAAATAATAAGGATATTAAAATATGCATTATTCCACTTTCTTGATCTTCTAAACTCTTCATGAAAGCTTTCAGTTGTAAGAGTCAGTGTCACCACAATGCAACTCTAGTTTAAAGGGAGATAGGATAGACTTTGGTGTCTGAGGGAGCATGTATTCCTTATGTGACAGAGGAACAGCAGGAGCAATAAAATCAATAGAATAAAACCAGTAAACAATACTTCAGAAAATAGTCATTTGATTTTAACACCTTGATTTGAAGTAGCTACCATTCCCCATTTTTGTGCTGTCTCTTGCTCAGGTGTGGCACACCAATGGCTAATCCTCATTAGTTTGTGATGTTACATTACTCAATGTTCATTTGAGTATCTTCTGTGTCTTAGTTTCCTCACGAAAGCAATTTCTTAGAACACATTCCTACTGAGAAAATTCAGTCACAGGGCTGAATTAAGAAAAAAAAATTAAAATCAAAGGGAACTTGCAACTGTTCCATTACAAATTATTAGTAGATTCCTTAAGAATATTCATTAATATTCTGGACATCAGCAACAAAACAAACGTGTTCCCTCATCATGTTGTACAGCGAGTGCTAGAAATCACTGCTCAACTAAAAGAAATCTGTATGCAATTAGGAGGCTGCATCTCTGAGGTTCTCTTATCACTGGGCACAAACTAAACTGTTTCTAACTATAAACACACGTTTATAAAACTATCTGCTCTCTAACCCTCCTAATATACACATTGCCATCTACAGGTGACAACAGAGAATTGCTTAGTGGTGTTGAGCTAAGAATTCTCTACCAGACAAGAACTATTGCTAATCCTGCACAAACAAACAACAACCAAACTGAAAAAGGGATGACAGAGAAAGAATCAAATTCTGGTATCCATAAAGAGAAGAACACATAATTTCATGCAAACACTTGTATCAGGAGGTTGGTAAGTCCCACTATGAAGCTGTAAGTAACCTTTATTGCTAGTGCTCCCTGAAGTGAAAGCTTCCCACACATTGCCAGTGCTGGTGCTGGTGCTGGTCACCCAGAGATAGGAGCACCACCTCTTCTATCGATGATAATGCTGCAGCTTCAGTGCATAGACCCAAAGAGCTCTGAATCTGACTCATTTGCCAGAACAAAAAGCACTGGATGCAGGTTCGTGGTTACAACGTGGTATCTGAATTCTGTGAGCTCAGTGAGGTTACTCCAAAATTAAGCTTTTTTTACAGGGCTCTTGCTTTTTGACTTCTATTTGTACTGGGGCTTTTTTAACCCCTCTCAATTTTACAGCTGCAGCTCCACAAGTCATACAGTATCTTCTGTACTCAAGCACCTTTGCCAGCCAGGTGCAAAAGATGAAGCTGCAGCTGTCATTTTAGCTGCACTTCAAAACTTGACTCCAATAAGTGACAGTATCAGGATTTCAGGATTGCTAAATAGTACAGAGCAAGTTTCTGCAAACTGCTACAGTCAGGGAATCTGCTGTACTGTGGTTCTCTGTGAGTAGTAATCCAAGTCCTCTCCTGACTTCAATCTATTTATTTCTAACTTAAATGACAGCAGAGACAGGTGAATCTGTCTTACTGACAGATTCCTTGTCTCAGCTTCCTTTAGTTGCTCAGCAACATCACAAACCTCCAAGCTCATGCTCCATTTAGCAATGTGTCCTCCCACCACCCTAACAGCAGACTGCTCATGCCTCACCACCATCACAGGTCTCCTACAGAACAGAAAGTCACAGACCTACTCTTGATGTTGGAGCTGCACAACACGTAGTGCCCATCAGCTGCATTGTAACATCTGAGGCATCCAGTTTTCCAGGTAAGAAGCCTGTGTGCAGCACTCACTATCAATCAACTAATCATAGAATCATAGAATTAGCCGGGTTGGAAGGGACCTCAGAGATCATCAAGTCCAACCCTTGACCCACCGCTGCAGTTACCAGCCCATGGCACTGAGTGCCACATCCAGTCTCTTTTTAAATATCTCCAGGGACGGAGAATCCACCACCTCCCTGGGCAGCCCATTCCAATGTCTGATCACCCTCTCCGTAAAGAACTTCTTTCTAATATCCAACCTAAATCTCCCCCGGCACAACTTAAGACCGTGTCCTCTTGTCTTGCTGAGAGGTGCCTGGGAAAAGAGACCAACCCCCCCCTGGCTACAACCTCCCTTCAGGGAGTTGTAGAGAGTGATGAGGTCTCCCCTGAGCCTCCTCTTCTCCAGGCTGAACAGCCCCAGCTCCCTCAGCCTCTCCTCATAGGATCTGTGCTCGAGTCCCTTCACCAGCCTGGTTGCCCTCCTTTGGACCTGCTCCAGCACCTCAATCTCCTTCCTGAACTGAGGGGCCCAGAACTGGACACAGTACTCAAGGTGTGGCCTCACCAGCGCTGAGTACAGGGGCAGAATCACTTCCTTGGACCTGCTGGCCACGCTGTTCCTGATACAGGCCAGGATGCCATTGGCCTTCTTGGCCACCTGGGCACACTGCTGGCTCATGTTCAGCTTCCTGTCAATCCAAACCCCCAGGTCCCTCTCTGTCTGGCTGCTCTCCAGCCACTCTGTGCCCAGCCTGGAACTCCCCATGGGGTTGTTGTGGCCAAAGTGCAGGACCCGGCACTTGGCAGTGTTGAACCTCATACCCATAATGTAAGATTACTGCAAAGATTTCCATCCCTTCTTTGGTGCTACAGGGCAGGAGTTTGCAGCTGCTGCTGATTAGGTGTTGTGCAGTAGTTTGCATATGTAGTGAATTGGCCAAACACAATTGGTGTTAATTCCTTGGTCTTGAGGCATGATTTGGGTAACAGCACCTACTGCATAACAGGTGACCATGGTGTGCTAATGTGCTAACCCAAGGGCAAGGAAGCATGCTGGTTGGGTGCTGGGCAGTAGTTGGATGCAACAGTGAAGAGAGCAAGATTGACAGTTCTTGTTTCTCCATGCAGTAACCCTCTTTTTCTTGGTGCTCAAATGATTATACCCTCTCCTGCCTGACTTCCAAACTACCTCACAGACTTTTCCAGGCCTCCTTTTACTACTTCAGTTCCCTATGATAGTGTCCAGACCTGAAAGGGAATGTTCTCTGAATTGAAAACACATTGCAAGCTGCTCATCAGGCAGAAGCAGCAGCATGGCTTTCCATGCCAGACCATGGTCTATGGAAGTAATTCTCCAATGGTAACATCACCAGTGCTTAGTGGGGTGACTCGAAGGCACCAGAGTCCTGCAGTTGATGTATTTGAATTTCAACATACTCAGTAGTGTGCCAGTCCAGCACTAAGCTCACAGCAGTAAGGCAACATCAAAAGTTCTTGGAGTGCAGCATTGCGGCATCAAAAAAACTGAGCAGGGAGACACACACCATACAGACCTCTCTAATATACTACCTTGCTGTGTCTGTTTCATATCCAGGCTCCTTTCTATTAGGAACTATCTTTATATATTTAAAGGAATTCAAAGCAACCTCGGTGCAAACATATTTCACAATCCTGACTGCACTCTCATCAGAAAATCTTCATTAGACAAAAAATACAGAGAAGATACTTATTCACATTAGTTGATCTCAATGTAAAAAACCAGAAGTTGACTCTGTCAAGTACAGGCACAAACTTGCATCCTCATGCCAGTAAATCCAGATTTATCCCTTCCCACTCATGCAAAACAAGCTTAAAGTAGCCAAAACATCCAGTAAAGTGCCACGAATACATACCATGATATCTGCTTCCCTTGTGGCATATCGAAGGTTTGGATCCAGCCAGTACATCACTGCTTTTACCTGCTCAAAGTTAAGGAAGAGCACGAACACCAGGAACAGAAAATAGAGCACACTGAGACCTGCAAAAAGACTCAGCTTTAAAATGGTGTTCACCCACAAAACTCCTAAGGACACAGAGTCCAAAAAGCTGCTCAAGCTGTTGCTCTATACATGCCCAGTTTGCACAAATGAGTTTTCTACATGTAGTGGCTACATGCAAAAAAAGCTTGAGACACAAGTCAGAGGGTAACATCTGCACACTCAGCCCTCCTATCACCTCCTGTCTCAAGTGATAGACTATGGGCTTGACTGAAGGAACCCAAGCAAAACAAAATCTGTCTAATCAGTTTAGACACAAGCAGTACAAGCCCATGACCAGGAAGTTCTTGAGTAAGAGACTGAGTAAGAGATGCATCAGGATCCTGGGACTGGATTAGCTCTGCCCCCTTGCTCTAAGTATTCTTGGTCTCATTAATGCAGGTCCCTAAACCTATTTGCAGACTTCAACTCAGTGATCAATGTAATAATCCCACCTGGCATTTCTGGGATACGCTGGCAATATGGAGTAGTTATAAATATAAGCTAATGCATGCTTGAGTTACTTTTATGGGGTGGAATATTTGCTGTTTATAAAGCTTTTAAAGCTGAAGGTGATTATGATTTGTTTTCACACCATTACAAATCATGAGACCCTTCTGCATTTGGAACCACTGCCTCTCTCCACCCAATATCTGAGTAGAAATTATTTTTTTCTAAATTAGAACTTGTAAGAATTTAAGAGTCCTAGGTGTAGATCAGTGGGTAGATTAAGCTGCTATTGGGAGCATATCTACATAATTCACAAGTTCACGGATATCTAAGCTCACATTTGGAAGCAGCATATGAATACTAACACCATTTCTATAGTCTAGCACTCAAACTTACTTGTGTCCTGCAGCAATGTCACGGAAGGCAGAAAGATTAATGGGAATAAACTTAGTATCTATCATCCAAAATAAACTGTAGCAATTCTAAAAAGATATTTTTAACTACAAACAGATCCCCAGTCTATGCTAGAGAGCAATTCCCATTCAAGTCAACACATATGGACTGGTAAGTATATATACTGTCCTCTGCCATACATCCTAAAAACACATCAGGTAAACAGATGCCAAACTACTGCAAGTACAGCCTGCGGGCAAGGGTGCATCCTGAAATGTTGAGAACACCACTCCTGCCTTTTAAGACCCCAAGCACAGCTAAATAAGCAGCAGAAACATGGACAAAATGTTGCTGTTGATTCTGCATGCTGCCTTTTCCCTAAAGTGCAAGAGCTCAAGCTCTGACAGTACTGACACCCAGAATGGCCTTTTAATTTACATTTGCTGAAACCTGAAATGAGAAGTTCGATGTGTGTTTCATAAACTTCACGAGGAGACAGATTCTTTAACAAGTACTATCTGATCAGCAGTATCTTCTCAATGTCAACAGATGAGTAATCAGCTACTTTGGGAAACTACTTATTTTTAGCTATGTAAGGCAGTGGGAAGGAGAAACATAAAAAGAAACAGATCAGCTTTTAAATCAGATGTGCTTAATTCTTTGCAAATGTGCTTAAAGTCCAGGATATGCTCTGTGAACCCTGAATTATTTCAAAATAAAATTCCTCAGTATTTCAAAATAAAACTGAAATAAAAATTAAAACATTAAAAAGTAACACAAAAATTAAAAAATTAATAAAAATTAAAATAAAAATGAATGCTACTAATACTTATAGGTATTTTTTTAAATTGTAACTGAAGAATATGAACATATATGTGTTGAGAATATTAGAAAGTATACATTAAGCTATGCAACAATGAATAAGCTTATAAAATGATAGCATATCTTGGCAATAATGAAAAGAAACACCCTACAAAATTTAGTTAGGAGCTAAGAGACTATATGCAGCAGCTATAAAAAAACTAAGAACTCTTTTGGGGTGGTGAAAAATTGCAGTAGGAAGGGTGTGGCAGGAGGAGATTAGAAAGCACAAACACAAAACAGGATTATAAGAGTATCAGAATGAATGATTTGGTGATTTAATTTACACTGTCTTGACCCAGAGTAACTACAATAACATTCCCAAACATAATTAAGAACAGATTGCATGCAACTGCTCAGAAGTGAGAGGGAAGTGATATTCACAAAAGTCAATTATGTACAATTATGTTTCATGACAACTCCACTCATATGAAAGTTAAACCAGCCAGCTCTGCAGAAGCACAGGAAAAAAGTCAGAAACACAACTTACCAAAAACCATTCTCCATATTGCAGGGTGGGGACGTGTAAAAGGTCCTGTGGACAGTAAACAAAAAGTATATTAGAAAACACACCAGTAAGAACCACAACCTTTTTTTCATTGTGTTTCATATGAGAGTTCAGCATGAGCACCCATCATTTCTCCATAAAACTATGCAATACATCTGAATGCTGGAGTTCTGTGTTTTAAAAAAAAATGGTTACAGCGTTTTTCAGAGAGGAAAAGGAGTCAAACAATTAGAAGGGAGTAGACAAAATTTTCAATTATTTTTATGTAGTTTTTTACAGAAAAGTAGCATGCTGTTAGCTCAGAAGACACCAGATGTTGGGTGTCACCTGAGGATCTCTTGAACTGGTTTCCAGACCACAGCTCACACCTGACTTGCTCCCAGTGAAGTAATGAAATACAAATTCCTGTGTTAGCAAAGAAACATGGTGCTAAGGCTTTGGATGACAATACATTGTTAGGAAACAGACCTCATAAAAGCCTTCAAACAGAGTATCATTTATCTGAAAAGTAGTAAGATGCCTACGTTCTTTAGCAGTGTCAATAATATTTACTTTAGAGCTAGTTATTGAACTGGCATTAGATTAAAAATCTCTCAGTGTGAGAAGCAGAAAAGTCAAGCCTACCAACAGTGGAAAATCTCTAAACAGGAACCACACATTTAGATAGCAAGAAGCAGACAATCAAATATTCTCAGCACACACTGTGGACTGCTTTTTACCACCATATTCATAAAGCTCACTTTTCTCTGTCACTCAGTTTTTCAGGGAGTGCTTTGTGAAAAACATGAATTAATGATTTTTAAAATATGAGAAAAATACATCCCAACTCTGAACTACACAGCTGCACTGAGCACAATCACTATTTTTTCCTGAACACTGATAATCCTGAAACAGTTGAGACTTGACCCAAGAATTATATTCATGCTGACAGCAATAACTAGAAATGAAAAATAAAGAAGTATTTTTTAAAAAAGCCCTCAAAGCTAAAAGCAAACAAGATGACAGAATTTCCTCCACAGAATTAAGTAGTAAAAACAAGGGGTTTTCTCTTTTTTACACTTTCTGCTCCTCACACAGTTACCAAAACTTTTATACAACTCAAATTTCTACTGAGCAACTGTGGTTTGACACTGTAACTCGGCCATTTCTAACACTACCTAGTTAACACCCATTTATGTAAGGTGTTACACCTCCAAGAATTTATAGAACAACTCCTCTGTTGAAACACACAGAGGCAGATTCCTTTTAAATATTATTTAAGGATCTGGCAGCATCATTACTTAGCAATCTGAGCTGCAACTATGCACCTGCAGATAAAGACACCGATTTTGAAATCCTGACTTCCTTTTTAAATACAGACAAGCTATAAATAACTTGCACTTTACTGTTATCTCTGCTCAGTATGGTTGCAACCCATTTTTTCAGCATTCCTTAGCATGAAAGAACTCAAAAGAAGAAAGAAAAGCAAATATACTTAAAGGTGGTACTTAAACAAAAATAAATATAGTGGCAACAAAGAGACATTCACATTTGTGAAAAGTGAAGGACAAACAGTATGAACCTTACTCACCATTAGGAAAAGCTAGAACACTGATGATTAAAAAGAAGAAAATCACAGAGAGTATACCCCTCCAAATATTATCCTCTGGGACAGAATCATCCCTGAAGAGACAGAAAACATCAAAGTGTTAAAGTGCATTATAAGGATGAAATTGAAAGGCTCTGAAGATACCACATTATTTAAAGACTACATGGAAAGGACTGTAAGAAATAAACATGGTGGTTATCTAACAAGTCAAGATAGTAACTGTGCTAAATGACTTTCACTCTGCACCTCTGTGTACCAAGGAAGTCGTGTCTGCCCCTTCCCTGGAAGAGTTCAAGGGCAGGATTGATGGGGCCTTGAGCAACCTGGTCTGGTGGGAGGTGTCCCTCCAACCCAAACCATTCTATGATTCTCTGATTGTATATAATTAATACATGTGAGCCATAAGCATTGCTGGAAGTCAATGCAGAAGCAATGACTGAATTAACTATAAGGTGAAAAAATCTTCCTGCTTTAACGTTCACAGAAACATCATTAAAAGTACTTTTCACAGCAAACAGAGACCCAGACCAAAAACTCTGCAATCCTGGATGTAATTCCTTGGTTTCCCTCTGCTGTTTTGGTGACACTTGCAGTCGTCTCCTTGCCTACCCTGGCCTGTTCCCAGTGCCAAACGCTCACAGTGAGTGCAGAGAGGGGGGAAATAACTACAATCAGCCTTTGGAAATAATGATCACACAGCTTAGAACCCATGTGTAACAGAGACTGCAAAACTTTAAAGTTCCAGGGAAAAACACCTGCTTGCTTACAGACCTATTGAGCTAAAGTTCTAAATAAAATGCCACGTATTTTTTGTGCTACTGTCATGTTATGGGCAGAAGACAGAATTCTTTAATTGGATTAAACTCTTATCAGGCAAGTAGAATACAGCATATATTAAAAAAAAAAATAAAGCCCACCCAAGTCTTCTAACCAGCTGTCATCTTGTAAGATACTTCGGTAATTCAAATAGAAACAAACTTCAGACTATCATAATATGCACATCTAATATTTCTTAAAATATGACCCACTACAACTCAAATTTAGGTTTTACTATCTGGGTAGTATCCTAACTGATACTACCCAGGATCAGTTTATCTATTAAAATACACTTCTTTCTTTATTCTCAACCCATTATAACAGGAAAACAGCACACATTAGAGGGGTAAAGCTCTTCCTTGCAGAGCATCTCTCACATTGCTGGATTGTTCAGTAAAGAATCTGTGACAGCATAAATGTTCCTTGCATTAGTTATTTGCCAGTTATTTAATATTTCTCACTTTGCCATATTATTTCTGTTTCACTCAAAATTGAATCTTAGCAGCTCCATGGCAGACTTTCATCACTGTGAAGCACTCAAGCACTATGTCAGTTTAGCTGTATGGCAGGAAGAAGTACATTAAACATGAACAGTTTCTCTGCAGGCCTCAGGGATTCCCCAGGGCATTTTTCTTTTTTTACCAGATCAGTTCACATTTATCATTTCCCAGCATCCACGCTGCAATAGCTGACACCTTCACCAGCTATGAACCCCAAGTCCCAGAGCTTAACTTTGGCTCACTTGGCAACATCAAGAGCCTCATGCCATCCAGTGCATGTCCCAGAGAGCGTTTCAGGCTCCGATGGCTCAGACCGCAAAGCCATATTCTTATTTTAACATATGCAAATAATACACAGGCACTATCTGACAGGGGTAGAAGCAAGTGGAGGAATTTTTTTTTTTTTTTTTCCCCCAAGAGAGAACAGATTACAAGTGTCACATCACTGTCAAAATCAGCACAGCCAAGAAGGAAGTGAAAGACCCTGTGATCACAACACTTCACTGCCACACCGGCTGGGCTAGAGGGTCCTCACTCTTGTGTATCAGGATTTTTAGTACTACTCGGGTTCAGGAAAGCTGTGCTAGTCATAGTGGCACCACTTAAAGATGTTGTTTGTGGTGCTAAATTGCATTTTACTCCAAGTGAGTGGTAGAGGAATTTCATTTTGGTTGCAGATACCTTTCAAAAGGCATAGACATCCCATTTTCTTGCCAGAAGCAGGTAAAAACAGGTGGGACAAGGGACTCACTACTGTGCACCAGTTAGGGTAAGAATTATAGTGTTTGCCTAGAAGAACTCTTCTGGGGAATGTTAAAAAGCAGGGAAGTAAAATAACTGCTGGAGGAAAGACGCAATCACAAGAAACTGCAATCAGGAAAATGTGATAAACCATCTCCCCACTTAGCCTGAGGAATTTTGATGCTGACTTTGAAATGCAAGCATTCATGCAGCAAAAACAGGACTTGTGATGTGGGACTTGTGGAAGACATGAAAATTCTCTCAATTTGAATCCACTTTACAAGCAACATTTTTCAACTCTGTGCCTTTCTGGAGAACAAATTATAACAATGAAAAAAAAATAATAAAGTACATAACAACTGCATTACCTTTTTCTCTCTCCTGCTCTTCTCCCTGCTCCAGAGCACTATACTACACCAGCACGTTACAGAAATGTAGACCATTAAGTTATTACATCATGAATTAAAAAAATAAATAAATAAATATGAGAACACTCAACTGAGGAACAAATAGCTAGGACATTATATTTAGAGTGTGTTTAGGAAAAAAAATAATCTTCCATAACCTCTCCAAATATAAATGCACAATAATCCAGATTCATCTACTCCCTTAATCAAGGGATGTGAAAGACAACAGCCCTACATCCTCACAGATCTTACTCCTGCTTTCATAAACCCCTTCACACTTCACACCAGAAGCCATCAGTCCATCACCTTTCTCAGTCCTGTTGTACTTGGGAAAATACTCCCTCCAGCACCACCCACCCTCCTGCTTGTTGCCTATGGGCACACAGATAGCTGCATCCCTCTCTCCAGGGAGGAAGAAGACAGGGAAAGGGAGAGCCTCTCCACACCTCCACTCCAGGGCTTAGCCTGCAAGCAGAAGAGTCTGTGTCTGGCTGATTCAGCAGTAAATAAACAAGGCAGCTGCAGCCATTGTCAGAAGCACTAGAAGGGTGTATTTAAAAACAGAGTACCTTCTACTCCCCACTTTAACAAGTAAAGTTAAACAAACATTTCTTTTCCTTGATTATTAGTATTATTACTACCTGAAGAATACTCCTATGTGAAGCTGAAGCCTCAACTTTACCTGTCAGAAAGGTAAAGGAAGGACCCAAGGAAGACCAACCCCATGTTAAGGCTTGGTACATCCAAGGGAAAAGTATTTTCTAGGTTCATCTGAACCCCCACATATTTCTCAAACAATAATAGAAGAGACAAGAAAGACATTGAGGGAAGTAGAATTTCCTCTGCCTATGCTAAAGTTCCTGAAAAAAAAAAAAATTACTTAACAACATAAGTATGAATGCATCTTAGAAAAACCCCTGCTTAATAAATTGCCCAGAATAGCTACGGAACAATTGACAGCACAAGGAAAACAGAGAATCACTTGTCACATCTTACTGGGAAGTTTATAGCACCTTGTGCCCAGGAGGCTGAAACAGCAGCAGTCAGTGCAATAAGCTGATAGGAATAGAAAGACCAGACCTGGGAGAACATACTGTAAGCATGTGGGGAAACATTTCCTCTCCCTCTCCACCTTCTCAAAGAGTAGACATGGTTTGGGTAGTGGCCCAAATAAGGTAAAAGAGACACCATGCTGGTATCACCCATGAGATTCAGGAAACTCCTGTGGTAACTGGAAATAGCCAGGGGAGGGGGGGAGAGAGGAATTAAAAAAAAAAAATAAATTACAAGATGCTTCCACAACCTGAGCTGAGAAAACTAAAAGAGACGCCAATGGCATTTAAACACGGGAAGTGACACAGAGCAGAGACAGACGGGGAAAAGAAAATTAAATTGAAGAAGTCAGAGTTAGAAAGGGAGCAAGAGAAACAGAAAGAAAAGATAGCAATCCTTCTGGAAAAATGTAAACAAACAGTCCAAAAGTAAAGCAACAATCTTCGGGCCTGGAAGACTCCAGTCCTGAAATTGCTGCTTGGCTCATCCTCTGCTTGAATTAACAGCTAAATTTCCTTCCCACAGGTAAGACATCAATTCCATTAATTCTTCAGAACAAGGTAGAGATGAGAGTACCTTAATAATCTACAAGTTAGACCCAAATTATCCCTATAGTGAGAAAAGTGGGGAGGAGAAAGGACAAAAGGAGCACTTGGAGCAAAGGTATCCAACTAAACATTGCACAAAATCACAGAAACATGCTTCTGATTTTAAGAGTTAAGAAAGGACCCTTGAGACATTCTACCTCAGCTTAGATTTGTTACCTAAGTAGAACAAAGGATGTGTTCACCAAAAACGTCTTACTCGGGGCCATACACAAGTCGAAACAAGAAAAGGCACTCCTCAGACCATCTGCAGCTACACTGTTTAAAGTTCCTTGATGCTCCTTTCTCAGCTCAACACAGACTTGACCATTATTTTCACAGCTGAATAAAACTATACATTAAAGGATTATACACTGGATTGTACATCAGACTTAAAACAATGATGATCTGTTTCATCAACCCCAGACAAAACGGATGAAGAGGAGTTTCATCAACCAACCTACTGAAAACGGTGAGTTGGGTACCTACAATGCCACAAAACACAAACATATAACTCAACCAAAGCCTCCCAGGAACGACTGTTTGCCCAGAGACTGTATGATTCAGCCTAAAAGAGGACTGCATTATCACCTTCAGAGCCATTCAGTAGGAGGTAACAAAAAGGATGCACAAATTAGAAAAATATTGCAAGATGCTCTTTAGGCTGTATCCTTTGTTTATAAATACAGCTCCTGAAAACAACTCTATCAATTGTTAGTTTCATTCCCACGAATGACTGGAGGAGTGAAGTCCACTGAGCTCTCTCTGTGGTGGGGAAAGGAGATGGCTGAGTGTATCAATACCGGGGCCTATGCCAAGGTGTGACAAGTGTGCTGTATGGAAATGATGACACAGAACAGTCACTCCTCTCCACTGAACGCTTGGTGAATTATCTACTTGAGGGATGCCATTGCTGGGCTTCTTGATAGTCCAATAAAAGCCATTTTTGGCAACTGCTTGAGACTCTTAACATAAAGCAACAAAATGATCAACAAGTTCCAAGGAGATTGAGCAGCCTCTGGGGAGAAGAGGGCCTCCCCAGCCCGCAGGCGATGCAAGCCCCCCGCCCGCACAGCACACAGCAAGTCCCGGCCCCATACCCACCCTGCTGTTAACCTGACCTCAGCGGGAACCACCGCCCGACGGAGACGCGCTGCCCCTTCCCTCCCCCCAGAGGACCAGCCCCGGCCCAGCCCCGGCCCCCTCCCCATCTCCCGCCCCGGGAACCCCCTTGGCACCGGAGCCGGGTCCGCGCAACCGCGGCGCTGTCGGCATCTAGAGATGGGGCGGGAGATCCCCGCGGACCGCGCACCTGGTGAAGGCGAAGGCCATGAGGCTGAGGATGGTGAAGCTGAGGAGGGTGATGGTGTGCGGGCGGTAGAAGAACTCCAGCGTGATGTCCTCCACCTGCTGCTCGTTGATCATGCGGAAGTGCAGGCGGTAGTTCACATCGTCCTTGCTCAGGGTCCGGCTCCCCACGCACGACGCCATCTCGCCCCTTTCCCTTCGCCTTAGCGCAGCTCTGGTTCTCCCGGGCCAGCGCGGCCCGAAGCGGCCCGAACCGCCCCGACCGCCCGCGCCGCCTCCCGGT
>JAAWXA010000021.1:11114046-11173452 GCA_038090715.1 Florisuga fusca | reverse complement strand
GGGGCTGGCGGGGCCCCGGGGCCGGCGGCAGCAGCGCTCCGCTCCCGGCTGGATTCCCCTCCCACCCTCAAAACGCCCCCGGAGGTTGGGATCGCTGCGTGCGGAGCGTCCCGCCCTCAGGCCCCGCGCTGGTCGCCTATGAGGGGCGGCCCGGCTGCCCGGCTTCCCTCCGCCCTGTGGTGGGGTGGGAGGGGAGGAGAGGGCTCCGCGCCGGGGGTGCCATCCCGTGAGGAGGGGTTAGGTCCCTGCGGGCCTCCCCTCTGCTCCCCTGGGACGGGTGTCGTACAGGGCAGAGGGCTGTGGCCTGAAGAGCCGTCTCCTCTCCTCGTTTACCCCTTCTCCGCTCGTCAGGCATTTAAAGCAGCTTCTTTATGCTTTGTAGCGAGTAATTTCTGCTGTAATGCTCAGGGCATGAACGCTCACGCTCCCAGCCCTGGGACGAGCTCCCCATCCCTTTTTCTCTCAGCAGGATGCTGTCCTGAGCTGGAAGATGGCTCTGTGGGCCCGGCAGGTCTCCCGCTGGTGCCGCCTGCTGCCAGCGGCCCATGCTGCGGGATTTGCCGGGAGGCCGTGGGCCCGCAGCAACACCGCACAGGCCCGGCCTGGGTTTGCCCCTCTGGCTCTGCTGCCCTCTAGTTACGAAGTTTTTCCGTGGAGATTGCAGACATGCAGACATGTAGGAAGCTGTTCTTCATCTGACTGTGCCAAGGATGAGAGTAAATTGCCTTCACCTGTGAAACAGGAACAAGCAAAACCAGAAACATTACCTGACCTGAATGCCAAAATACTGTATGAAGGTAAGAGGCCTTAGGGATACCGTTTCTTACAAATCTCCAAATCACACATCCAGTATTACCTGTGGTTGTCCTTTTCCGCCCTGCTTATCTAAAATACTTGTCTTAAGTTCCTGAATTTCACGTGTTTTTATTCCCATGGTTAACTCAGAATTCCTGTGGTCACTCTAGCACATAAAGAATACCTTTTAAGCCAAGAACAAAAATTGGATGTTTTGGGTAGAAATGTCTGTCTGGAGCTGCCGTTTGAAGGGCTTTTCTTTTTAATAACTTTACCTGCAGCAGCTGAACATTTTCCTCTCCCACACAGTTGTGCTGGTACTAGGTAAAGCAGTTGGTTTATTGGGTTTTGGTGTTTGGTGTTTTTTTTTTTAAGCAGGGGTGGGGGAGGCCACCCCTGAAGCAGTTTGAGCAGCCCAATCGCTTGAATGATCGGCATGAATGAACAACAGGAGGCAGCAGAGTGTGAAGTCTGCTTAAGCACTGTCCTGAGACATGCTCATCCAGCTGCCTCCTGAGGAAAGGAGATGGATTCAAGGTTGCCTTGGTGTTGTTACCCTGAGGAAAATTGCCTCACTTTTCTTTACTTTTATATCTAAGTGAGGATAAAATCACCACCACCCTCTGAAAATAATTCTAATATGCTGAGGAAACTTGCTCTGGATTACGAAGTTTTCTTGTATGTTCAGATTCAGCTTTTAGCCCAGCCAACTTGGATCCTACAGAGCTTATTTTTGGGGTGGCTCAGAGCTGCAACTGAGATTTGTGTGTTTGTGCAGCTGGTTCTGGAAACAGTGCTGCACCAGAACTGACAGGTCAGCCAGCTCGTATGTGTCTGCACCTGTGGTGCAGTTTATCTACATGCCAGATTTTTATTTGCCAGCAGAGTTAGTGTTGTGTATGTGTGTGGAGCATTTTGCCTAGTTGGCAGTGTATGTAAGGGAATAAACATAATTGCTAACTTTTGTGTGTGTGTAACATGAGGTGTCTTATATCCACCTGGTTTAAAAACTTAAGAGTGGCATAAAAAAGGGCATCTGTGCTTCCAGAGCAAACCTTGGTGTATATTGATTTGGTCCTTAACAAGTTGAAAGGAAGTAATTAATATCTGTACAGATTCCTGGAGAGTTCTTATTATTGCTTAAGATGTAAGTGTTGCTAAAAAGGCTTTACTATGCTTTTATTTCTGAGGCATTAGGAAAAAGAAGTGATGAGACCTTCAACAGCTGTTGAGCTAGTCTATGCAAGTCTTCCTGGAACATTAGGATCATCCTACTTATTTTGGAACTTGTCTTGGTAGTTCTGGTGTGGTTTTGTTTTCTTGGCCTGAAAGAATGTTACTTTAGTCTCTAGGAAGTCATTGTGCAAAGGTACAGACGCCCTGAAGAGTTTAGAATTTGGGCTCTTGATTTGTAGTAAGTTTCATAATTGAGGTGGATGCAGTCTGCAAAACAGTAATCTTGATCTAGCTCCTGTGAGGGTCTTTTGGTGGAAAAACTGATCAGTTTAGAGAAATGTATTTTTGAAAAGACACTGAGCTCTGTTACTTGGAACGCGTATGAGAAATAAGCATAACAGTGTGCATTTGGAAACTGTAATATGTAAGAAATGGAGCTCGATTTCTTTTGCTGTTAGAGGTGGTGGCAGTCAGCAGCCATTCTGTGATGGTTAACACATGATAGTTTGGTTGGAGTTGGCTGTGAAATATCACAAAGGTTAAAAGAACTGCAGTTCAGGCATCAGATTTAGAAGAGGTGCAAAGCAGTGGGCTTGTCAGGTTTTGAAAAATAATCTTTGCAGTAGCCTTTGATCTGGATATGATCGGGCAAGAATGAATTTGTGAAACGTGAAAGAAGATTCTTTTTTGAGATGATATGACCTGTTGTCTGCAGTGATCAAGGCAGCAGACTGAAAGCAGGTTTGCTGGATCCTGTGCTCAGATTGGACCACATGAGCAAGAGTTGATGGGCACAAACAAGATGGAACAGAGACAAAAACTGGGAGTCTGTACTTTCACATGTTTTCAAATAATAATAGATTGGCTGTTCATCTCATGCACAGTGTTCTTGCATTTTGAAATAGATCTTAAGAGATTGTATAGCATTTGGTGTCTGCAGCTTTGTCTTTCACTAAATGCATCTGGGTCTTCTGTATTTCTTTCTTAGACTGGGATGACATCCCACCTTCATCTGCTTTGGAGCAGATTTCTGAGGAAGAGGCAGTGCAGATCATAGCAGAACCACTTCTTCCCCTTCAGTCTTCCACACTCCGAGATTATGTTGATCACTCAGAAACCCTGGCAAAACTTGTCCACCTAGGTTTGTATGATTTTGTTTATGAGGTCTGCTTGTATCTGGAGCTTTGGACTTGCAGTAATTCCTGTTTTAATCTTACTGATTGCATTGTAAACTTGAAAATAGGAACAGCAGCTAAGGACAGCAGAATGTTATCCAGGGTAAATGAAAAAAGACTGACTGTATGACTCACTAGCAATGCCACATTGGTTGAGGATAAGGCTGGCTAGCTTAAGTACCTTAGTGCTGTAGATTCTATAAGGAGGCATCTCCTACAGCTGCTGGAGGTGGGGGGACTACTTTGTCTAACTTGATTGGTGTCTCTTCTTTGGGGTTGGCTAAGGATGTTTTAATTTGCTGCAAAAGAAATTGCAGCTCTCCATCCTTGGAAGTAAGGAGAGCAGTTACTGTGTGGAATTTTCCAAGTGGGGCACAGTAGAGAGGCAAGGAGGAAGGGATGGGAGAGAACATTAGTTCTCATCAAAAAGCATTTAGGCTATGCAAGGACAGCTGAATTAAAGGTTGCTGTCTGCCTCCTTGTTTCCCAAAAGTGCAAGGAACACTAGAGAAATAAATATTTGGGAAGGGGTGATCTGGTGCTGTGTAGTAAAGAGTTACTCTGTGTGAGCCATTAACCAAAGACACTTCACTGCAGAATTGTCCCCTTCCTTTGAACAGCAAATTAAGAATTCCATGCACATGTATTTCAGTGCAACAAGAGTAGGTCTCTACCTGTGGCACATGTTAGTGTGCTTGATTCCTCACCTGCAGGGATCACTGCAAATATGTCTTCCTTCAAAAAACAAACTTAGAAAAAATATTTAAAATGACTGCTGCTTGTACCTGGAATCTTTCCACAATATATAGGGCATTGTGAGTTTGCTGCGTTGAGCAATTGAAGCATGCTAAATCAGTGCAAAAAAAGCAGTCCCATAAATTTCAACATGGCTTCTTGAGACGTTTATAGGCAGTAGGGTCTGTGTTTAATTAGAACAATACCTAATATTGTTTGTTGTAGGAGTTGACTTATCCCAAGTGGAGAGACGTCCGAAGGCAGGCCAACTCTTGCTGACCTTGGACTTTGAAAAAGATATAAGAAAAATACTTCTGTTCCTTAAGGATGTGGGTTTAGAAGACAATCAGCTGGGACCATTCCTGACCAAAAATCCATACATCCTTGCTGAAGATCTGGAAGCTTTAGAAACCAGGTAAGCCTTTTGAATAGCAGCAGGGTGTTAAGCCCCTTGTCTTGAAGATGTGGTTTGCCTCTTGGCTTAACCTTGTCTCAACCTGTATGGCTGCTGCTGCTTTATCACTCAGTCCCTGGCTGTGTGTTCCTGTGCCTTCCCATCAGTCAGCATTAACATATGGTGGTGTCAGAAGTTGAGTCAAGTCCCAGCTCCACCTGGAAACTGTCCATTAACAAATTTTACTGCTCATCCCTGTCTCTGCTACTGAGGAAGCAGCTTGCCATCCTGGGCCATTAGCTTTATCTGTGTCAGCTTAGATTCCAAAATGTTGGTCCTTTACTTGTATTTGTAGAATCACATGTAGAATTTGTTAATCACATGGTCATGCTCTGAAACTGCTCTTCTAGAGGAGATGTCTCCCCAGACCTTGTGAATTCTACTGTAAAAGAAGCAGACCAGATGTCTTCTGTGTTTATATCTAATAGCAGCAGTGGGTTTGGGTGACATGTTTTCTTGGTGTTCAGCTCAAAGTGAGCACAGGACTACAATAAACTAATTTTTGTGTGGTCACACTTCTATGGCCCTAGACTGTTCCTCACTGTGACCCATCTTGTCTCTGCATATGGGTAAATACCAAACCTTTAAGATGTGAAGATTTCGTACCTTAGACCAAAGCTTCTTTAGTTAGCTGCCCTATGGAGTTTGGTTTTTGGTGGAGTTTTCTGAAGCTTATTACTGTGTATACGTACCACTGTTGTGGGGGTGTCTTGGATTTTTTTAAAAATACTTTTTATGTTTATTGGTCTTTCATCTGAGACTGTAGGGGAAGCAAGCTGTTTTCTGTGTTTACTCAAACTTTTGTTTTCTCTATCACACCTTTTTTAATGTCCTAAATCTAGATTCTGTGTACTGCAGACTGTGCATTGTGCCATCCAGCTTGTTAGAGAACACTAACATCAGGAAATGCTGTGTTCTGAATACAAGGGCTACTTAAGTAAAAGTAAACACTGGAGAAATAAGGTAACTACATACACATACTCCTCTTACTCCAGCACCATGGCTTGGAGAGCAATGGGACTTGTGTCAGAAGTTGACTGAAGCTTGGTTATTTCAGTAATATGAGTGTTTTCTGAATCAAACTGCATTTATATCTTTTGTTTTCTGCCAGCAGTGGGGCTTCCTCTTTAATGGTAATTGTTATTTATTTCATTAACAGTTTTGTCTTTTGTCAGCTTTAGCGATGTAATGGGGTTAATACTGGTATCTAAGGCAGCTTTAAAAACCTGTAGTTGAGTTAAAGGGATAAAGGTGGTCAAAACAAGAATATTTAGGAGCTGTGGCAGACCTACTCAGCATGGTCTAAAACAATGGTAGCAGTTGTCCACTCTCCTTGTGCTGGAAATCAATGATCATTGTACTGTTTTGTCGTGTGTTTGCACCTTGGCTGCATGGGTGCAGAATTTGACTGTTCCTTCAATCACCTACATCCTGCAGCAACTGAGATATATCTGCTGAGGCTGGTCAAGTCAGGGTTTTATGGTTGTGACTGTTAATGCCTATTTCCAGAAGCCTGCCCTTAGTGTTTTTGTATTAACTTTGGAGTTCTGGTTCTAGCTTTAAAGATGAGGTTTGTATTTGTGGTAGAAAGTCTTTCACTTCTAAAGAAAACCCTTCCTGAAGTCAAGTAACTGGAATTAAAATATTCAAGATCTTTGAAATAACGTCCTGTAATAATAATGTATTTTTTAAAGTTATTCTTAATTCTTCTTTTGTCTGTAGTAACTGAATATAGGTTTTGAGCCTGTATTTTCATGAATCCACAGTCACTTTTTCAAAGGTGCTTTGCCCCAGGAATAATGTGGTGGCTTGTAACTGCATTCCATACTCCCTCATTGTTGGTTTATGAGTACAAACAGCTTTTCTATATTCCTTTGCTTTAGTACTTCCTTGCATGTTTTTACAGGTGGGATCCCATTAAGACTTGAGAGACTTCAGGTGCTGGCACCAGACTATGAGTTGTACTTTTTCTCTTCGTTGTTTTTCTTTGGTTGGTTAGTTGGGTTTTTTCCACTTATCTGTGCCTTGCAGTCTGAGATCCAAGCTTTCTTTACTTAGCTGTATCTGTTTGGTGTTTCTGTGAGAATTTATAATCTGAAATGGAATTACTTCATTCTTCTGATTCATACTCCCATTAGGTGTTTTGAGTATAGAAAAAAAATGTGGGAAAATGGACTTGTATTCTTAAAATTACTCCAGACAGGCATGCAGTAATTTAACAGGGCTTTTAGGGGACAATTTGTGTATGCACGCACTTGGTACTGAACTCAAAACAGTTTGGTCTTTAAAAAATCCAGAAAATAAAGTCTTTCTACTTGGCTCTTGAATATGGTAGCTGTCCAAGACAGATATTTGAAAATACAGCTTTTTGGAAACACACATTAGTAGACTCATGTGTAATATAGACCTGACTTTTCCTCATTCTCTTCATTTCTTCCATCCTCCTGTTCAGTAATTGGCTGTTCGGAAAAAATGTCCAAAAAGAACCTGTGTCATTTTTCAGCAGTAGTTTTGCATCTAGATGTCAGAGTTGCTTGTATTCTTCTGCAGAGAGTATTTTTTGCTATGATAAACATTCTGACTCTCATGAAGTCAGATTTGCTTTTCAGTAAATCCTCATTTCAGGCACTGCCTGGTTAGTGAAGTAGAGTCTAAACAAAGAAATCCAATTTCTTCTTCATTTTCTGCATCTTGATTTTTCAGTAAGTTTATCTCTCTTTGGCATTGGTGAATGCTTTCCTCCAAGCTTTAAGGTAAGTGTGCTGTGGAGGGTGTATGGCAGGCTGTGAAGTCAATGTGTCTGATAGCTGTCTTTTGGAAGCTGAGTATCACCTTTGCATAAACACTTCTGTGCAGATGGACATGGTATTGGTTACATCACTCTGGAATGTTTTATTGCTATGGATTCCAGGTTGCCAGGAAACAAAACACAAATTTCAGTAGATTTGGCATTTGACTTCAGATAAACACTGTAAAAGTCAAAACATTCCATAATTCATAACAATTCTGACAGTTGCAAACCAGTGTCTGTACTGCAGCTGTACCAGATGCTTTGTTTTATGGTATTGTTAATTGTGACTTAAAACTGTTAACATGCTACATAGAACTGCTGACCCCTGTAGCAGAACAAGGCCAACCTTGGTTCCAGCACTCACAAAGTTATCTTAGACCTTGCTCAGGTTAGATGATTGCACTTCATTAATTTATGTGTTTCTAGAATCAGGTTATTACAATCCTGCCATCCTTCTTATAACCTTCTTGCATTTCCAGGATGCAAAGATATGCTGCCAGTGTGACCCTTAATGATTTGTTAACAGAAAACAAGTGGAGAGGGGTCAGGCCAATGGAAAGGTTTTCTTTTTAATCCATTCATTTAGTTATGTTTCTAGGATGCTTGGTGGGCAGCAGTATAGTGTAGGCAAGCTGCAGCATTCAAAACATAATGGGATAACTTTCGAAGGGCCAATTGTGTATTGTTACATTCTGCATTTTTCCCTCTCCAAAGCAGTTCTTGTCTCTGAGGCTCCTGCATCCAGTTCCATCAGTGTTGCACAGAGCTTAGGTTACTGTGTGTGCTGTGTTGGGGTGCCTGTTCTGTTAGGAATTAATCCTCTAGAACTTGTTCTTAGATCTTCTGCCTAAAGGACTTTAGCATGTGATTACCTCACTTTTGAGGGTTTGTGGAAGGAGGTTGTAGTGACTTGAAGGTATTTTTAATCTCTACAGACATGATTTAACATAATGCATCTTTTGATGAATATCTGCTTCTGCCAGATAAATTCAGGTTGTGTAACTTACCTGTGCTTATCTATGACCAGAGTGAACCTCTTCAAATTGTCCTCTTTTGCACACAGTGGCATGTAGGTTAATCATGTCTTTAGCATTTTTCTGGGATCTATGGTAATAATCTACTGCAAGTAGTATTTAAAATAGGATTTCACTTTCACTGAATCCAAGAAATTTTGGAAAAATTGTGATTTGGAAAGAAAAAAAAAAAAAGCTGTGTTATATATAAACTTTGTTTGGCTCCTTGTCCTTGACAACCAGGTGTTTTATAACTAAATCCTTGGATTATTGACTGAGAATAGGGACCTGTTGTAACAAAAGAGTAACTTCAGCTGATTTAGAAGTATCTTTGGACAATGTCTCTACAGATAGCACTGTTGTATGGTATTTCTAGTCCAGTGCTATTGGCAAAACAGGGATGTACGAGGTATAGTACTCTGTTCTTTCAGCAGCAGCAATGGAATTCATTACAATAGCAAAAGGCTGTATATATATCTTCTTGTCCATGCCCTATGATGATCTATTAATGTGTTTGCAATCTAGGAGACAAGCTGGTAGTTAAATGTAGATTAACATAGTTATCTCATTAAGTACAGCTGGAAGGAATTAAAATCTGTCTTCGGTATTGACATTCTGCTCTCAGGTTTATTTTACTTCTAATTAATTGGAAGGGATGGTATTTTGCTTTTACGATAACTTCAGATTTCCCCCTAATTATTTTTGGCAGGCTTGCATGTTAATGCTAGAACATCTGTCCGTTTATAAGATATCACTGAGGAATTTAAGTGAGTACTGAATAAATGGAGGCAATAAAATTTTCATCACTGGGTTTTATTTTGTTTTTGTTCTCTTTCTAGAGTGGCTTACCTAAAATCAAAAAAATTTGGTGAGGCAGAAATCACTCAGATGGTCTCAAGAGCTCCATATTTGCTGTTGTTTTCAGTTGAAAGACTGGATAACAGACTGGGTTTCTTCAAAAATGAACTTGGCCTCAGTGTAAAAAAGGTAAAGACTATACACTGAACTCTTTCTAACAACTGTAAGCCTTGGAACATGAATACTTAAAGTGCTGGGAGGTTATCCACAGACATTAGTGACATTACTGATGGTTAACACAGAGTTACAGGAGGATGATGTGATTTTAACTGTCTTTAGAAGTAATACAGACATCTAAGATTCAGAGGTCTTGAAGTAAAGTTGATCTGTTGCAGGTTATTGTCAAAAAAGCATGTGTGTGTCCAGTTTTATCATCTGAGGTGGGTCAGAGGACTGAAGCTGTGGCTGAAACAGCAAGCAGCATTTTAACTTCTAGAAAACGAATTGGCTCTCCTCATCTCTTCAAGATACTGTAACACACTTAAATCATCAGTGAAAACTAATCTAATCTGTGAATATCGTATCAAACAAAATACCAAATCATATGCTCAGCTCACCAAGGCTAACTCCTGGGTTCTTACTACATGCTTTACATCTTCAGAGTAGGCAGTAGCTGGAGTTCCCTGGAATAAGTGGGCAGTGTTGTTTCCTGCAGTAGCTGGGGATTGCAATAAATGTCAAGTCCCAAGTGGAAATCAGTGTTGTTCTGCTGGCGTCTGTTTGCTGAGCAGTCAGAGCTGTCACAGTGCCTGTTCATGGCCTTTCCATGCTTTAGGTAAGAGCTCTCTGTGGAGGAGGCTTTAGTCACTGCCTTGTACTCAGAACGGATGACAATTCACCACCTCACAGGGGATGCAGAGGAATTTCTCATATTGCCATAATACTATGGTCTAATCAGAATCTGAGGTAGACAAATTCCACTGTGGTTGAAAAATCCTTTTCAGCTCTCAAGCAGTGTTTTGCTTAATTTTTTTTTAAAAGGCAGGAAGAAACAACTTGAGCCCTGAGAATGATTGGGCACTTTAGCACACTTTCTACTGTTATGGTATGCTTTTTACTCCCTCTTCCTGTTTGTTTTACAACAGCTATGTTATTTTCCAAACAAACATATCTGAGTAACTTTTTGCATCTTAATATATTGTTGCTTCATACAGCCTCATCTTTGGCGTAGAGATAAAATTAAAAACAAGTGAAAGTGCATCCCTCTTCCAACTAGAAAAAAAGAATTTTAAATTATATCATTATCATTCTTTTGCAGATGGATTCACAAAGAAGCTTGCAGTATTAATCTTTCCTTTGTGTGTTTCCCCTAATTGTAGACAAAGGATCTGGTCATTCGTCTTCCAAGGCTACTGACTGGCAAATTAGAGCCTGTAAAAGAAAATCTTCAGGTGAGCTTACTAGATATTAAAAGTATTTTGTATATCCACTGTCATGGTTTAACACTGTGCTGGCATTTAACTGAATGAGAGATGTTCTCTATTAATCCCCCTCCCCTCCCTGATAAAGAAAGGAGAGAGAATAAGGGTGAGAGACTTAGGGGTTGGAAACTAAGCTACACAACTTTAATGAAACAGTAATGATAAAAAGGAATAACCATAAAATATACACAAATATACAGGAAAATGATACCATGTGCCTCCTCCTTTTCACCCAGTAATGCTCATGTCAGCACTGAGGCTGCCGGGCAGCCCTGGGAAAGTCCAGGCTGGACTCCTGGAGTCAGCAGCAGTCGGGAGCTGGAGGCAGGAACACACAGATTCAGGCTGGCATGGATCAGGACCACAGGCAGATGGACGGATAGAATCCTCACAGGATGCTGAAGCAAAGCAGGGACAAAGGAAGGCAAAAAGGCCGAAGGAAGGGGAAGAAGAAGGGGTTTGACCCTCGTGATCCTTCAGATTTATTCCCAGTATGACACGTATGGGATGGAATACTCCATTTGGTCAGTTTTGGTCACCTGTCTTGTCCATTCCTCCCTCAAGGAGGGTTGCAGGTGTGACTTCTTTACTCCTTTTCTCTTTCTGGAGCACAAGATGTTCTTCAGAACTGACCAGTGGCCTTGGCTCTGCACACCAGTCTCTAGCAGTAACTATAAATATCGAGTGTTATCAGTCCTAAAAGCAGACATTGACTGAGAAACTTGCTGTTAATTTCAGCAAGTGCAGCTACTTACAAAAGACTTGGCTGAAAGCAAAATTACAAAACAGAAAATTAGCTCTATCCTGGCCCAAACCAGGACATCCACATAGATTAAAACTTGACAGAAGACAAAATTCCTGGAAGACAATCCTGCACAGGAAGACTTTCATGAAATAATTTTAGGGAAGATATAAAATAACTGATTATTTTGTTAAAACATTTTTTTCCCCTATAGCTTGAAAGCTTATGGCATATGTGGATCAGTATCTTATTCTGTCTTCTACTCTGATGTAGGTTAGAAATTTCATCTGAGTCCCTTTCTGCCAAAAGCTGCTATCTGATGACAAAAATTGTTACCCATTTTTTAACGAGTGAAAAATAGAGCATGCTTGCTCCTTTTAAAATTTTAATTATTATGGGTTTTTGCTAACTTGGATTGCTCATGAGGAGTTAGGAGCAAGAAATGTGCAGTTGATTATTTTCCCCTTGGCAGGTAGCTAGTGTGCCAAAATGTGCATTTGACACCTATTGTCTGATAGCAGATGGTCATTATTAACAACTGTTGGGTAAATAACTTCAGACCCATGGGGACTCCTTTCCCCTTTGAAAATGTAACTATGTATTGGTTTAATTACTGTGCTGTAAAGCCATCTAGGCCAAAGAGCATGATGTAGTGTAACAATTTGAGAAACCCCATTATCTTATAACACATAACTATGAATTAAAACTTACAATTTTCAGACAGGCTCACTGCTCTGAAACTATTAAACACTGGGAATCTTCCAATCTGAAATGTGTGTGTGGTAAGGGAGGAGACTGGAAAGTAGCAGATTGTTCCAATTAATAGTCCTTTCTTTTTAATGAATATTGTTTCCAGTCTGAGGAATCAGTATATTACAACCAATGTGTTTTAAGATCCTAAATTCTATGCAACTATTGTGTCTATCTCCCAAAGACCATATAATGTCACATCTCTATTTTTAACATCTTCTAGAGAGAAGAAGAAGGAATTTTAGGTCCTTGTTTTTAGAATCTACTGGTACTTAGAAGCTCCAGTGTTCCAGGAGTTTGGATGTCTCAGATTCAGCATCTTGGTTCCAACCTCCGTCTTAAGTTGGTGGAGAGCAGGCAGTACTCAGAAAGTGAAACCATATACTAGCAGTTCAGAAGTGATCTGGTGGTATCCCTCCTTATGATCAGCTTCAGCTGATGTTATCAAAAGATAGCAATTGTGGACTCAATGAGCTGAAGGATAGATTATTCTATCCTCCGAAGGTTTCACAATTAAGAGATTCAGTAATAGGGTAAAACTGGAAAGTTTGCATTAACACTGCTTGTTTCAAGAATGACAGTGTGGTGAGTAATGCTGGGGTTACACAGTAAGGGATATTAGCATATGTGGTCTAGACAGTTACAGAATGTTAAATATGTTTGATGTCAAAGCACAGTGAAAGCAACTTACTCTGGAACTCTCTGTTTAAATCAAAAGAGAGCTATTTCATTTCACAAAGCAGAAAATAAAAGCTCAAGATTCTTGCTCCAATAACCTTAACACTAGTGCAAGCTACATACATTTCCACTGGTTAACATCAGGTCTTAACTCTGGTTGTGTGTCTTAATGTAGTTACCCCTGCCAACTCAGATACATGGAAGACACCACTAAAATACAAACAAAACTCTTCAGACTTGAATGCTGTCTTAGCTGATTAGTATTTTGTGTGATGCACAAATATTTATAAAGTAGAGAAGGAAGAACCAGGAGCTGAGAGGTATTTTTAGTCGCCTCTATAAACAATTCCCTGTAAGGATCTAAAAGTCCTAAGATAGGATCTGAGTTTTGCAGCTAGGTCCTTCCCTTTTTTATGTGTCAGGCAGTTCTTGAAAAGAGCTGCAGCCTTGGCAAATCAAACTGGAAAAACAAAAAGCACCACCTTTTTGCCAAGTGAAGTACCTGAGTTGGATTTGAAAGTCTGGTTATGTTGATTGGCAAGCACACCCACTTCAATACTGAAAACAAGCTGCTTCTAAATGTCACTGGAGGATAGAAGAAATGGCTGAGTTACCAGACACTCTTGTATGCTGAATTCCTTTCTCAACAACTCAATGAACTGCTTGCCATTCGCACTTTGGGAGGAGTGCTCATGATTTTATTGAAAAAATCTGTTCCGTTTTCCTTTTGGGAAAGCATAATTGAACTCAAGGCAGTCTCTGAAAAAGAAATCTTACTTTAGACATTAACCAACTGTAAAATAAATTTAATACAATGCATGTTCTACACATCTCTTTCAAGTTGAATAGACTTCGTTTGAAGACTAAAGGTCTGAAATTATACTCCTTCATAGAGAAATATAACTTCAAAACATTAGCAAAAGAAATAGCACATTAACAGAAGTAGTCATTAGATACTTGAGTGCTGTATTTTCCAGAGCACAGCATCTCCACAACAAGCAAGTCATTATTTTAACATCCTGGTATTGATACTGAAAAACAAGATTCATAGAGAAGAATTTTTATGCTTACAACTGCCATGGATACTGAGACAGCTTTTTTTGTTCGTATCTCAGACAAACTGCAAAATGCATAGCATTTGCAGAAGTCATCTTTACTTCAGGGATACTCTATAAACAAATTATACTTCAATCCAGAAAGAGAAATAATTTGTTCTGACTTGAGAAGAACTGGAGTGGCAGATATTATTGTGGCTTGCATTCTTGTCTCTGTGACAGGGTAGAAGAATTTTGCATTCATTTATTGCAATGGCATATTAAAATAAGCCTTTAACTGTAGCTGGCTTTTGAAGATAAAATTCTGTTATTTTTCAGGTTTGTCAGATTGAACTTGGTTTTCAACGTAATGAAATTCAAGAGATTGTGTTTAAAACCCCCAAGATCTTAACTGCAAGTAAAAAGAGGCTCAGACAGACATTTGACTACTTACACAACATAATGGGCATTCCCCACCACATGCTAACTCGCTTTCCTCAGGTGAGCTGTTAATCTGAAGTAAATTGTACTTGCTCTTTGCACAGCTGTTTCACTGGCTCGATGCTGAAGGTGTATGCAGAACAGATGTAAATTCTTCGACTTGTCTGTGGCTTTTACTCTGACTGGAATAACGTTTATTAGCAATTCAGAAACCATTGATGATTCCATTGTGGAAGTGCTGCCCTTCTGCCCCTGGCACAAGTGACTCCTCTACCTCCAGTAAATTTTTAAGGTTTCAGTGGAAGGGAAAAATCTTGTATCTTCTGGAATCATGCCTTCTTAGGGATTCTTTGTCCTGAAATCTTAGCTAGCTAAGAGACACAAGGAAGACAGATCATGCAGAAGATCTGTTCACCAGGTAACACATATATATATATATATATAAATTTATTTCAGATTTTTCTAGCTAAAAAACAAATTTTATAGATTCTAGAATCTCAAAATACAGCTTAAAGGTAAGAGAAGTTCTGATCATTAGGCAGATTCTCATTAAACTTCCTATTGCTGCAGCAATAGCTAAAAAATCACAGGACTGAAAATAGATTAGTTTATTGATGACTGTTTTGTTTTGTTCTGTCTCCTCATTACTGTTATTTCCTCACAAATTAAAAGCTGAAAGTATTAGTCACTTCATCCAATGCTGACTTGCAATCATAGTAGCTTCATACTACAAGTAACTTCTTTCTTCTTAGATTTTCAGTTTCTCTAAAAATACTCTTATTTTAGATTCATCAGAGTCTGAAATTTAGACAGTCTAAAAGAATCTTCTCTTTCTTTCTTAGGTTTTCAACTCAAAGCTATTACGAATCAAAGAGAGACATATGTTTCTTACATTCTTGGGAAGAGCCCAGTATGATCCAGCACAACCCAGCTACATCTCTCTGGACCAGCTAGTATCCTTGCCCGATGAGGTGTTTTGTACACAGATTGCCAAAACTTCTATAGGGGACTTCGAAAAATTCTTAAAAACACTTTAATGAGTAACACATGTAAAAAGGAATAGAATGAAGTCAAGAAATAAACATATTTTATAAAACTACTGTCCTTCATGGTCTCTTCTTAACTACTGGTTTAAAAGTTGTTGCTTATGAAACACATGTAGGATGTAATGGCTCAGACTACTGTTCACTATGGTGACTTAAAAATATATTTCAGAAGGATTAAGTGAATTTGTGTTACTGATACAATACTTGAAATTGATTTGCTAATTTGATTGAGAGGGCAGCACACTAACATAAAAGAAAATTAAAGTTGATTCGTTTTTTTTTTCTTTTAATGATTTCAGAGTTTGAAGAGATGGAAAAACTGTCTAGTGACTTGTTCCCTGTCACACCCTCCCTCCTAAATATTAGAAAACCAAGTAGTGATTAAGTTGCATGATTATCTGCTTTTATCTTAACCAGCTAATAATGGTATTCTTTTCCTTGTAAGGTAGAAAAAAGTTCACTGTTGCATATACAAAGCCTTCACACAAACAGGCATTTTTCAACGGGCTACAACATTGTTTCTTTGTGAACCTGTCTGCTGAAGTTAAACTCCTAAAAGATGGGCAGTGAAACATGGTTCGATACAGTCTTCAAACTGAACCTAGGCAAATTACAAAAAGAAAATAAACTCCTCTTAAATTTCAAAGACATATTTTTAAGTCACTTTCTCTTCCCCTTGTAGAGGAGGAGAAGAAGCAGTTTTTCCCCACTCCATTGAGATATGTGTGGCTCTGGTATAGAAATACCCATATGAAAAGAGGCTGTAGAACACAGTTGATAGAGTTGTCTTGCTCAGTTATAATAACTGAGGTGGATGCTAATGTTAGGAATTATATGATTATTAAAAACGCTTAATCCTATCAGTAAACAAATCACATTAATATGGAATTATCAAATGCTTCACCGTGTATTCAGTTGAACTGACTAAAGGCAAACTATCTGATGGTTTATTGTTCAGAAGTTTCCATTCTGCTGAAATAGTTCAGGAAACTGACATCCAGATATTTTCATTTGGATTTATGATTATTTAATGAAAACGTCTGTGTTTTAAAAGCTTAATAATAGAGCTTAAAATACCAATTTAGGTCACAGTAATGCAAGAGCCTGAAGAAGATATTATATGCAAGCAGAACAAATTTCAAAAGGTTAAATTTCCTTAGGGGGGAAATATGGTAAGGTGAAAGAGATGTTTAGACAATACTACTCATTTCTGGATCACAACTTGGGTCTTTTATCCAAAATAAAAATTTCTGATTTGAGTTACAACACCCAATAAAAGGCATGTTTTCAGAACAAGCTGGATCACAATTATTTACTTGGGCTTAAAACACAGCATAAAACCACAGTAATTGTCTTCAATATATGTCAGAAATGCTCTTTTGTTCTCACGTTTCACACTGTTGGCCTGGGAAGATGACTTTAAATCCTGTTCGTGGTTGAGTTGCAGAATATTTCACCTGAAGTTGTGGCTGAAATGTGGTGGCTAAACACTTTCCCCGTTCCTTCCTTTCAAATAAAAATATTTAAGTCTAATTCAGTATGCTTACTTAGACTTTGCTAATGAAAATGCAAATTGTTAAATAGCGAATTAAATGCTAATAACAAACTGTGATCTTCAATGTAGTAAAAATTATTTCTAGTAAAAATTCACATTACTAGAAAGTATGCAGGTTTCTAATTCCAAAGAGACTTTATATTTGCAGATTTGCTCTGCTATCCTTATCATGATCTCTATTACCATGTGACAAATTATTATAATACAAATTATATTGTAGAATACATATATTTAAACTTCGGGCTTTTAATTCCTTTTGTATTTTTTATGTAAAAATGATTGCTGCCAGACCTAAACTAGTTTCTTTGAAATGTTAAATGTGTGAGCCTCTGCCAAAACAGCTTCCCAGAAATACTGTGAAGGAAGCAAAAGATTTTATGGGAGTGCTAAAAGGGGAGAGAGGATACAAGAACTTTCTGAGAATCACGCCAAATGCTTGTTGGCTTTAAGATGAAAAAAAATCTTTAGAAGCAATGTTTGGCCTAGAATTACTTAATGTTAATCGACTGCTCTTTCTAAGGGCTATCAGCCTTTGATTCACCACCTTGATTATCTAAGGCTTGTTGGGTACAGTATGACAAAAACACCTTGTGCTCTGCTGACATGGACTCTGAGCTGTGCCTTCTACCTGCCCAGCACTTTCAGCCAGGTGCTTTTCTCACTGAAATTGCCTACTTCTAGAATAATTCTATGTACGTGCTTGTTTAAAAAAATGCAGTGGTTGCTGTTTGAAGAAATTGAGAGAGGCAGTGATCTGTGCCTCAGAAAACAGAGCCATTCGCTTGGCACCTGTGATACCTGAGCAGAGACAAGTTTCTGCTTCTTCCTCTGACTGGCTTGGTACTTTGTTCACTGCACTTTACAAAGTGATTTTTTTATCAAATATTCACCATTTCTCCTCAGTTTGCCGTTACCGGTGTAATGAGGCTTCACAGCACCCAGTAACACCAGTAACAGCAGCTCCATCTGCCTCGGATGGCTGGGTTACCTTCCCCCAAGGCCACTGCCTGTTCAGATGCGCTCTGCAGGCTCCGAGTTGCTGCCGCCGCCGTTTTGCGAGGAACGCGGGGAGCGCCGGGGGAGGCACGGCGGGGGATGAGGTGGCAAAATCCTGGGAATGTGGAGCCGCTGGCAGTTTGCAGGAGCACCGCAGCGCGCACACACCTGGGACGAGACCGCGTTATGTTGTTCTGAACACGCACCAACAAATCGTGGCTTAAGCACGGATTTTTCAGCACCGTAAGCACGAGTTAAAACCATCCTAAGGCTCACGTAAGGCTCAACCGTGCCGCCTTCGCCTCTCCTCGCTCTTTCTGCCCGCGGGCGCTGCTTCGGAGCAGCCCGGCGTCCCGCGGCGGTTACGGGGAAAGCTCTGGCGCCAGGAGACCGGCGGGGCACCCCACACCTTTGGGCACCTTCGCTACCTGCCCCAGAGCACCNTTTATTTGAAAGGAAGGAATGGGGAAAGTGTTTAGCCACCACATTTCAGCCACAACTTCAGGTGAAATATTCTGCAACTCAACCACGAACAGGATTTAAAGTCATCTTTACTTCAGGGATACTCTATAAACAAATTATACTTCAATCCAGAAAGAGAAATAATTTGTTCTGACTTGAGAAGAACTGGAGTGGCAGATATTATTGTGGCTTGCATTCTTGTCTCTGTGACAGGGTAGAAGAATTTTGCATTCATTTATTGCAATGGCATATTAAAATAAGCCTTTAACTGTAGCTGGCTTTTGAAGATAAAATTCTGTTATTTTTCAGGTTTGTCAGATTGAACTTGGTTTTCAACGTAATGAAATTCAAGAGATTGTGTTTAAAACCCCCAAGATCTTAACTGCAAGTAAAAAGAGGCTCAGACAGACATTTGACTACTTACACAACATAATGGGCATTCCCCACCACATGCTAACTCGCTTTCCTCAGGTGAGCTGTTAATCTGAAGTAAATTGTACTTGCTCTTTGCACAGCTGTTTCACTGGCTCGATGCTGAAGGTGTATGCAGAACAGATGTAAATTCTTCGACTTGTCTGTGGCTTTTACTCTGACTGGAATAACGTTTATTAGCAATTCAGAAACCATTGATGATTCCATTGTGGAAGTGCTGCCCTTCTGCCCCTGGCACAAGTGACTCCTCTACCTCCAGTAAATTTTTAAGGTTTCAGTGGAAGGGAAAAATCTTGTATCTTCTGGAATCATGCCTTCTTAGGGATTCTTTGTCCTGAAATCTTAGCTAGCTAAGAGACACAAGGAAGACAGATCATGCAGAAGATCTGTTCACCAGGTAACACATATATATATATATATATAAATTTATTTCAGATTTTTCTAGCTAAAAAACAAATTTTATAGATTCTAGAATCTCAAAATACAGCTTAAAGGTAAGAGAAGTTCTGATCATTAGGCAGATTCTCATTAAACTTCCTATTGCTGCAGCAATAGCTAAAAAATCACAGGACTGAAAATAGATTAGTTTATTGATGACTGTTTTGTTTTGTTCTGTCTCCTCATTACTGTTATTTCCTCACAAATTAAAAGCTGAAAGTATTAGTCACTTCATCCAATGCTGACTTGCAATCATAGTAGCTTCATACTACAAGTAACTTCTTTCTTCTTAGATTTTCAGTTTCTCTAAAAATACTCTTATTTTAGATTCATCAGAGTCTGAAATTTAGACAGTCTAAAAGAATCTTCTCTTTCTTTCTTAGGTTTTCAACTCAAAGCTATTACGAATCAAAGAGAGACATATGTTTCTTACATTCTTGGGAAGAGCCCAGTATGATCCAGCACAACCCAGCTACATCTCTCTGGACCAGCTAGTATCCTTGCCCGATGAGGTGTTTTGTACACAGATTGCCAAAACTTCTATAGGGGACTTCGAAAAATTCTTAAAAACACTTTAATGAGTAACACATGTAAAAAGGAATAGAATGAAGTCAAGAAATAAACATATTTTATAAAACTACTGTCCTTCATGGTCTCTTCTTAACTACTGGTTTAAAAGTTGTTGCTTATGAAACACATGTAGGATGTAATGGCTCAGACTACTGTTCACTATGGTGACTTAAAAATATATTTCAGAAGGATTAAGTGAATTTGTGTTACTGATACAATACTTGAAATTGATTTGCTAATTTGATTGAGAGGGCAGCACACTAACATAAAAGAAAATTAAAGTTGATTCGTTTTTTTTTTCTTTTAATGATTTCAGAGTTTGAAGAGATGGAAAAACTGTCTAGTGACTTGTTCCCTGTCACACCCTCCCTCCTAAATATTAGAAAACCAAGTAGTGATTAAGTTGCATGATTATCTGCTTTTATCTTAACCAGCTAATAATGGTATTCTTTTCCTTGTAAGGTAGAAAAAAGTTCACTGTTGCATATACAAAGCCTTCACACAAACAGGCATTTTTCAACGGGCTACAACATTGTTTCTTTGTGAACCTGTCTGCTGAAGTTAAACTCCTAAAAGATGGGCAGTGAAACATGGTTCGATACAGTCTTCAAACTGAACCTAGGCAAATTACAAAAAGAAAATAAACTCCTCTTAAATTTCAAAGACATATTTTTAAGTCACTTTCTCTTCCCCTTGTAGAGGAGGAGAAGAAGCAGTTTTTCCCCACTCCATTGAGATATGTGTGGCTCTGGTATAGAAATAACCATATGAAAAGAGGCTGTAGAACACAGTTGATAGAGTTGTCTTGCTCAGTTATAATAACTGAGGTGAATGCTAATGTTAGGAATTATATGATTATTAAAAATGCTTAATCCTATCAGTAAACAAATCACATTAATATGGAATTATCAAATGCTTCACCGTGTATTCAGTTGAACTGACTAAAGGCAAACTATCTGATGGTTTATTGTTCAGAAGTTTCCATTCTGCTGAAATAGTTCAGGAAACTGAAATCCAGATATTTTCATTTGGATTTATGATTATTTAATGAAAACGTCTGTGTTTTACAGACTGCTGCTTAAGGAACCACACAACTAGTTCCTCAGTGTAGCAGTTAGCTAAATATGACCAACAGCACCACAATCATCAGNAGAAGGCAGCGCGGCGCGCCGAGGTCAAGATGGCGGCGAGGGCGTCCGGTGAGGCGGCGGTGGGCGGCTGGGGGTGGTCGCGCAGGAACAGCCCACGCAGGGACAGCCCAGCCCATTCTGTCCCGTTCGTGGCGTTGGGCTCGCCCTGTCCTGTGCCGGCACAGGCGCGGGGGTGCGGCGAGGGGGAGGTGAGGAGCCGGAGAAGGGTGTGCGCCCTGTGTGTGCCCTTGACGGGGGCAGCGCTGGCATAGCCCTGGCGGGCCGCTCCCCTCGCCTTCCCCCGGTCTGGGCCTCAGCGGAGGGAGGCTGGTTCCGATACCGAGGTGCTGCAGGAGCAGTGGAGACTTTGGCCTACTCCGGACGGGCCTTACTGTCCCTGCCCGGGAACTGACTTCGAGTTTATTTGGTCTGACGTTTGCCCTAAGTAGGAAGGAACAAGGCCTGATGAAGTCGTGTGCTAATGGCACATTGGTACCACCCGTTTTGTGCGGTGACTAAAGATAGCATACCCTGCCTGCATTGCGCATATACTGCCATATATAGTATACTGCAATATATAACATACTGCATATACCGTTTCTAGACCCCTTGTTGAGTTACTTTAATGGTAGTTGGTACTGTGTTATGCTTGATTACACATACACTGCATTTTTTGTTAGCCAAAATCACAGCCAAGGAAAGATGAACATCCTATATGGAGTTTTATTTTTTCAAGTAGTAAATTTTTTGATATTTCAGAGTTGACTTTCCACTTGACTTTGGCAGCTCTTTGAAAAAGGAGACTCTGGAATAGTATTTAAATGCCTGGAGAGGAGAGTAGAAGGTTAGCAGCATAATAATATGCTGGCACTGAAATTGAATTAACCCATAAAGAGAGATGTGAAACAAATTATTTTAAAAGCGTGATGGTTTTGCATCTAAAACTATTGGTGCTTTATGTGACAATGAGCTGTTAGCTTTCTTCCAAGTGTTAAAACAGGCTAATACTGAATTTTACTGAAACAGAGGTCAAGTTGCTGATGTAACAAAGCATTCATCCTGCCTGTTCACTGTCATTTAGGGGATACTGGAAAGCAAAGAGGGCAAGTCATATGTTTTCCAATTCAGACTTAATGTGGTGTGGCATTACTGCGTGTGAAGGAGCCCAGCTAATATTTGGTTGTTGTCATAGCAGTGTGTGAGTGTTGAACTTATCTTGCTCTGCAACTGATGGAGGTCACATTCAGTTGCAGGAGGTGGTCGCCTCATAGACAAGATGCGCAAGTGGTATTACAATGCAGCTGGATTCAACAAACTCGGTAAGTGTTTCACTGAGCTTTAAAAACTGCAGATGTTAACAGTCTTCAGACTAGTTGTGGTTCCTAACTCGTGTAGGTATGCACAGTTTGGTGTAAGACTCTTGGTCAAAATTAGACACTATCTTTGTGGGGGAAGAGTTAGCAATATCTTCAGTCATCACGATGCTAGCTAGTAATGAATCAGTGATTTTCTGTTATTTCTCTCTGTTCATTCAGTAAAACAACGTAACAGCTAAGGCTAAGCTGGAGCAGTTGAAAAAAACTTCTACAAAGCAGTCCAGAAAGTTTGATTATTTTTTCCGCACCAAGTGGCTTTCACCAGCCAGTATCTTCTAACCCAGAGGCTGCCCTTGTGCTGGAGAGGTTCTCAGAGGTAGCATTGCCTCTGCCTGCAATACTAAAGCAAAGTATCCAAAGTGCAAAACAGGATTTAGTTAGTGTTGCCCTTTTTATCACCACAGTTTCACTTGGGGTTTCTCTGACCTGCACAGTGTCAAAGTAGGTGTAGTGTTTCCTTAAGCAGAGGAAGTTGCCTTTATGGTATTAAGTTTGTTTAGAGTTGTTACCAAGTTTGTTTCAGGTATTTAGATGGCAGAGCTGTTCTTCAGTGATAAGAGAATCTGAATATTCAGAGGCAGTAAGAGCTGACTGCAATGTGAGCAAATAATAAGGAAGTTATTATAAAGGATATAAAAGAAATAAAGGAAGTTAATATACCTGTCCTGGAGAAGTTAGAAAAAAAAATTGTAAGAGAACTGTAGGGGAATAAGCTCTAGGTCTTTCCTCCATGTATGCAGTGCTTAGTCTGTCTTTTTATATCTGCTGAAATTCTTTAGGCATTAATAATATTTGCTGCTTTTCTGGGGGTGCATTTTGAATCTGGGGAGAAACACTGAATTTAATCTAGTTATTAAACTAGCAGTCATGCTTCCTGTGCCTTTGAAATAAATTACAAAATGGAGTTAGAGAATATATGGAAGAAATTGTGAGTCACATGAGATCAAAACCTTTAACCATAAATCATAAGGTATCCACTTGTGACCTGCACCAATCTTATTCCATTACAATCTTGTCTTTTGTTAATATTGATACTTACAGCAGCATTGGTTGAATTTCAGGAATCCTTTGTTACCCATAAGGTGCAGGCATGTTCTTGATTTTGGGAAGATTAGGTACTTCTCCCTGTTTTAGCATCTTTGTGGTGGTGTGAGAACCAACCTGTGTACAACAAGCACGTGGCTTCATGTTTGCATAGCTTAGTACAGTCAACAGAGATCCAGTAATAAAATGCTTCCAGGTAGGGGCCATCCACAGCTTCCCTGGGCAGCCTCTTAGTGTCTCACCACCCTCACAAGTCATTATCCATAGAGGAGTTTAGAGAGTAATTCTGTAACTGAAGTACTTACATCTCTGGTTGACTGACTAATGAATTAAGAATTCTGAAACCCTTTACCTGGATAGTAATCTTAAATATAGATAGAAAATTATATGAGCTTAAGTCCACCCCTCAGATGCAGGATAGTTAGTTATATACATACACACACACACATATGTACATACTGTTATGAAACACATTGAATTAAATACCCATTTTCCCAGTCTGTGAAAGGCAGTATCTAGATTTTTTTCTGTGTGAGAAATTAGTGGTTCTCTTCTCCTGTGCTGGGTTGTTTCTTCATAATTTTGCATTGCAATGGTTCTGACCATGTAATGTAAAAACCCCTGTGTCAGTCCTAAAACTTACCTAAGTACCTTTATTAGTGATACTGTAAAACCTTCTTGGTACAGGATTAATGCGAGATGATACTTTGTATGAAGATGATGATGTCAAAGAAGCACTGAGGAGACTTCCAGAGGATCTTTACAATGAAAGAATGTTTCGCATAAAGCGAGCACTTGACTTAAGCCTGAAACATCGGATCCTTCCAAAAGACCAGTGGGTGAAATATGAAGAGGTATGTGTACAGTGTTCCCACAGTGGAATTCTTAAATGGCACTTCTGTCATTAGTCTTTGTAATTTTCAGTCTGTGAAGAGATACGTGCTTACATGTTTTTTAAAATTAATAAATGAGTGTGTATCTTGTAGGATACCTCTGGGAAAAACAGTTTTTGGTGACTCTTTAAAATAAAATCTCTGGTTTTCAGTGGAACTTAGTAACTTTTACTCAAGATAACAAAAGATTAAACTATAGCTTGGAGACATTGCTTGTATTCAGAACAAGTATTTCTTCTACTCTGTCAGATAAAAAAATACACTGGAATTGGCTTGGAAAACCTTAAAAAAGGTCTCTTGCTTTTCTGTTTAATTTCTTAATTTTGTAGAAAATCTGAAGGCAAAGTTTTTATTCATGAAGATACCAAGGAGGAATAATTTAAAGGGAAATCTTGCATTAAAATCAGCATTGTCTTGTAATTTGAAAAACGAACAATGCCTTCCATTTCAGATATAACTAAAAAAATTCTTGTAGTCAATTGATTCATAGACCTTGAATTATTGTCCATCTTGGTTTTCTCCAGATTATCAGGCAGAGAGGAATCTTACCACTAAACTTCTGACTGTAGGATAGTTTAAGAATATTATGCTTCTCTTTGGAAGCAGCGGCTGATGATTGTGGTGCTGTTGGTCATATTTAGCTAACTGCTACACTGAGGAACTAGTTGTGTGGTTCCTTAAGCAGCAGTCTGTAAAACACAGTCAGGGTCTTCCATTGAATCCACTTTCACTGTGCTGCTTAGAAGGTAAGTTTAAAATTAGTTCCTCCAAAGTGTTATTGTTGGACTTTAAAGTAATTAAAGTGGATCTTGTACGTTAAGATATCTGCCAAAAGAACATTATTTCTAAAGGTATAACTGGAAGCATCACTTCACTTGTTAATGTTGGCAAGGCATTAGGAATTAGTGGCTGCTGCATACTGCAGTAAAGAACTTGTCATTGCAAACTTGGCAGATACAAAGTTTACCTTCTTGGAGTAAGTAATGATTGATTTTTTTTTGTTGTTTTGGTTTTGTTTTTTTGTATTTTTGTTGTTGTTGTTGTTGTCTTGGTTTGGTTAGGGTTTTTGTGTGTTAGCTTGGGTTTTAGTTTCTCATTCCTCAGAATTGACAAGTAACCAGCAGGAACAACATGATGTTTCCAGACCTCCCTAAATGTTTAAATATATTCTCTTCTTTTTCAGGATAAGCCTTATCTTGAACCATACCTAAAAGAAGTAATCCGTGAAAGACTTGAAAGAGAAGCATGGAACAAGAAATAACTATTGAACTACTTCTTGCAAATATGCACGTATTTCTGGTATTTTTAAACATTTGGTTGTAGAAGTCTACAGAGAGGCAAATGTGAGGCTGAGGAATACTGTTTCAGCTTGTTCATTGAATCTGTTCATCCAACTAAAATAAACATGTCAAGGTATAAAATCTACTTGGAAGAGTTCTTTGTAAATGTTAACAAGCTAATGTTCAGATCTTTCCTATGAGCATATACATTACATATGAGCTTAGTGGTATGCAGTCTTCATTCCAGCTTTTTGATTCTTTCTCTTGTCATAGTACAGCTGTTTTCTGCAGTTGTAGGGTTAGGTAAGAAACGTGCAAGGCTGTTGGTGCTGGTTGCTCTGTTAAATTAAAAAGGGAGTACTTACTTCCTTCATCACTTCTCCCTGAAGACAACAATACTGGACTGGTCCTGGATGTTACAATGGCATCATGAGACAGCAGAATGTAATGTTTTGTACATCTAAGCACATAAATATTACAATAATGGAAAATACAGATTATTCCTTAATCACAGAATCAGGACATGTTTCACTAGCATTTAACCCGCAATTACTGTTTCACTTCAGCTTCCTGAGACTTTTTGTGCTTTTAGGTACAAGTCCATGATGATGCACTTTCAATAGTGTAATTCCCTTTTTTTTTCTCATGGCCTAGAGCATGTTGTTTGCAGTAATTGCTATCAAACATTTTAAGCTATCTGGTCTAATGACAGTAGAGAGAGATGCACATGGAATTCAAGCTCTGCTTAAAAACAAGGAATTCAGTTGTATCTGGAAAACACCAGCCACCTCTGGCTGAAGGCCTTGAGTTGAGTCTTCCATAACTTAATGGTAGTATTAATTCAAGGCAGATTTTGGTATTAACCATGAAATTCAAAGCTTACCATGTAGCCTTTTAAAGTACACAAATGTGTGTGACAGTCCCAGGGTCTGGCTTTTTTCTTACTATAGATCCTTGTTGGCAAAATGCAAGAATCCACAGACAAAAAGGTAGAGTAGTTCAGAAAAAAAAATCAATTGCAGAAATATTGAGCAGAGGATGTCTGTAGTTTTCGAGTTGTTATGACCAGTTTAAATACATTGCTGGTTTATAAATTAGGATGGAAACAGTCTTTTAGCTTGCTCATGGCTCTGTTACTAACTTTCACTTGCTTGCTTATTGTATTTATTTCAAAACTTCACAACCTGATGTGTTAAAACACAGTGCTGCAAAAATACCTGCATCACCAATATACCTTAAAAGTTTGCAGGGAGGTTGTGTTAAAAATGTGAGGTTTCTTTCACCTCCAATAGTAAAATGTAAAATAGTAAAATGTAAAATGTAAAATAGTAAAAACTATGTTTGAAGCATAAGTAATTTGATACATTTTGGAGAACTTTCAAATGTTTTTCCAAGAGACAAAAAGGTCTGGAAGCTGCACACTTCTATTTGTGGAATTACTAGAATACTTAATTTTTCTGATGGAATTAGAACTATTTCAATCTCTAAGAATAATATTAGAAGATTTAATTATCTAATGGAAGTAGCACTTCAAGGGTGTATCTGGTCACTACTTCTACAAAAGCTTGGATTTTGCAGAAAGGCAGTGTCTTTTTACCTAGACCATAGGTTTGGATTAAGTTTAATGTGGTTCAAAAGCCTCTCAAATATTACTTGATATAGAGAAAAGGATTTTGTTGGCATCAGAAACTCAAAAATAAGCTGACCTTAGAGCAGAGTGCAAAGCAGCCATGCCCTAATTGGTCTAACACACCTGAAAACACTGACCTGTTTACACTGAGAATTTTAAGAGCCAGGGGAAGTAGGGAGGAAGGATGTGAGTGTAAGAGAGGAATATCTGTTGCCTGGGAATCAGAAGCTGTAGCAACTTTGTGTTACAGACTCTAAACTCTTACCTAGAATGTGTGATGTGAGATCTGGGTGCTTGTGTGACCATAGATGAGCAACTTAGAAGGCATTTCATGTTTCACCCTGTGGTGACAGTCTCTTCACACTGAGCTGCTACCATTTATCTGTGGCCAGAGGAAACACAAGGGTTACTGTATGAACGATCTGAATCCTGATGGTGACAAGTTGGAGTTTTGCTGTCTTTCCTATTTTTTTATCCTTACTCTTATCTTTAAAAATATCTTGGATGGGAAGGAATGGACTTCCAAAAACAGGATTTTCAGATCTTTAATTTCCTCACGATGCTTCCATCCTGCCTGTGGAACTCTCTGTGGGATCCTGCTATATTTCTTGTGCAGCCTGTGAATGAGCCAGGACTGTGCAACCATGAGCTTCTCATCTGCAAAACTGCCTCATTTTAAGGAAAAGTTTGATAAGAGTAAAGGGAGGTCAAGTTGCCAGAGATTAAAAGATAGTCTAATGATGAAGGAAAGAGCATTTTGGTTTAGAGAACTGGATTTTCTTTCTGCTGCTGTCATGAGGTTATTCTGCAACACCAAGGAAGACACTTGGTTCACAGAATCTCACCAAGTATTTTGCTAATGCAAAATCCCCCTGTTGCTGGGGGCTACACACCTATATGTGGGTTCTGTGATCTGTTCTGAAAACAGGAGGTAAAAGCAGCCATATTCATCCAAGGGATGCTACAGATAGTGGTACCAGGAGCATATCTCACAGGGGTTCTCATAATCCTTTTTCCTCTGATGGTTTAAGTGTAGAAATACTTCTGAAGAAGCTGGTACCTTTATGGCTTGCAGGGAGTGCAGAAAGCAAGGTTGAAGTGGGCACTGAAGAGAATTGAAAGGAAATTTCTCAATGAGATTGTTCCCACTGGGAAAATTGCAAACCTGCAATCTAAGATATCATAATGCACGAAGCACTGGTGCTTTTTGCATTTTCTGTCTTGATTTTGAAGTCTTCATTAATATAATTTCTTGGTTATAAATCCTGTACAGATTCCATAAATTACTGTGGGCTTTTTCTAGTTCAAGTTCACAACATCACTGGCACATCTAAATGATGTGTGTCAGATTAAGAGGGAATCTGAGCTGATATTGCTCCAGTTTGATGACAGTTTTAGCTTGAATTAATTTTCATCACTTTTAAGTGAACCTGTGCTTAGCTTGAAGTTTTTTTATTAAAAACATAGCAATAAAAATGTATTCTTTTATTTCACTGAAGATCATGTTTGTTATGGCAGACTGATTTCTTTAAATTTTGAATCAGTCGACCAAGAAACAATAGATTTTTTTGCAGCTCTGTAACAAGAAACACATGCTTGTTTTACGTCCAACTTCCATCCAAAGGAGAGCTACAACAGATATAAATCTCCCAAGAATTTTGATGAAACATCATGTTTGTCATTACAATGGAACTGTTTTAGCGTTAATATGGTAAACACATTCCTACTTGAAGAATTTTCTCTCTAGGTAGCAAAGGTCAAAGATTATCTTCAGGGTTTCCCCACAGTGCTGCTTCACCCCCATGGTCACTTTTCATGGACTGACACTTTGGCTGGGGTGAGGGCTGTCCTTGCTGTGCAGAACAGGCAGAGACAACCTGAACCATTGCTGCTCTGGGGTGAGACCAGGGCTGGAACTCTCGGGTCCCATCTGGTACGTAGCTGACCTGAATACCTTGAGTCACTTCTCTTAGCCTCTTTTAGCTGCCCAGAGGAATAAGATTTTGAAAAATTTGTAGTCAAATATCTCTTACTGTAAATATTTTGGGTTAGCATTTAAGTACCCTTGAAGAACCAGGCCTAATACCAAAACTCCTCAAACTCTTCTGCAAGCCGTGCAGAGCTGTGAGATTCCTTCCATGTGGTTTTGTGTCATTCTTCAGTGTCAAAAAGTTCTTGGCTGGTCAAGGAGCTGCTGGAAACTAGGTGACAGGCTGTTCTGACACCCTGGGATGCCAAAAATCAAGTGCACTTCTGCTTCAGTGGTGAGATTGGTGTTCTCATGATCTGTCTGGAGAAGGATCCCTCAACGCCTTCTGCTAGCTGGTGATCAAGCTCAATTCCTATTTCTTCAAGAAAAGGTATAGATTCACAGTTCTCAGTGAACACTTTAGTTCTCTGATTAGCATGTTTTCTGGAGTGCAAGTGAGGCTCTTAGTCCCTTTGGCTGACTCCGTTCTGCTTTGGAAGGTGTAATGAGCCATACCAGGGAGAGATCCTGACATGCGTAGGTTGGTTAGGGCTGTTTCCTAAGCTGCTTCATAAGGGCAATGTCTCATTCCACAAGTCCAGAGGCAAGTTCAGGCAACTACTGCTGTCCAGCTGACTGTCTTCAGTCATGGCTTCTGCCCTGCTCAGCTCTCTCCTGAAGCACCTGAGCCCTGAGCCAGTCCTGGCACCTGGACCAAGGAGCTAAGCCAAGAGCTTAAGTGAAGAACACAGGATGGGTGAGAGGCTGGGATAGACCCAAGGCTGGGAAACGATGTGCAGGGATTTGGAAGTGTAGGGAAAATAAGTTGACTTCAATCCCGTTTGCCTGCTTTCAGGGTATGTGGTGAAGATCAGATGAGATGAGACTGGAGCATTTTTGTATGGACCAAGGTTAGCCACTGGGAAGGAGGTAAAGAAAAACGTGGTTGAACACATTTTCTGAAATGGGACCACTGAGTAGGACAGTGAGGAGAAAAAGATATGTGGTGGTTTGGCAAAGGACAGGGTGCTTTGCAGGCCACTGCAGAGGGTGATGGCTGTGCCTCCTGATTTTGGGTATCCCAGGTTCATGGCACTCACTGAGGCTTACGTTTTCCATAAAGAACATTTAAGTGTCATCCATTGAACAGGATCATGAGTGTGGCTCAAGCTGAACTTGTCCTGCCTCCAGAGTGCCTCAGTGTCCATCTCTTCTGTCCCCACTTTATCTGTTTCTTTCCATGAAAACCAGAACACTTAAAAGAGGATGCCCCAAAAGCTACAGGGTAGGTCTGGATTTGGACTGCCTGCATCTCTGCAGCGAGAGGGACACTGGATTATTCACTTTCAAAGCCCAGGCAAGTACTGGAATTGCTGTTGCTGTTTTATGAGAGTGTGCTGCTTCAGTTCCTGTGCTGGGAAGGGATCTGGGGTTTGAAACCTGATCAGAAAGAGGTACCTCAGCACAGCTGGGCCGTGCTCTCCTCAGTGGTTCCTAAAGCAGTTCCCCACTGGCCTGTGTGAATCTGGTTCTTTGTGTCTAAATCTTCTGGATTGCACGGGGAGGCTGGAGAGCGAGACATGGAGTTAAACGCTGCTGGGCTCGGTATTACAACACCTAAGCCCTTTTATGAAGCCTCATACTCCCGCTGCGGCCCAGCAGATTGAAATGATTGTTTATAAGCAGCAAAGTTCAGAGTCCAAAGCTCAGATCTCTTTGAGGCACTTCAGAGGGTTTTTTTTTTTCCTGTCTGCAAGTTGTGCTCCCCGGTGGAGTATTAGCTTAAAAAGATACTATTATGAAATAGTTATAAGAGCAGCTAGATACATTTGGTTTACTTCAATTAACTAAAAACTCTCCAAACCCTAAATGTTTCTCAGCTGTGGTCTCCCACTCTGAAGAAGGAAGAAAACTCCTTTAACTTTCCATCAGTGTCCAAGCAAGGCCTCTGCTGATGCTCGGCGCTCAGCCTGACTGCTGGAGCTCACAAGACTGTCAAAGCAGTGCAGAGGTGGCTCTGATAAAAAGCAAAATGTATTCTGCTGCCAGGTGAGGTTTGGCTCAGCACCGCTCTGCATGTTGCAGATGCTGAGGTACCAGAGCAGGGGTGAGATCAGCATTTCAGAGGCTTACGGAGGCAGCTGTCCCTGCCTAGAATCACTTAGGCTGTAGCAGGGCAAAGTCAGGACTTGGGTTTGTGCTGGCAGCCACCAGAGATGCTTTATTTTTCTTTAAAAAATAGGAATAAAAGAAATTCCAGAGAAAAAATAACACAGCATATTTCCTGTCAAAAGTACAGCTGTCTTACAGAGAGACTGCTGTTCCCATTACAGGGCTGGTGGTGTAATTAGGGCAGATTAGACATTTAGATCTGTAGTTTAATGTTTGCATATGGTAGCTCAGAATCATAGAATCATGGAATCAGCCAGGTTGGAAAGGACCTCTGAGTTCATCATCCACTGCCACTGTGGTTCCCAGACCATGGCACTGAGTGCCACATTCAGTCTCTTCTTAAAAACCTGCAAGGATGGAGAATCCACCACCCCCCCAGGCTCAGGGTCACCTGGCTTACTTCAAGGAGCATTGCTATCTGGGCAGTCCATTTCCCATGTCTTGAGGACAACTTGTGCTGGGAGCAGCATCTTCTGCTGGACAACTCGTAGGTTTGCAGCCATTCATTAGTGTTGGTTCTTGGTGCAGAGCTTGGGGTATAGAGTGCCTGGCTTTGCACAGCCTTGTTCTTACCTGATCATAGGGTTCTGCTGTTTCTCATGGAAAAGAAGGAGTGTAAACACCTCCACCTATGGATTGTTGAGGGATCTCTTTCATTAATTTTTTTACTTAGCTTTTCATATGTATATCAAACTCATTGGCATGGCTGGTTGTTTGGACACAACCAAAAAAGCCATTAAAGCCTTGACACTTTAAAGTGATCTGACAAGCTGCTTCAAAAAGAACATGAGGAGGTATGCTTTGAAAGGGAACTTCTCTTCCAGCTGCTTCCACCCAGCACTTTAGAAACACAATAAAGCACGTGTTGACAAAAGTGAGCTTCAAAAATACCATTGGATTATTTTGAAGGAGTATAAACACACGTGGGGAGAGTTATCATCCTTCACCCAGCAAAACAATTACATCAGTGCAGCTTGGACTGGGATCTGCCTTAAGATCTCCCAGATGTTGCAAACGGCACAGTTGCTGATCAGTTGCTCTGGGTAATTCTAATCTGTCAAATGAAGGAGAGGAGGTTGGCTCTCAAAGAAAAAAAAAAAGCCTTTTGGCAAACTCAAGATCCACTGTTTATAGCTGACACCCAGAGCTACAACAGCCTCTGCTTATTCTTGTCTTTGCCAAGCCATTGTCAAGGACATGTCTCAGAGCCTACCTTGTGCCTGTGCACCAAGGGGATGGGCTCTCCATCAAGAAGCTTGCTGTGGGGTGATCTTAGGGCTGCTTGAAATCATGTTGGCAGCATGTCCCAGCCTGGTGTGAGGGACCCTGCCACCCACCTCCCCAGAAGAAACCCGTCCAGTTCTGAGGCAGAGGATGCTAGCCCTGACACTCAAACAGCAAGGGGAACCTGGGGAAAAGCTGCAGCCTTGCTGTCCCTGTGGGGAAACAACTTTCCAGGCCCCAGGGCTGGTCCCTGCTTGGACCTGGGCCGTGCAGCAGGAGGATGGAGCCTCAGATGAGGTCTCAGTGCTGTGCTGCAGCACGAGTGTTCAGGGCTTGGGGGGCTGCAAGACAATGGGGGGCAGGTTCCTGAGGATGAAGCTGGGTGGCTCACACTTACCAGACTCTTCTGGGTCCCATGCCCGAGGTGGTAAGCAGCCATCTCAGCAGCTAGTGCACTGGGTGCTGCAGCAGAGGGAACACAGGCCAGTGCCCTGCGCTGAGAGGAGCTTTCATCCTGGATGTGATGGCAGCAGTGGGGTGAAACACGTCACCCATCCCCAGCATCACCCATCAAGGCCATCTCACCCCAACTCAAGGTGGGGCTGTGCTGTCACAGTACAAGCACCGACAGAGCGTCCTGGCATTGTCTTCTTCTCTTTTTTAATTTCATTTTTCAGGATGACAACACTTTAAAGGTTTATGACCAACAGGAGAATTTACTACTAAGTCATATACTGATGTAATGAAATCTAATATATGCTGCGTAATGAATTATGAGATGTTATTTAGTTTCAGGGTTTTATTACTTCAATCAGTTATGACCATATTTCCTTTTATATGATTGCTCACTCTTTAAACATACCAGATGACTGTATAAAGAACACCTAATAAAGTCTGTAGATGTTAAAATATAAATGTTTTAATTTTTGCCATAAATTTGTTTTAATTCTACCAATGGTGGCTTTTGCGCTCAAAGTGGTGCAGTCCTTGTTAGCAGTTCAGATATTTTAGTGTTGTCTCAGATCCTTTGTGGGATCTTTTTCATTATAAAGCATAGTCAGTCACCAGTGCTCACCCTTGGTAATTATACACAGAAGCCAAAGGGTTTTTCAAATAAAACTAGAAATATAGAAAGCATCGATCTGTGATGTAAGTCATTGTCTTAATTATCCTCTTATATTTACCAGCAGAATTGCAATATACACATCCTGATTCCTACCTGTCTTCAAGAAAGGAGAACCAGGTTTATGGTCTTCAGCATCAAAATCAAATATTTAAGTGTTCTGCCCGTGTGCCTTTTGGCAAACCTCCTAATTTCCCCACATTTATGCATTGTATTTTACAGTCATTCAGGATAACGTCAGAGCAGTGGAATTATATAGCTGCAAAATAAGATCAGAATCAAGTATTTAATAAATCAATGTTTAAGCAAGTGAAGGGCTTCAGCTGCTGAACAATTGCAGGAACCAAGCAGCGTAGAGTTCCGGTCACAATGTGTTCACAGTGAGTGTTGAGTCTCAAAAATTATAGTAGAACACATTTTATGATGGTTAACAGCTCTGCAGCAAGAACTTGTGTCTATATTAATGAAGACTGTAGCTTTTGCAAGGCTCCAGCATGCTGCTGGTATCTATCAAACCCCCTGCCCTGGGCATGCAGGGGTCTCCAATCGCTGCTGGTTGGGTCCTGCAGGGGTGTCAGCTGCCTGGAGATGACAACTACGTATAATACAGCTCTGATTTCCTCCCCATCACTGCAACAGACAGTTTGCTTTAGCCTGATCCAACTCTCTCCTGCACCAGGCTGGGTATTTCTACTCAGACTGGGTGCTGGAGCTGACCTGAGGATGAGGGACCACTGCAGAGGTACCGCAGTGGAGTGATGAAGTAGGGAGCAGTCCCCTCTGCCTGAAAACTCGTTACAGGAGCTCAACAGCAGCCGTCAACAAATGGTTTCATATGAGATCTTGGAAAGTCTTCTCCACAGAGGATGTGCAAGGATCCCAAGGCACAGGGCTCTGGTGCCTGGGCTTCCTCCGGCTGCCCCACAGAGCAGGGGAAACTCTCCTGTGCCACTTGAGGCTGAGATGCTGCTCAGAGAGATGAGCTGGGAGGAAAGGAGTTTGGTAAAACCGAGCGTGCTGTAAACATATGTCTGGCCAGCTTCAAGGGAAGGAAAACTGCCCTTGAGTTACAGTTTAATTCAGAGTTTTCAGCAATTAGAAGTATTTTCAGCATGTTTAATCTGCTGTGACTGTGGCTAGCACCTTGGCTCAAGGATGGTTTTGTCTGGGGTGATGATCCCTTCTGCTCTATTGCCCACAGCAAAAAGATGCCAGAGGCCCAGTTTGGCAGAAGTCCCATCATCCTCATCCCAGCCACTGAGGCCCATTCCTGACCAGCCTGTGCCTTGTTCTAGCTGTGTTTAGTACCTCTGCCATCTGTAAATATTTCTTTCTGGTTCTGCAAGGCAGGGTATCATCTCAGGGCAGTCCCTCAGGACAGACGTTTATCAATTCCATATTTTTTTCTAATTGTGTGTACAATTTATTTGTTCAATTATTGATAGAGATACTAACAGAAGGAAAAACTTCTAAATGGCCCATCTTGTTTCTTCATTCTATTAATATCTTGGTCACTAATTGGATACATTTTCAGAGAAGACTACAGCAAGTAATGAAATAAAGACTACTATTCACAAATCCAGGATAATAATTCAGCCAAAGAGAATCATACATCAAATAAATGGCCAAGCATACTTAAAATATGTCTTTGTACAGTAACAAGGCACAATTTAATCCCATTAAGAAAATGTTGGCTGTAGCTCAGTGTTTGGGAACATGCCACTGAACTGTCCTGCTGTAACCTTGGATGTAGGAAAAGTTGAAACAAAGCAGCATACTCAGTTTGACATGTCTTTGCACTTTAGGTCCTTAATGATGCAGTGAATTGCTAAAACATTTAATATTATATAGCTGCAGAAACTCTCTCATATGCAGAAGATAAGGGATAACAAGCTTGCTGAATGTGTGGCTGCTTCATATGCAAAGTTTGTTTGTATCTCCATAAAAGAGATTGCTGAGCTGTCTCAGAAGAGCAAGTTTACAAAATATTTGTTCCATATATCTTACTAAATGCTGGAAATACAAGTAGGTTAGTTTCTCACTTCAAAAATTTAAGAAAAACATTAGGTTTTTTTCTGAGTTTTATTTTTCTCCTGGATTACTTTGCTTTTTTTTGTCCATGGTATTTTAAGTAGGATCTGGAGTACTTTTCTTTCCTCTGGGTACTTTGTATGTGGTTCTCAGCTGCCAAAACATTTGACTTCTTTTATTTCTAATTAAGAAAGATTTAATATGTACCATAGAAAAGATAGTATGGCTAGATGCATTTCTCATGCCCCCTGTTTATATCCTTGGAGTTTTAACTACATATCTTGGAAAAAGTACTATGTTTAGTTTAAAGCATCAGGTTTTCAAGATGAAATCGCAGCTGATTCAGTATAACCTGAGACCAGCTGAGGGGTCAGCATGATGGGGAGTCTGCTGATGGGTAGTGCTCCCCAGTTCTCTGCAGCACAAGAGAGTGTTGGTGCTGCTCCTCCCCAGGCAGAGAGTTCATTTCCAATTGGATGGTGTGGCAATTCCCCCATTTCTGTAAGCATGGAAGGACAATGGCTGCTTGGAGCCTTGTTAAAATATGCAGACATTATGAGACAGGGGTTTCAATATTCAGTGCTGTCCCCTGATTCTCTACAAAGGTCTTGCCCTTAAAATATCAGCTGTGTGGTTTTCCTCTGCTGCTACTTGCAATACCATGTTGTGCAAAATTAATTGCTTGACAGAGCTTTGTGTCTCTTCATACTGTAACAAGTTCTAGAAAAATTCAAGCTGACAGTTCCTATGGTAAGGCATGAGGAAATACATTAGCATAGTGTATGTGTTTTATACTGAGAGGTCAGAGAGTACACGTATATCACAGGCTACAATGGGGAATACGAAGGTAACTATAGATATACACACAACACACAGACATGAGTGATTATATTTTAGCTCTTGATCCATCCTCTGGCATTAGCTGCCAAAACAAAGGGAAAAATAATACTGTCCCTTTTTTGTGTGATTGCAGAAGGAGTCTTCACTCCACGGAATGGTGTTCAGAAACCCCAGAAAGCCAGCAGCATGGCCCATAGCGATGGGATGGCCTCATTTTTCCTGCATGAGTCACAGTGCTAAGGAGCTGGTGTGGATGCTCTAAAGGGTTGTTCTCCTGTGCCAGAGACCCCACGACACAGCTGGGATGGAATGACCACGCTGCCTCCAGTGGGTTTCCTTCAAGAACCAGAGGAGCAGGATAGCTCAGTGGGTCCATGTACCCTAGGTGGGCTCAGCACAAGTGCTCCTGAGTGCTGCAGCTGAGAACCTCGTGTTGATGTTTTAGGGGCAACTTGCTGACAGCAGAAGCAATATGACAAAAATTAGGTAGGCTAGAGAGATTAAAACATGTACAATTGTGGAGAATTTGTTAGGCTCAATTACATGAGTCAGGAACTAGCGAAGTGTTAGAAGACCTGGAAATAATTTCAATTTGTCATATCAGGAGCCTCCTTCCCAGAAACAGGCTGTGGAAGCAGAGGCAAGTTCACCATATGGAGAGCAGATGTCTCAAGGGAGCTCAAAAGAAGATACTTTGCTAGCACTAAAACTATTCTGTACAAGGAGGTGACAACAAGTGCTTCTAAAGAAGAAGTAATTATTTATCACTGAATAGACAATTTTTACTGTTTCCTAGAACACAAACCTATATGCTCAAATAATCCCTGACTGTTGCAGCAAAGAGGCACTGGATCACAGCTTGGAGTAGAGGCTATAATAGTAAGCAGATTGAGCATCTTGTTCAACCATCTGCTTTTTAAAACACATTTTATCATGGGCTATGCCACACTGAAAAAAGGCAGGGAAATAAGAAGTCAATGAGTTACTGGTTTACAGTTGGTTTGATGTACAAAGCAGTATGGTTGCCTTCTCTATTCACAGCTTTGATGTTTCACTTTTTAGCATTTTAATTAGGAACTGTGTTGTGGAGACTGGCTCAATTTATAACCTCAGTACTGTGGTGTCAGATGGTTCCTGTGAGAGCTGCCTTCTAGCACCAAACCTGCTTAAACATCAGGAATGAGACTTGAGAGAGCTTCATCACTGTCCTCAGGTACATGAAGAGATGTGTTAAGGATCTCACTGAGCAAGGGAGCTCAAGGGCACTCTGGATTTAAGCAGAGCTCTGCAATGTCTTGCTCTATAAGCAAAGACATGCAGCTGTGGAGATTGCCTGTGTAAGTACCAGCCACCACATGCTCATGTTACTCACATCCCAGGTAGATATTTGGGTTTTCCTCCTGTTGGAACTCTCTGCTACCTGAGAAGCAAACCAAGAGCTACTGAAACAGCTCCCTCAGCTCTTGCAAAAGTCCAGCAATTTACTGCAGGGAATGATAAAGCAATCCCAGCAAGGTAGTGCCGTGTGGCTTTTCCCTGGTCCTGAGGTGAGATGAGCTGTAATAGACCATCTCTGACAGATGTTCATCCAAGCTGTTCTTAAAAATCTCTAATGACTACACTCCTCCAGCCCAGAAATGCAGACTGCACCTGAGCTTGTCTTTGATTATAGCTTGGAAGTTTGTCCTCATATCTAATCTAAATCTCCATTGCTTCCAGTTGAACCTAGTACTTCTTGTCTCACTCTCAGTGCACATCAAAGCAACAGATTTTCATCCTTTTTACTGTAATCTTTGAAGGGTGTTATCCTGCTCTCTCTAAACCCATCCATCTTCTCCTCACTAGACTAAACAACACCAAGTTCTTTCAACCTCTCCTCACAGGTCAGGTTTTATAAACCTCTTAACACCCTTGTTGGTCTCTCGGGGCTTTCTATTTGATTTACATCTTTTTTAAAAGGTGATGTCCAGTGCTTGGACACAGCACTTGAGATGAGAAGTTCTCAGTGCTATAAAAGTGCCACCCAGCCCTTGGCTTTTCTGTCCCCATGGGTACACTTGTGGGTGTCACTGTGGTCACCCAGTCTGTGCTTACTCCCAGGTCTCTTCTCCTGTCTGGTTAGTCACTCCCTGTTTCAATACAAATCCTCTTGACCTCTTTGCAACTTTGCACATGTCTTTATTTATTCCACTTGTTAATTCTGGAAAAACTCTGGCTTTTCATAGTGGTTTTTTTTTATTTTAATTCCAAGCCCCAATATGCTCACAATCCTCCCAGCTTAATGTGATGGGCTGATTTTATAAGCATACTGTATTATATTTTAAAAGTTACTAATGAAAATACCAAATAGAAACAGGCCCTGGACAGACCCTGGGTGACCAGGGGGATTAGAAATGACTTTTCAGCATGATGACAAACCATGCCAAGTTCAGCATGTTTTTCTACCATTTGTGTACCTACTGACTGATGATTTTTCTGGCCTGTATTTCATTAGTTGGCCTTAGAATAACCTCATGCAACCCAGGGATGCATTCAAACGCCCCACCCTAGTCAAGGTGTACATGGCTGCTCCTGCCTGTCACCAAGAGGGAGGAAACATCTTTGTTCTTCTGAGTCAAACTGGCTTTGGCCACACTGTGCCAGGCCATGAGGAGGAGGACTCCTGTCCAACCGGTTGCAAAACGTCAGCTGGGGTCACAGAAGTTTTTGGCAATTACTATGTTTAAACTGTAAAAAACGACGTTGTTAATTCAGCATTTCTTAACACAGATAAATGCTGGAGGCTCCAGTGATCATCAGGCTGTAATGCTACTACCAAGCACCCAAGTAACCCAAGGAAAGAAGGGAAGGGGGAGAGCAAGGCAGCAGCCTGCACAGGCAGCAGCCAGTTCGGAAGCTCCTTCACTCATTCTGCATCTACATGTGGGTTCATCCATAGCCACCCCCAAATCAGCCCAGCACCTAGGGCAGTCACCAGTGAGGACACAAGTCACAGAAATGCCAAGGGATGTCACACTGTTGCCATTTCAAGGTAAAAGTAATTTTCCTTGATTCAAGACATTAATATTTCCATGCAGCCCCCAAGGGGCATTTAGAAAATGGAGAAACATTGGTTTACCCTGACCAAGAACGGTGACCACCATAGGGAAGGTAAGCCTGGGGAAACTTCCTTCAGTTTCCCCCTTCCTGGGGAAATCCTCCTTCAGTGGAGGATTTTCCAGAGGGCGGAAAATCACCCTCCTGGGAAAGCAAAGGAGAAGCCTGTCTGTGCTTCTCAGGAACAAACTTGAAGATGCTGCAGGAGTAACAGCACTTAGTTATTCGTCATAAGGGAAGAGAAAAATAATTTTTTATACACATTTTGGTTGCTCAGGGTGGGGTGTGCACTGGGTGCCATGGCAGCCTCTGCAGCCTGGGGATCCAGGGCAGAGCCTTTTGTGCTGGTAGCTCTGGGCTATGTATATTGCACCTTTACATTCAATTTGATACTGCCTTTAGCCTGCTGGCCTCCTGCCAGCACAGCTGCAGAAAGGTTGGGGAAATTTGCCATAATGTGCTAAGGAATTCGTGTGGAAAGCAAGTTTCACCTACTGCAGTGGAGGTGGAGAGGTTTAAGGGGCTTGGGTTTCTTTTTGCCATGAAATGCTCATCCTCGCTCAATATCAGAAGTAAGGTGGAATTCAAGACTAAAATATTCCATTTTTGAACATACAGGACCACGGAAAATACATGTTTAAAACTATTTAGAAAATGCGCTGAACTTATGCCACAGATTAAAACCTGCAGAAACGAAGCATTACTTTAATCAAGATCCAGCTGACACTGCTAACACCAGCGAAGACAATGCTCTCAACCTAGATTTTGATGGACATCTTCAAAAAGCACTGAGATGGGTGTCCTAGGCACTGCTCAGACAGTGGCACACCCCAGCCCCCTGTGAGGCTTTGGGCAGCCTTGCCCATGTGCTGCCTGGCCAGCAGCCAGCCTTCCCCAGCCTTCCAGGAGTGAAATCCCAGCACAAAAATCTCTGCTGGCACCAAGAACCCTGACTGCTACACCCTTCAACTGCAAGAGGGTTTTATCAAGCCTAGAGGAAGATAACTGCAAGGGCACAAATGATGAAGACAGAGACACAGTGGACTTGTATCTGTTTGGATCAAGAAAAGCACAAGTGATGCTTTAGGTCTTCAAGAATACCTTAATTCAGTATTTTACTACAGCAGGGTGGTCACTGGGCTTTGGACCACAGCCCAGCCAAACAGAATGGAGCTTTTCATCAGTTAAAATCCAAGAAGGGAATAATGATCTCAGAGTTTTGTATTTATCATTGGATTTGGCTCGCTGACCTGCCTAAGGAAAAGCAATGGCTTGAAACATTTTTCACAAAGCCAAGACTTAAATGGCTGCAATAAAAGAAAAATAATTTTCTCCTCATATTATTTTTTTTTCCCAGATACACATATTTTGTCATGGTTGGATAAATCCTTCCCTTCACAGCTCCCTCAGAATGGTCAATGAAGTTCTCCATGTTCTGAAAGTCTACACTGGCCCAAAAATGTCATTCACTTGGCAGTGACCCTACACAGCCCCAAATGGGGCTATGTAGAGTTATGTGTGATATAGCAGCAACAAGTGTGAAAAGGCAGAGACTGGTGGCATTTGCCCTTCATCAACCTTTTCATAGTCCTGGCACTCACCGTGAGCTTTGCTGGCTGCAGATATTTAAAGAGCAAGAAGAGCAGTTAGACGTGTGGAGTTAGACGTGTTTTTGTTGTTGCTGCTGTTAATTTAGTGTTTTTTCCTCCTCTTTGTTCCTTTAAGCAGATATTTATGATTTTATGGCCAGGAAGAGCTTCCCTCAGCCCTCTTAGCACTAGCACAGACACATCTTGTTGTCTCAGAAAGTGCTGTGCAATGACGAGCAATACTCCTGGTCCCAGCAGCCTTTCTCTCCAGGATAGGCACTTCTCCCCCTTACACAACAAAACATGTGAGTTTTGGGAGGTGAAAGCACAGGGCCTTTCTGTCACACGATGGGAGGATGTTCAGCATGGGTGGGCAGAAGCACTGGCCGAAGTGATGGGGCATCATACATGTTCCCCCCTTACAAGCTGCCCCATGCCAAAAGATCTCTGTATTTTTGTCAAACAGGTGGACATAGCCACTCAATGAAAACCTAAAGACCCTCACGTAAGCAAAAAATGCATAATGCACAACAACAAAAAAAACCCCAAACCCTCTGAGAAAAGACTACAGGACTTCCATACTTCATAATGCACTTATGGAAAATGAAGACAAAATCCCTTGCGTGCCACACCTACAAAAGGATGCTGAAAAAATCCCTTTATCTCACTACATCTCAAAGCCCCATGTTCATTCTTTCTTGTATTATTAATCTGGTATGAAATACAGGCAAGATCTAGGCCACCTAACACTCAACTAAACTGGAACTTCAGACTCAAAAATTCACCCAGATCCTAGGCTGTGATTTAGTCTGCAGGGTTGTCTCCTCCCAGGAGGTACCTACACTCACTGGACACTTCCAGGGTCCCTCACACCTAACTTCTGCCAACCACCTCTCCCTAAGGAATGATGGTCACTTTCAGCTGTGTGATGGGTGGAGGTTTTAAGGATGGATGTTCAAAGAGCTGATACCATCATGACAGGCAGCATTATTTTACATCTGGGTTGTCTGCCTTGTCAGAGCTGCCTATGATTAAATGGATGGAGCCTGATTTATTAGCCAAAGATGGTCTCTCCAGGTTCACTGTGAGCAGCACTGGCTGCTGCTAAACCCAGAGCTGAATTCACTTTCAGGTGAAAGCAAATTAACCTACAGTCCTGACAGCAATAGAAATCATGTACTTAAAGGCAAACGAGATGTAAAGTTAATTTTATTCTTCTTTCCCACAACATACAAGATTGCTGGAAATTCTTTCTTTCTTTCCCAGGCACAATGTTTTTTTCTTATTATTCTGTTTATTTCTCCTGATTCAGAGCTAACAGCTGGTTTTACCTATGAGAACCAGCTCACAGATGCACTTCAGGATATAAAGCACATTTATGATAAGACACCTGATAAATCCCTTTATGTTCTGTATCTTTCCTGTAAAGCTGGAGGGGGGAAGCAGAGAAGGAGAAAAGACCTGCTTTAGGATGATGTCATAGCTGTTGGGCACATCTGCCCCAAATTAAATTACCATCTAAAGGGCTTATTTCCCAAACATATTTCTTTTCGGCTTGGAAGGAGACATAAAGCAGTGTATCCCTTCAGTTTTCATTTGGAGAGTCTCTGAAAATTTGGGATCACCCTTCACAGTATGCCAGAAAGATTTACTAGTGCTGAGTCTCTCAGGTGATGATGCTGTACAAGTTGCATGAAAAATGAATCTTTCTTGGTTGCTTGATTAAGCTGTGACTCATAATAAATCTTCCAGAAACTTCAAGCCTGTCTTGCTAAAAACATGAGAGACCTTTGTAAAGCCCTCTAAGAAGGTGTGAGAAAGGGATCTCACCTGTAAGAAGCAAGCTTGCAAAAGTGAACCTGTTTGAATTACAAAATATTCATTCTCCATCTTTCACAGCAACTCTTTGTGCGTGTCAGAATTTGAAGACAAAAATTAAAAACAAAAAAAAATTAAACACACCAGGGATAAAACACTGCTTTGTCTACCCCAATACCAAAAGAAAATAAGAGGAAAAAGAAGCAAGAGGGTAAAACTCAGGAAAACTATTGGTTTTTAATACCTTCTATGTGAACTTTCCCTATGAAGGCACTTAGACTGTATTGGTTCCAGGTGATTAAGAAGAGGCAAATGCTGCACTGGACAAAAACCTTGTCCTCTTGATGCCTACTAGTTCAAAGTACAGGTATCCCAAAATGCCCACTGTGGCAAAGCCCCTTGTGACACAGGAGATGTCAATTTTGGCTTTAGGATCTGTTCCTGAGCAGACCCCAAGCCCTGGGGACCTGTGGCCATGACAAAGCTGGGCATGTGTGTGTCACATGCTGCATCAAAAGAAAGGATCCTGATATTGCCAGGGCAGCTCAGGTAACCCTGGCACTGAAGACAATCATGGTAGTATCATTTTACAGGAGCTTCACTGAAACCCATGAACCTGTCATTTGTCTGGGGTGTTTACTTAGAAATGGAATAAACATGCCCAGAATTGCCTCTTTCAAAGAACCTAACAAAGAGCATCCAAATGCAGGAAAGCCTTCCAGCCCATCTAGGAACCAGGGCCCCATTTTGTGCAGATGTAAAAAGTGGCACAGTTATGCTGATTTACACCAGCTGAGGAACTAGTCCTACATTTTCACCTGGCTCATGAAGATTTATATACTAATTCTCTGCAAAGAATTATTATTAAAAAGAAAAAGAAAAAAGAAAAAAAAAAAAAGAAAAAAGGAAAAAAAGAACATTCTAGCTGGGTCCACAAGTCCTATTTCATAAATAAGTTATCTCAGCCTTGCTGGGTCAGATCTTACTGAGAGGCCGATACATCCAGGGCTGTCATGTAAATCATTTCCTTTTAAATACTTATGTCTAATCAACTTCAGACCTTGTTTTGGACACATTGTACGTTTCATAAGCCGAATAACTCTCTCTGATGAAATCCTTGCCTCCTGACCCCAAAATACATCTGAACAAAATTGTCCCATCAGGAGTTCAGATAATTGCTTGGCCTTTTCTGTCAGTCATAAACCAGACTGATCCAACTTTTTTGGACACTTCCCCACGCTTTAATGTGCTTTTCAAATACATTCCGAACAGCATAACAGAATAGGAATGGTTGCTTTTATAAATGTGTGGTACTTTATATGCTTAAGCAAAGAAATCAGAGACTTTCTTTGTTGGTGCCATATGTACTATTGTGTGATAAAAATTTACCAGCATGTAGTTCTGCAATTATTGTTCTTGCAGCTCCATTAGTCTTAAATCTTATTTATGTACCGTGGTCTTTTTTCTTTCACTGGAACTCCCAGGCACTCACTTTACTTGTTCCAAGCTTACGAAACACCAAGTAGCTCAGGCACAATTTGAAGATTTGATCTTTCTCATGCCCAGGCAGAGTACATGTAGAAGTGATGGCTTTGTCCTCCCACCCCACAAAGCTCCTTCAGGGTCCACAACCATCCAGCTCTTGGTGTCTACCAGAGGTGTCCTGTGGCTGACACAGCAGGATGCTGGCACCCAGCGAGGTTTGCACTTGCTGTCTGGACATGGCAGCATCCACCTTGTGGCAACACAGCTTAGGACAACAAGGAGAAGCTGAAGTCCTCAGTGATGGCCAAGACGCTGCCCAAGCTCTGCAGGGGGGATGGGTGGGTGGTAGGGTGAGGCATCTATGTGGAAGGCACAGCGTAGGTTCAGAAAACTGTGGAAATTTTTCTATTGACTGCTAAGGGGGGGTGTGATTTTCTTCCCCTAGCCCTCCTTGACAGCCTACTGGTGTGTGGGGGAGAGCTTGGAAAGGTGAGGAAGATTTGCTAGAGGAAGCCCAGCACATTTTTGTGCCAGTGAATGGCAAATTACCCCCTGTAGCTGAACAATGCTAAATCTGGAACAATGAGAAGAACTACAAATATCCAGACATCACAGACAAGGGTTTACCAAGATCATGGTCTCAAGTTAAAAGCCTGGGAATTCCTCGAGGAGAAGGTGTGGTCTGGGCCAGCACATGTGAGCCAGAGCTTTCCAAGTGCCTCTGCAGCTCTCAACATCTGATGAGAAGATTAAGTTCAGGGGCAAAACATATTATGAAAATGGAAAGCAGGCTGCTACGGTTATCCGTAAGTTGAAAGGACAAAATGCACATGAGTGTTAGGAAAGAAAAATCATGGAAAGGCCATTTTACATCAAGAAGAAGTCTTTTTAAGAAGGGGAAAACAGGGACCTGCAGGGCTCAGGTGACGTGGAGGAATCTCACTGCTGCAGCTGAGCCCTGGCTGCAGGAGTGGAGGTGCAGAGCCAGATGTGCAGCCTCACAGACCACTGGGCTCACTGCTCCTGCAGACACTGGGGTCACCATCTCATGCCTCCTGCAGACGGGCTCAGTTAAACATCACCACGCCTGTTTGAGGTGTCAGCCTCTTAGTGGTTTGCTGGAAGTCATCGCTACCTAGCAGGCATGACAAAACTATATGTGTCACGACTATCTCCCATGATTTAAAGTTTAGCACTTTGCACCATCAACAAAGAGAAATCTGGAAACAAGTGGATTGTTTCTGCCACCGGTGAGTGACACACAGGGCAGGGGTTTGGCTCTGGAACAGCCTCATGAGAATAGATGCTGGTGTGTTTCAGGTCTGTGCACATTACAGAACAGCCCCTGACGCTCATTTTGAGGATTTATCATTTTGCAGAGTACCTCTGTGAGCCTAGAATCTCAGGGAGAGTTCTCACAGCCTATGTAAGATGTCCTTTGAGGACATGAAAAATGCATGAATCCTCAGAAAGTTTGTATTGTCTGCAAGTGCACCTGCAGCAAAGCCCACAGGAGTCCCTTGTGCAGTTGTTGCACCAGTCGGGCTGACAACACCCATGAACCAGCACAGACTGAGCTGCTTTTCAACAAACTTTTCACCATTTCAGGGCTCACGCTAAATGTAGAAAAATAACTTTCAGTTTTTCATAAATCTGGATTTCTGCTCCTTATTTCCTTATTGTTACGATAAAACCCCTTATCTCACCATTCCCCTGCACTGTGAATGGTTTGTGTGATGTCCAGCTTGGATGCCCACGGTTTCAAACTTTACCTTCTTGTTTCCCCACCTCGGATGCTCTGTAGAGGCTCCATGTCTCTGCTGTCATCCCTTCCAATCCTTGCAGTGAGTAAGGCAAGCATCATATAGAAAAATCAGCCTGCACCCTGCTGCTCTGAGCACAGAAATGAGCGTACAAAGCAAAAGAACACAGAAATGAGCTGAGAAATTCTCCTGAAGTCACGAAGGCACTTCACCAGTACAGCCCCACCCTGGGAAATAGAAAAAAAATTAAGTGAACCATCCTGGAAAAGATCTGTGTGACTGTCCTGGAGGCGTTCAGGAGGCACTCAGATTTAGAATCATACAATGGCTTGTGTTGGAAGGGACCTTAAAGATCACCTAGTTCCAACCCCCCTGCATGGGCAGGGACACCTCCCACCAGACCAGGTTGCTCAAAGCCCCATCCAGCCTGGCCTGGAACACTTCCAGGGAGGGGGCAGACACAACATCCCTGGGCAACCTGTTCCAGTGTCTCACCACCCTCACAGGAAAGAATTTCTTCCTAATGTCTAACCTAAACCTCCCCTCTTCCAGCTTGAAACCATTTGCCCTTCCCCTCTCGCTACCCCGACTTGTGCATGCCAGGATGTCAGAAGTACGCTTGACCGCAGGGGACCCCCCTCTCGGCCCCTCTGCCTTCCCCCCTCAGGGCGGTGCCAGCGGCAGCTCCGGGCCCCTTCCCCGTTCCCCCCACCGCGGTGCCCCGGGATGGGGCCGTGGAGGCGGAGCTGTCTCTGGCCGCCAGGTGTCGCTGCCGCCGGCACCGCCCTGAGGGGGGAAAGCAGAGGGGCCGAGAGGGGGGTCCCCTGCGGTCAAGCGTACTTCTGACATCCTGGCATGCACAAGTCGGGGTAGCGAGAGGGGAANTGGGGCGGGGAGGCCGCTGCCCCCTGTGGCCGCGGTCCGGTCCCGGCACACGGGGCTGCTCGGGCGTCTGTGAGCGGGAGGTGCGAGGAGGAGGTCGGGGAGCATCAGAAAAGAGCCGGTCCGCCCCGCCCAGTCTCTGCACCCCTCAGCCTGCAGGGAAAAGGGAGCCTGGGGAGCCGGTTCCTGCACAGCGCGTTCGGTGTTACCACACCGAGGTCTGGGGCACTACGTGGTGCTTTACATCAAGTGCGAGTATGATCCTTATTTTCAGCCAAACGTGTCGCCCGGGAGGGTGTATTCCCCGGCTGCCCAGGTGTCTCTCACGGGTTCGGTTCGTTCATTTTGGGTGAGGCGTGGACCGGCTACGAGATTTTCCCGAGGACGCTCTGAGGCAGCAGTTTCTCTTGGAATAGAAGTAAAAGCCTTGTCACTGCCCAGTGCCCCGTTCTAGTCTCTCAAATAGATAATGTAGTTCTGCCACCGTGGTTTGGTCCCGCTGTGAACTGAGACGAGCAGGTTTGTGGCTCTTCCTCCTGCTGATCATTCTGTACTGGTGGCTCTGAGGTCCCATCTCTGCCCAAGACACTTACAACAGCTTTACAATGTCATTTAGCAATGACTCGCTTTAATTCAGAGGCATTTGGCACTGAGAAGAGCACACAGTCTGAGGACCGTCACAGTCCAGGCAGGTTTCCCCAAATTCAGAGACCAGATCCTCACCCCAGCTCTCAGCAGCCACCAAGTCCTGACAGCATTTAGTCACCCAGCAGCTGCCTTCTCCACAGCTCACTTCTGTGAACAGTGACAGGACTCCCTGTGGTGGGCTCCTCTCCCTTCCCAGGCACCTGGGCAAAGGGCAGCCCATGACATTTTCCAATTGCCATCTGCTAATGTTTATTTTGGCCCTCCAACAGCTGTTTCCGAATTACTTTTGTGGAAGAAACATGGAAAACAAGATTTAGGGCAACCTGTTGAAGGAAATGGGAGACTGAAGTTGAAAACTCCTCTGCCCAACATCTGCTCTTTTTGCAGCTTCAGTGCTGTGTCCTGCCTTGATCTGGGCCCTGGTACAAACATTCAGTTCAGGGTCCCTCGGGAGAGACAAGGACCATCCACAGTTCTCAAAACTGGGGCTTGGGAGTTCATCCAGAACTCAAACTCTTCTCTGAAAAAACCCTGACTTTGGAGGCAAGTGGTGCTTGTATGAGCTGAAAACGCAGCAGGAGATTTTCTTCAGATCTGTGGGTTCTATCATAAGCTTCACAAGGCATCAGTAAATGACAAATGAAGTATTTTAATAAATGGACATTCACGTGTAACCATTGGAAGGTGAAGTCAGAGGTTTGGAGTTGGTTTGCATTTTTTACAAAAGTAACAACAAACTAAGGAAACATGCTTGTTTGTGAGACTGCCTTAGCAAAGCCATACAAGACAGACTGAGATCCATAAAACTTACTTATGCTGAATAATGTCCTGTTACTCCCTGAATGAATAAGTCAGTCCTCAATGGGGCTATCAAGAAACATGATTCCAGTAAGTTATACACATTTCTGGACTTGTTTTCTAAATATATGCATTAATTTTTTTTGTAAGAAGCCCATTACATAATTTTTGGCCAATGCTCACCTTTTTCTATAGCTCTGATAAAGCTCAGTCTGTGAAATGTTTCTTCAGCTACCTCAATGCAAATGTTGACATCACCAAGAAGGAAGCAGTACAAGAGCAAAAGAAATGTATAAGGGAGGGCCTGGGCTGTGATTATATGTGACTGAACAGAAGATGCCCAGCCAAACAGTAACATTTTTCTACTGATTTACACCAAAGCTTGGTCCTTTTGCTGATGATCTGCTGTGGGATTTCAGGCACAAGTAAGCCTTGATGGATTTTGAGGCACAATTTGACGTTGATTAATTATTTGGTAAGTTCTGAAAATTGTATAGGCACTGGGGAGGTCTCCCTGCAACGTGCATTTCTCTGGTTTCCATTCCTTGTCACGCTGCTGTTGGGGATATTGAACACCTCTTGCTGTGGAATCCCTGCCCTGGGAAGTGAGCAGCATCAGCCAAGTGCAGGCAGGGCTGAGATTTATAAGGAAGTAAAGACAACTTCTGATATTAAGCAAAGAAAGCTGAGCTGGATAAAGAGTTTTCTTCAGTAAAGCAAAGCTTTTTTATTATTATTATTTTCCCCTCTCTCTTTCCTTCTTAAGCTTAACCAAAAAGAAAAATGGAAAAACCCCACTGATTGCATCCAGCTGTTAAAATTTTATGATACTAAGATCCTTGGTTGTCATGACCACTTCATGTAGTTTAATATGTGGCTGTATTTTTTTCAGTTTCATTTTCTTCCCCAACTTTAGTTAATAAAACACCTTTCAGAGAGCCTGCTCTTAGCAGCTAGAGTGCCTGGCCTTCTTTTATAGAGGAGAGGTGCGTGCATCTTTAAGAACTAACATATATACACACACCAGGCTGTTAGCTGTGGGCTACCTTGGCATATGAAGAAGTTAAACTGCAACCATAATTCCTATTAACATCAGCAAGAGGGATATTTTTGTGTTTCCCTGTGTGCAGGAGATGTGAGCTGAATGGAAGCAGCTCTTTTCCAACCACTGTAGACCAGCTCTGCCATAAAAAGGTCAACCCTCTGCCCCAGCCCTTGCCTGCAGATGGCTTTGGGCTCAGGCCCAAAATTAATAAATCTCTCTGGACTTTGGAAATTCAGAAGAAAACCAGCACCTCCAGAGGTATTGCACATTTATTCTCTGTTTCATCCACAGTGAGCTTGGGGGTTGTTATCTGCACTGACCTCTTTCACCTCAGCTTACTTAAAGGACTTTTTCTCTGCTCAGTTGGCATAGGTAAAATACCCAGGAGAAAAGCAACAACCACATTTTCTGCTTTTAGGTGCACTAATATTTTCATCTACTGCCACTCACCTTTCCATCCTGCACGTGTGGTGGTAGGAGGGGCAGGAGCATGATTCCCTGTGCCAGGGCAGTGTTGGCATTGGAGAGGAGGAGCAATGCTCTGACATATGCTTCTGCCTCAGAGCCCTTTGATCACTCTGGCTCACTATGCTGGCATTGCTCTGGCTTGCTGCTACTGTTCTTACATATAAATATAAATATATATATATATACACACACATATACAAAAAGCTACATTATGAAAGAGTAAGTGTGCACATCAGCAGCTCAAGGATCTGACCATCTGATTTAATTATTCCCAGAACAAGCATTTCTAATATGGGAATCCAGAATTACGATGATGCTGCAAAAGAATCAAAACATGCTATGGGTGAGAGGCTTTTGCTGTACTCTGGCTGGTGAAAGCTTCTTTTTCAGCCTCAGCATTCTTTTGTATTAGTCTCTTGCCTTTGTGGTGTTGAAAATAATTTGAGGAATGTATTTAATGATGAAATTTTATGTAAAAGGTAACCACATTACTGCACTAAATACAAAGCAGCCAGAGGAACTGAAAATAACCAGTTTGGTTTCCTAAGAGGCAACGCTGGTAAACATTTTGGTCAGCCAATGCATTTTGTGGACAATGTTTAAGGAAACACTAGCTGCTAACATGCTTAGCTTGAGGAAGCTTTATCCTCTCTGTGCCAGTATTTATAGTCATAGTTTAATAGGAAGCCTCTAACGATAACATCTTACTGCTTGTTTAATCATCTTTTACTCAGCAAAAATAACGGAGTCGGCTCTCCTGGGCTGGGGCACTGCTGGGCTGTGTGTGTGGCAGCTCTCCTGGCAGCACTCGGGTGTGGGGCTGTGTTCCCTAGCACTGCCCCTTGGAGAAATACTTCAGTGGTTACCCTGGGGAAAGTCAGCAGCTTCCCCTTGCTGTGCCCGTTTCTCACACTATACCAGGGATGGGAAAAGTGGCTTTTAAAAATAACAGATATTTTATTGGAAAAAAAATTTAAAAAATCAAAGCAAAGGGAAGGAAACACTTGTAGCATGTGGGAACGTTTTCTGAGATGGAGTTGAATTTATGTGGAGGGTACCCCTCTATTTACTGACCTTCACACTAGGGAACATCCAGCCAGCAGCAAACCTATAGATATAAAACCATTGCCAGCCTGCCTTTTCCTTTCCTTCATTGATTACCTCCTCTTCTCTTCACAGTTCTCTCTCTTCTCAGTAAAACAAAACAAACAAACAAACAAAAAAAAGAACTGGGGGAAAAAGTGGGATTAACATGACAGCTGTGACCATCACACAGTTCAGTTTGTGCCTCCTTTTCCCCTGTGACCATCTCTGGGCACAATGCCCATAGATGAGGAAACACCTCCAGCTTGGGGATTGCTGTGGAAGGGCTCCTTCCAACACCAAAATGTTAACAACGTTCAAAATATTTTTTTTTTACTTCCCAGGAGTGGATTTCCTTTGCCAGAAGATGCTCAGACCCTTGATTTGAGTCTGTGTGAGGTGAGACTCTTTGCACTGATCCAGAAGTGGGGTTTTTTAGGGGAAATGGCTGTAGGGCACCACTTCGGTGTTTGCCCAGGATGGCAATAAACAACACCCAGCAGGCTCAGTGGAGCTGGCACTGGTGGACTGTTTTGAAATGATGAGACATAAGAAAAAAAAAATAATTCCCTACTAAGAAAATAATTAATTAGCAGTGGTGTGGTGGGAAGCAGCCCCTGTCCTGAAGCGTGTGGAGCTGAAACAAAGCAGGAGGCAGAAACAGCAGCAAGGGGAGATGGAGTGAAACTCCTGAGGCAGTGTGAGTATGGATGAGACCAGTACCCACATGTCTGGGGTCTCAGGTTGCCTGCATTCTGACACTGGCAACAAGACAGTGACTGAGATGCCTTAAAATCATCTCAGGGCCTGTAAGAAACCCTGTCTGCCATGCTCAAAGTGCCCCTGCAGTGCTGAAGTGACAAGAGGGAAGCCAGAGGAGTAAGATGAAATTGTAAAAAGAGGGGATGGAAATAAATTCCTTCGTGCTGTTAGGTCAAACTGTGGTGGTCCTGCTTTTTGTACAAACACCTTAATCCTTTGTTTAGAAATATTTTATTGCATGTCCCTGTCCCTTTCCAGCCAGAATGTGTGGTTTGATCTTTCATGACAGTGAACAGTATTCCATAGCACCAGCCTGAGTGAAGCCAAAGCTAGAAACCTGAGTTGGTGTATTCACTCCCCAAAAAACCCAAACCATACTGTTAAATCTATCTCATCATAATTGCTATTATCCCTACGTAGAATGTAAAAGTGAAAGAAATGTCTGCACATTATTACACATTGTTTCAAACATCAGAAGTCACTGTGGATAAATGAGCTCCTGAACTTAGTGCACTGAAGCAAAAAGACATATGGCCACTAAGTATTAAAAAAAACAAATGGTTTAATTCAGCCCACAAATGGAGGCCTGGATCCTGATGGAGCTGAAGTCCTTTTGTGTCCTACAAAATTAGGAATTGTGGATACTCAGCAATGAAGAAATGTCGAGTGTCCTCCAGAACTGGGTTTGCAGCCTAGTGGAAAGTCAGACCAACAAGAAAACAATAAATTAAAATGCCACCAAAGTCCTCAGAAGAGACAGAAATGCATCAAAGCAAGAGCCTTTCACTTTTAGCCCCCCCAAGAGCTGAAATGAGCAGGCACTGACACAGTAGGTGGTTCTTACCCAGCCACCAGCAGCAGAATATGCATTATTTAGAAATGACAGAAATTGTCTGAGTTAGCAGGATAGCTGAACAACTTAGAAATAAAAGTAAAATGGGGTGTTTGGTTTATACAGCTCGATCTCCAACACAGAAATACAGATTATGACAGGTTAATGGGGACTGTGACATTCCCTGTACATGTAAATAAACACTGAATTTGAGAACCTCTGTTTTCCCCAAGCACTAGTAAATAAAAGCATAACAGAGACCTCATGTAAAGTAACCATATGCTTATAATTACACAAACATTGTAGATCCCCTGTGTGAAATTTCACATCTTTATTGCTTCTATTTTAATGTTTACAAAGTTAGCAGTAATTTTTCAAAACCAAATCTACCCTAAACAGGAAAGGCAATTTCCTACATCATTTTAATCTCCTGCTCTTGCGAGTGGGGCTCTTGCAAACCTCTTCCCTTTCTCCTCCTCCGTACGCCGCCGTTTGCTTCCCCGACGTCAGGATGTCCTTTGATGCACCAAAAATGCAGGAGTGGCTTCACGGATCGTGCCCATATATTAAGTTATAACTATGAGTGAGAGACAATATGGTTCTAATCGAGGACAGTGACAAAAATCCAGAGAGCTCGCAGAGAAGCAACGTTGCCACTGGTTTGTGGCAAAATAAAACACTGTAAAAAGCAGCAGTGGCACAGAGGGTTAGCCCTGCTGCTTCTCCCGACTTTTGTTGTGAAATAACTAACCTCTAAAAGCAGGAGCAAAAGGATGAGAAATGGGAAAGCATGTTCCCATGCTGTGAAGCTGCACAAGCCTCTGCTGAATCAGAGCATGAGGGGCTTGCAGGGAAGAGCCTGGCAGGCCGTGGGGCACTGGGAAAGGCACAGATACCTCACGGGATGCTTGGAAAGAAAAACAGAACTTTCCTTGGAGGACCAAAATGAGGAAGCTGGTTCAGACTCTATTTATTTGGGTACAATCTTCCCGTTAATTGATATGCCATAATTTTGACTTTAGCAATTCTTGGTCCAATTAGACTTTTGAGGTTTATATTAGCAGTCTGGAGAGCACGCAGGCTGAAACAAAAAAATTGAGGGGAAAAAAAAAATTCTGTATTAAGGAAATATATAAGATGTGTGTGTGTGTTTATGGCTAATGTAATGGTCCAGGATGCAGGCAACAGAGAAGGAAGCTTGTGCTCCCTCCACAAAGATGCTCTCCACAAGGATGTAATCCAGCTGGGAGGGACACAGAGAAAGGAGCTGGCATGGGAAGATCCATCTGGAGAAGATAAAGCAACTTACGGTTCAAAATCTACCTTCTGAAAACAAATATACCTGCTAGCATGGAGTACAGAAAACCAACATTTTCAGGAGCACTGCAGCAAAGGTGCAGAGGTACTAAAAATGTTTAAGCTAAAAAGAAATGGGAGTTTAATGCCTCAGATCGAGGTCCATGGAGAGATAAGTCCTGTTGTCAAAGCTGAGGCTTGTGGAGGCTGGTGTTTTGCTGAAAACCAGCACATATGGACTACACAGGCATTTCAGAAAATGTTAGGCTGGCTGCACTGCCAGCAGGAATCCCTACCCCCTGATTATGTGGTGGGACCACAGCCTTTTTGGAGCTTCTTGTGGTAAAGGAAGAAGAAGCCCATAATTTGAGTGGATACATTTTCTAGTCATCCTAATAGAGAATGATCTTGGTTCACAGAAATAAAATCCCTACAACTGATCTTTTATGTTACAGTATGCCACAACCTAGTTGTAAAAAAATAAAAGAGATTAGCAGGGACTGTCTACAAACTGATCAGCTCTGTACTAGTACCTCTAAGCACTGCAGTTAGTCTTCCTAAGGGGCATATCCAGAGGTGAAATGGGTGATGCTTAGGTCTTGGCCTGACACCACATGTGCAGGGATGAATTTTAACCTCTGACACCAGTCCTCAATATTACTGCTCATTTTATGGTTAGGACATGACAAATTTCTATCAGACTTCTGGGGGAAAAAAAATTGCATTTGATTCTGGCTGTCTCCTGACTCTCAACAGAATTTTCCTGTGATGATTTTTCTTTTCCCCAGAACAGCAAATTAACAGAAAGGAAGAAATCTGAAAGCTGTGAAAATTGTATATGCTAGTGCAAGGAAATTAATGAAACTGTGTTTAAAAATGAAGTTTTTCAGTCCCCACATTGCTTTAGTTTGGAGAGACATATATGAAAGTAAAAAATTGTTAGGAAATAATTATAATGGAATTATAAACTGAAATCTGGGCAACTTTTATTGTTGAGAAAATCGGAAAAGAAATTATTTTTAAAAATGCTATTCTTCTTTTCTGGTGGTTGCTATTATTTTACTCTTTTTATTGTTGTTGCTGCCATTATTACACCGCTTGCCAAGCTCTGAGGCCAGGATCCCGAGTGTTTCACAGACACTGATCCATTCTTGTGCTGCCCTGCGAGGTACCCACTCCTGCCTGTGGTTCCCGGGTCTGGTTTCATGCGGTTTTCTCAGTGTTAACTAAGCCCAAAACTACTTGAGATGTTTTGATACATTGTAGTTCCTTATAATGATCTGACTGCAGACTGCAGAAGGTGCCACAGTTGCTACATCTCGGTTCCTTATGCTCCCTTAAGTAACAGTCCTGACAATCATCTGTATTGAACAATGGGATTGTCTTCTGAAACGGCAAGGGAACACTCCGAGCAAAGGGACCTATGGCTGTGAGAAACAGGCAGGAGAGCAGCACTGCCTGCTTTATGGTTGTTATTACTACTCGTGTACCCTATCAAGCTGGTGAGCATCACTGTCACGGGGTGATAACAGGGTGTGTGTCTCCCTGAGCCTCCACACTGCTTGGAAGGTTGCTGGAGTCAGGGGAAGTGCCCAGTTGGTTGCAGGGGGGGTTCAAGTCAGACCCCCAATGAAGAAGTGAGGTTGGAGAGCAGCTGTTGGAGTCAGTTTTAAAGAATGCCTGAAAATGTGTAACAGCAGCAGGTAGAAATGACATTGGGCTGATGGAAGTTGCTGTTGAGGCCATTTGGCCCTTGCAGCTTGCATTAGTATGAAACCACCTTCCCTTGGGAGAGGAGGAGGCCAAGGGAGGAAAAAGCTGAGAACAAAGAGGGACAAGGAGAGACAGACAGAGAGACAAAGGCAGGAAGGGAACAGACACTCTGGGAGCAGAGAGAGGACTCTGGAAACCAGCAGGGTGGGAGTGGGAAAGGGCAATCATACAGCAGCAGTGCTGGGGAATGAAAGGAGGGGATGTGGGAAGTGGAAACAATATCAGAAAAGGAAAATAGGACAATGAAATTCAGCAGGAGAGAAAAGAAAGAGCCTGGGGACTAGGGTTGGGCAGAAGTTGGTGGAGAAGAAACTGGAGCTGGGCAGCTGATTGGAGATAGCAGGCAGGAGCGTGGAATAAGTGAAGAGGGCACAAAAGGGGCAGAAGGAAACAAAAAAGGGATGATGAGGCTCTGGAAGGAACTGGGTCATGGCAAAAAACAGCCAAAACGCTAAGAAGAGAGCAGAAAGGATGGGAGCGGCAAAGGGGACCAGAAGTAGCAAAAGTGAGGCATCAGAAAAGTGAAAACAGGGCCAGGAGGAGGGGCGAAGGTCTCAGAGCAGAAAGCTGTTCATGAAAAGAGAGAGTAACAATCAGGAGGGCAGCTGTGAAGCCAGGGTATAGGCAGGAGCAGTGAAAGCACAAGAAAAAAAGGAGGTGAAAAAAAAGGGGCGGAGATGTGGGAATTGGTTTTGCAGAACACTTGCCTCATTTCTGCACTGTCACTCTTTTGTAGCCCTGTTTCTTCACAGTTCATCTGCCAGCACCTCACAGCACATCTATCCTACTAAAAAGAAGCCAAGGTAATGACAGGACCTGTTGTCTAATCGAAGCTATATGATGTGTCCCACGTCCACATGGTCACATACAAACGGCCCTCTGGGGACAGACTCTGGCATAAGTCATAACTTGTAACAGGCCTGGGCATTGACTGGGAAAGCACTAGCTGGTGTGGGCCAAAACCACACCAGAGAGCTTACTAAGCCACATATGGAGGGTTGCAGGGCAGTGTCTGAGCTCCTGCCTGAGAATTATCTTCTCTCCTAGTGGAAATGCGACTGGGGTACTTGGAACCTGAGCCCCTCATGTGCTTTAAATGTCCACGTCCTCATCTCCCCTAACATCTCTCCCCAAGAGCTGAGGGGCACAATGGGACTGAGCTCACTGCTGGCAAACTGGGAGCTAGCAGGATAGATTCCTGCTCCACATGCCCCAGCTGCATCTTCCTCGTCTCATTGATGTGTATGTTGTGCCAAAGTGGTGCCAAAACACCTGTTTTGGGGGGAAAATGAGAAAGAGGAAGAAAAAGACAAGGAAGTCCATATTGCATGGCCTATGAAGAGCAGCTGCTGATGAAGATGCACCATTAGAGATGTTAGATTCAACCTGGGATGAAAGTCAAATTCCCTGTATTTGCTGTGGACTGAGCTTTCACCGCTGAACACACAAGACCCTCAGACTGCAGCATCTTTTGCTGGAATGAGAGGAAAATCCACCAGTGGCAGAACTGAAGGAGATCCAAGAGGTAGGAAGAAGTGGAGACTGGGGGAACAGCAGGGAACAGTCAAAAGATAAGAGCAGGGAAGTTCAACACTTCAGGGAAAGTGGAGGAGGGTGACTGGTGGGTGCCAGCAGCAGCAGTGCCATGGTTCAGGCAGGAAGATGTGAAGGAAGTCAGTAAGAAGCAAAGAAGGAACAGGACAGGTAGGGTAACAGGATTTTATTCTCATGCTTTGTTCCTGGCTGTGAAGCCTAGATAGGTGGCTGGATGAAACCATAAGGAGAGCTGACACAAACCTTATGTTGAAGGATAAACCTCCTAAAAGTCAAATTAAAAGGGCTGGATAAATTTAATTGCAGAAGACATCTTCACTTCTGTTTTCTGCGTGACCAGCACAAGGAGGACCATGTCTCTGGTTAGGAACATGTATGTCACCAGTGCTGCCTGTCCACTGCTGTGCTTTCCCAGGGCCCAGCCAGGTACTGTGCTCCTCTCAGGCTGGTCCCCTCTTGGTGTCTGCAAATTTGGAGAGAAGGAAACAATTTCTGGCTCTTTGCTCCTGTGACGGGTGGCCCAGCCTGCCCTGAGACTACCTGCTAGCTGGGCCCTGATGCATCCCATGGTGAGACTTCCCCTTTTTTCCTTCTTGAGAGATCCCTGCTCTGTGCTGAGCCCTTGGCAGGAGCTTAGCCGTAAGCAAGGCGATAAGCGTGGCCGAAGCCTGCACACATCCGCAGCTACGACTCCCGGGCATCTGGGCGCACCAGGGCCTCGGCGGCTGACGGGAAGCGATAGGCGAGGACGGCAGCGAGAGGTGCAGCATCTCTCCCGGCCCTCGTGTCCTCTTGCTGCGTGGAGTCCACAGCGAGGAGGGAGCAAAGGGACCCCCAAGCNGCTCGCCAGCCTCCTCTGGGATTTACCTTGCTGCCTCCCGGCCTCCCTCCCGGCCGCCTCGGAGCTCGCCGCCTCCTCCAAGGGCGGACGGAGCCGCAGGGGGCCACGGTCCCCACGGGAGAACCGCCCGCGGCAGGGGGGACACGCCGGTGTCCGGCCGCTCCCACGGGCGGAACCCCACGAGTACATGCTGTCTCTGTTCAGGACTTACTCCATCGCGGAGAAACTGGGCATCAACGCCAGCTTTTTTCAGTCGTCCAAGTCCGCCAACACCATCACTAGTTTTTTGGACAGGGGACGAGGTAAGATTTGCCCCTCTACACCGCCCCCCGCTCCTCACCGTCCCCCTGGGGCTGCCCCTTCCCGCGGAGCTCCGCCGTGTGCTGCTGCCGTCCTGCAGAGCTTGGCACTGGGGAGGTGGGAACGCACCGCTTCGGTCACTGGTGGGGTTTGTCCCAACGCCTTGGTATTGCAGAAAAGTGGATCTTTTTGTTAATTGTGGACTGCGTTGTTTAATCTTAAAGCTGACTGCACCGAGGCGTTAAATTCGGGCCGCGGCGTGCGAGACATACTCGTGTTCGTCTCCGAATCGTCATGGGGTGGTGGGACACACTCCGCAGGAGGACGTTGGGTGTAAAAGCAATTTCGGGGAAAAAAAAAATTATCCAAACCACTCTTCTGGTTTCTTTCGGTCTGCCCTAGAAAGGATCTGTCTAATCTCTGGGGCTGTAAGGCAAATGGAAAGTTCAAACTGACCGAGGGCAAACATTTGAGCTTAAAGCTGCTCTCGCTTAGGGTCACTTTACTGGGGTTACCTGGAAGACCACCAGCCCCGGGGCGGAGGCGCAGCCGGGTCTGCTTGCTGGGGGGAGGAGGGAGCGAACTGAAGCCCAGGTGACTCCCGGCCCCCAGACTCGCCGCCTGCTTAGGGACCTTCCTTCCTTCAAGCTGGTCCTCACCCATCCTCAGGCCAAGGGTGTCAGCAAGAGCCGAACCCCCAGTTCCCTTTGCTGCTCCGCGTCGGGGAGCCCGGAGGAGGGGAGAGGACTGGGCGACCGGCGGAGTCCAGGGCCAGTCGAGTCCCAGGCCTTGTCCCCGCTTACTCCGGTTAGCACAGGTGCCGTGGGGCTCCGGAGACCCCTCTGCGACCTGCAGCTCCGGCCCTGGCCCCTGCTTTGCTTTTCGCTCGTTGTTTTATCTCTCTCAGCCGGGAGAGCGGGTGAAATTTTCTCGGCGATCCGGAAGAAAATTTCCCTTCGCTCAAAACGCCCCTTTTGATTTTTTTCTTCATTACCCTGGTTTGTGAGCCATTAAGGACAGACTATTTAACAGGTTCTCAAATGCAGGTTGTGCATTCTTTATTTCCCCACCCCTCTCCGATTTGAAGACCCTCCGGAGG
>JAAWXA010000021.1:10736183-11105183 GCA_038090715.1 Florisuga fusca | reverse complement strand
GAAAAAAAAAAAAAAAAAAAAAAAAAAAAAAAAAAAAAGAAAGAAAGAAAAGGAAAAAAAAGTTACTAAAGATTGTAATTGCCAGTTAGGTTTTATTTTAAGACAGCAATGAAAAAAAAAAACTGTGAAGAACGAAGTGTTACAGAAAGCACAACCTGGGTGGATTGGAAAAGAAACAAACTCCTTCGGATTTCATGAACAGTGCGAGGATGCCACTGCCAGATCTCTGGGTGGCTCTAGCTCGGCATCCCTCGCAACCTGCAGCAGTATTATACGCAAATGTTGCGCTGGAAAAGGCGTTTTATATAAATTTTCTGTTTCTCTCCCACCTTTGGTCTCAGCTGTGGCTTCTCCCAAGGAAAGTGCACTTCGAAGCATGCCTGTCCCTTTATTAATGTAACTAGTCTGTTCGTAGCTTCAGGCTTTTCCCCATTGATTTCTAGAATTATTGGCTTATCTGGTTTTGCAGAGCTAGAAACTCGTGGAAAAATTAAAAAAAAAAATGAAAAAAGAAAAAAAAAAAGAGAAGAGAATAATATAAAATGCTAATAAAAAGGACTCGACCAGGAGCAATAATTTAAAATGCACATTTTGCTTTGGATGCACTGTTGTTCATATAAAAGTTGTAAATATTTGTTTATTTAAACAGACTGAAAAGTGCAAAGTGGAGATGAACAACATGCATTTCTTTTTTTTTTAATGTACAAAACATTATATGCACTCGAAATGTTATAATTTCTAATATTTTTTAAAAATTTATATTTGAGTTGTACAGAATTAAGCATTAATCAAATATTTCATTCTTACTTAACATTATCATTTCCTTAAGATATTATTTCAAGATTTTAATTCTGTGCTAATAATGGAGAAAAGAATTTTTTTTTTTTTTTTTTTTTTTTTTTTTTACTGTCTACCTCACTATAATGCAAGTATTTACAACACTAAAGTTATCTGAGGTAAATTAATATTCAGAGCATTTTTACAATACACCTTTACTGGACAATACTACAGCTATTACTGTATTATTAAACGTTTTTTTTTTCCAAACAGTCAGCTTGCTTTTATATGTTCTATTATTTGGTTAAGTAAGTAATTCTGAGTTCTTCAGTAAACATTGGCTCCAGGTCTAAATATGCTGCAGTTGAGTTGGAGCAAGTGCCACTTTAAGACACACCTCAAGCAATTCCTCCTATCTTAAGACTTTTTGTACTCTTACAAGATCTTTAGTTTCATCTTTGGGTTATGCCAGTGGCATGAAGCTGCATTATGTTTTTATGCATTTTATGTGATGATTACTGTAAGTGGGAGAATGCATTAAGGGGAAAATTTCAGGCTAACCTTTGTAAATCTCATCTGTACTGGGCACATTTATATACACTGTATGATGATGATGAGCAAAAGACAATGAATGTTTTATAAATTATATTTATTTTGATACAATGGGTAATATATTTATTAAATATTTTCTGGCTATCTCTTAGATAATGAACAACTGTTCAATGAGTAGCTGTTTCAGTGCTTCAGAGAAGGATTCCCTTCCTTTCTTGAAACACTTCGTGTGGATAAGGTGGTGCAGGCAGCGTGGGGGCTGTGAGCCCCACTCAGAAAAAAAAAAAAAAAAAAAAAAAAATGATTCAGTCTTCTGCTACGGATCAAGCTCCCTCCTTCTTTATGAAGGAGAGCAATAGGCAGATGATGCCCAGCAGGCTGCAATGTGCTCTCTGAGGAAAGGCAATCAAGATATGCAAGACACCATCAACTGGAAATGAACACAATGCAAAAAAATCTGAATTTTACAATATTCAAAGGCAGTGAAGGCTGAGTGAATCATCTCTTTATTTTGCTGTCTAGTGAACAAATGAATTATCACGTGTACAGACAATGCTCTGGCTAAAACCATGCACTGAGGTTTTCAGTGTAATTTCCTTTCCATGTGAAAACCAGTATCACTTCTATTGCAAGGCTGTACATTGCACGCTTGGTAGTGAGCTGTGCTGTCTCTGAGCTGTCCTTTTCTGCTTTGCCTCAGATGTGGCTTTGGGGAGCTTCATCAGACAAAGTTCAACTGCAGGAGGCCTAAGAAACAGCTCCTCAAAGGACGTCCTCAAAGAGGCATCAGAAATTCTGCTGTCATGGATGTGGAGCAGTTTGTACCTTCAACAATAGCTGGATTTTTGGTGACATCTTTAATGACTCAAAAAGGGTTTGGAGGTCTTTTGTCCCTGATGTCTGGTCTGTGATTGTTGATTTCCAAGGGAAGTGAGAAGACTGGAAAAAAAGACAAAAATACTTAGAATCTGCAATATCTGCTTTGGAGACAAACCTTTGGATTTTACTTACTGAAAGAGAGGAAACACTGGCCTTTCTGACCATGTGCTCTGGAAGCTATAGCTAATGTAGCATGATCTGAGACCATTTGGCATGTCTGCTATTCCTAAAGATGGGATATCTGCTCATTTCCTTTTTTAGGTCTGCAATATTCTTTTGCACAAAACTACGGAGCAGTACGGTGCTGAGGAGAAGCGATCATCAGAGGTGATCGATGGTCTTTCCTTCCTTGTACCTCCCTTCCTCTCTCCAACCCCTCCTCAGGAGCTCACCAGTAAACTGAACAAAAAGAACCAGTAATTATTTTTTCAGCTTTTACCACAAATACTGCAAGCCTTTGTTACAGAGTGATCCAAATATGGAAATTCAGCGGATACACAGCTCAGATCTCTCTGTCCTGCCAAAGTAATATGAATTTTCTTTTCCATTTCTCAACTCCCCATGCTCAAAAATCATATTTAAAAAGGGGAAATTATTTCTTTTATTATGTTGCTGGCCAGAAGAGGGAGCAGAATCTATGAAGTAGTGGGAATAGACACCAGCGGATAGACACACAGCTGAAGTTGGTCTGGCTGATGGTGTGATACGTATCAGCAGACCTTATAGGATTCATCCATCACACTGGCTATGTTGCTCAAACACAAGGAAACCACTGGTTCATCTTTGAAGTACAGATATGTATTGGAACAATTAAATTCTGAGGATGTGGATGAAAAAAAAATAGCAGTGGGCTTAAGCCTTTGCTTTTTAAGTACTGCTCCTTTTTGGACTGCAGGCTCCCTCTTATATTGAGTTAGGGGAAGAGTGTATTTTTTAATTTTTGTTTTGTGGGAAAATGCTGGAAACACCCCATGAAGAGTAGATTCTGTCTTCCTCTTCATTATCTCCACATAGGTGAGAGGTTGGTCTGTGTACTGAAATGTATAAAATAAGCACGTTTGGTTTTAACATCTCAAAGTTTAACCTTAAATGTTAGGTGAGGGACAGATTTGATCCCATTGTGTGAAACATTTGCCTTCATAACATCTTAATCTTTACTTCAGAAGCACATCCAACGCTTTGAGGACAATATACCAACTTCACCCTTGTCAGACATTCAGAGGCTGAGCAGCAGGACAGCAGCTTTGGATAGCATGTAATTTGTTCTCTCACAGCAGCCATGTGCTGTAGAGGAGAATGCTCCCCAAGTGTGGGCTCCTCTCGTCAGTGTTCAGCTATATTATGTAATTCGATTTCCAAATATTTGTTCTTGTTTCTTTGCAGTGTCTAGACCCGTTGTAAACTGAGGATGTTCCAGCTGTTCGTAATTGTGAGGCAGGACAGTCCCTCACAATTGTTATCCCTGCTACCCTCATCATCTGCCCACTCCCTGATGCCTGCAGCCCTGAAAAGTACCACTGACTTAGTGAATACACTCTTTGGTGTATTGTACTGCTGGGAATTAGAAAGGCTTCTTCCAGTCTTTTAAACTGGAGCTAATTTTGCACCACATCAGCCTGACATAGTGTCTGGGGTCCTGTGTTTGCCCATGTGCTAGCATTTTGACAAAACAACTGTTCCTTTAAACTCTGAATGCCACCAACTCTCTCTCTGTAACTAAGGAGTCTGACATTGGACTTGGGACTTTTATCCCATGAGACCATTTGCCTACTGACAACTTTCTGCACTGTTTGTTGGGAAGGCCTTTGGGAGGATCTCCATCTTATAGAGCATTGTTTAATCAGGGAAAAAAACCATCAACACATTGGTTTGTGTGGTTTGTGGAATGTGAGAATCTATTCATTACTAGAGTAGAATGAATGAGAAGACTCCTAGAACAGTTTTTGATTGGGTGGTCAGGAAAGACCTCAGGTGAATTAAGAAAACTGGAGGTCTGGTTGACAACTTATTTCTAGGGTGGAAGTGGGAAATTGCAGCAGGGCCATAGAAGAACAAAAGGGATAACGTGAGGGCAAACTGCCAAACATCTGAGATGTCTTTACACTAATGCTAAGAGTATGGAGAATAAACAGGAAGAACTTGAAGTCTTGGGACACAACAAAGGCCACAGTTTAATCAGCATCACACAGACTCAGTGGAATAAATTGCAGCACTTCAATATTAGCAGCAAGAGTACAATTTGTGTAGGAAGGACAGGCAAGAAAACAGGGAAGAGTTATTAGCTGGTGTCTTAGAAATGCATAGAAGGCCAGAAAGAGCCGAGAGAGACAGAGGGCTGTTGGAGATAAAATGGAGAGGAACGGTAAAGCTCTACTGAAGATTGCTTAGTAAGGAGAAGGAGGTTGTCACATTTTCTGAGCAGCTACTGTGAGTGTCCTGAGGATATGAGGTAATGGTAATTGAGGACTTTATCTAACCAGATATCTGCTGTAAGAAAAAAATCCCCAAACAACACCCAATGGTGCAGCACAGGCCATTTCTGAAGTTTTTAGAATGTGTTGGGACAACTTTTTTTTTTAGGAGTAGAGGCAGTTTGAGGAGACCGTTGTCAGATAAGCTATGATAAATATGACTAATATGAGAATCTCGCTAGAAAGCAATTGGACAAAGAAGTTTGAGAGGAGGAAAGTGAGACCAAACGACTCCTGGAAGGCAGATTTCCTTGCATTAGGAGATTGATAGGCAAGGTCATGCAGGGAGGAGCCAAAAGGAGAAATGAGCTTAAGGACACAGGCAGTCTGTAAGAAATCCTTAATTAAGGGTCCTGTAGGAAGCTTTCCTGCTGGCAAGGAGGATGGTATTGGAAGAAATCAGGGGATTTGAGTCAGGAGCTGCTTGGTTCTCTGACAACAAAACCCCCTTATACAAAAAGGGGAACAAAGACACTGTACTAGGAAAAGTAAAAGAAAGCATGAAGTATAAAGAATGCAAAAGGTATCAGAAAAATGAGAAGGAAAAGGATTACCACTTCACAGGGATGGTGAACAAAAGACAAATGAAAGTCCATTTTTAGGGATCAGGCTCTTGCAGATAATTTTCTGATGTCTTCCTGACCACTGGGGGTCTGCTGACCACAGACTGCCTAACAGGGCCTGGTACCTAAAGTTATCTCAGCATGACAGATGCATATTTAAGACTAGGCAGCTTGTGGTCCACAGGCCAGGTGTTCTTTGCTTTCTCTGTATTCTGAGAAATATTTTTAAGTATGTCTAGCAGGATGGGCCTTGCTTGATCCCTTGCCATCAAAAGAGGAAGGCGTGGAGTTCCCAGGGGCTCAGTGCATGGAGCACTCTGCAGTGCCATGGTGCCTGAGGTCTTTTCATGATAAACTGCCTGAGATCAAGGAGAACTGGATGCCATGGTACTCCTAAAAACCATTGTGCACTCATCTGCAATTTACTCCCTTGAGAAATACAAACCTGAATTTTGCCCCTAAAATGGGAAAAGGGGGATTTATTACGATGCCTATTGTGGCACCTAAGCTGGACAGAACTCCTGCTGGGATGTCATTAGTACTGAGCAGAGTGGAATAAATTTCTCCCATAACTTTATATAAGGTATTCTGTGAAATACAGCCATCTGAATGCTTCAGAATGAGTGACTCTTTGTTCACTCCCACTCCAGTGGAGTCCTGTGCTGCAGGAGAGTCTCTTGTTGCTACCATAAACCAGACAATGGCTCATGCCATGCCAACAGTGTGCCGTTTTTCTGGGTTTCTGTGAATTCACCAGACCTGAGGAGCAACAGTTCTTGGATGTGTCTGCAGGACCTCAGCACAGCCCTGAGTTGGGTGCAGTGTACCTGCTCATCAGCCTCTTCATCCACACCTTTAACTAGTGAAGAAGATCAGCAGCCAGTATGCCGCAGGCTTCCAAATGTTAGTTGCTTTGTTCTGCTATTTTAGAGCGAAATAAATTACTACCATCATCCAGAACTGGAATTCATAAAGCATTCTCCTGTGCCTTTTTGTCAATACCCTATGAGCAGACTCATAAACAGTGCTGAAGTTGTACTGATCCTTGTCTCACTCAGATGCTGTTTCTTTTTGTTCTTTTAGACTAAAGTCTAGAAACTTATTTAATCTGGGATGTACCTCTAGCAAAAGCTGGTCTCCTGGGAGGCAGTGCAAACAAACTCATCACTGAGGAAACAGGCAGGAGAGCCATCAAACATAAACCAGCTACAGTAAGTCTGGCTGAAAGGTTTTAAAAGAGAAAGAGAACATAAAGAAGAAGTGTTTATCATTTAATGACTTCTTGGGTATTTCTGACTTTGCATTTCTTCCTAAGGAGAAATGGGCCTGAGGCAGATAGGATCATCCTGGGGCCTTTGGAAGTGGCAAACAATTTGAAAGCATTCACATTTTCTTGAAAAACAACAAAAAATACTGTGTTGCCCTATTGACTTGTCATAGTAGTTAGTCTGTCTGAGGAGAATCTGTATTCAACATGCATGAAAATTTTCAGAATTTCTCTATACTTCTGAGTGCCCCAATATGTGCGATTGCTGAGCCATGTACTCTCCAGCTGCTTTTTAAGCACTGCACTGTTACAGATGTGAGGGGACTAAAAGAGCTTAGAGAAAGCCTGAAATTATGTACTCCTATATATCATGCTTTGTACAGCTTGGTAGTCCTTGCATGTCTGATAGGATTTCTTGCTCTGAGTTCTGCTCTCTCCACTCTCGGCAACCACCAGGACAAGGTCCTCAGTGTGAAGGTGGAATCTGTTTCAGATGGCAGGGCCCAGTGGCAACACCTTCTTCTCCCTACAGTTTTGATTCTGGTCTTCTCTGCTTGTGGCAAAAGCTTCAACACAAACTCCAGAGCATTTAGACTCAGCCTAGCAAGGGGGTTTTGTTTGGTGTGAGGACGTACATGCATTCAAATTCAAAGCAGATTGTTTTATGCAGTGTCAAACTCCGTGCAGATGGAACATGATATGATATGTTGAAGTGGGATATATAGCATGGCCATAATTCAGGGAAACACATTTCTCCAGCTGGATACCTGCTATTGAGTTAGAAAACATGTGTCCTGCATTCTGGTAGGCTTCTACCAGAACACTGAGAGGACGTAAAAGACAGATCATTCCTAGTATTGTGTATCAGCTAATATTAACATCTATCTCACTGTTTTCATAGTGCTGTTCAAAATAAGCCTCCTGTTGTCACAACAGACACTGTACAACTGATAAAAAAGCTACTGCTGAGCTTTGCACCCCCAAGTACATGTTCAGAAGCTAATGTGTGCAAACAGGCTGGACTGCTTTGTTCAGACTTTGGGCTGGCGTGGCCATGCCTTCTCCTTTTCTGTCCCTGGGGAAGATGAATCCCATGCAGCCTCAGGAAGCAGCACTTCTTCCAGAACCAGTCCCTGACTCATGGGCTCTGGGTATCCCTAGGGTACAGCACCCACCCTAAGCCCACGTCTTGCTCAGCCTCCCTGGGATGCTGTAGGGAGCAGTGGGATGGGAGCGATGGGTGTCTGTGGTGCGGGGCTGCAGTTCTCTCCCATATGGCCTTGCAATGTGCACGCATAATTTCACAACATCCCTAAACCAGCAGGAGCCAAGCTGTATGCAGCAGACCTATTCCTCAAGGAAAACGGGCCCATAGAGAGGTGAGCTGTAAGTGGCTTAAGCTGTATTAATCATCAACTTATGCCTCCCGCCAGGCAGAGGTAGGCTGTGCGTGCAGTTTCTTCTGTGGTTCAACTGCTAAATACCTCGTGGTCAGACTCATGAGTAATTACCTGCCCCAGCCTACTTTTAAATAATGAAGCAAGTATAAACTATTGCCCTGGAGTGATCCATCCTTTTCAGCACTGCTGTTCCCAGCCTGCTGATCACCCGCTCTGCTCCCTTGCACCCGTCCAGGCTCTGACATCGCTCCCTCCATCCCAGCCAAGCACAGTTAGTAAATAAACATCCCTCTCCTTTGCTCAGGCACACAACACTCCCCTCTCACACCCTTCCTTCTGCTTTTTTCTTTTGCAGACTTTGTTCCTTTTGGATTTTGTTTTACGTTCAAGACCTTGTGCCCCCACTTACCAGTTTGGTTGTCGTGGTTTGTCAGGGCACAGTCCCTCAGCCCCCTCAGAGATGATGGCATCTGCTCATTCCTCCTGCCCCACCTTCTCCCAGTTGTGCCTTTTTCCATGTTAGTCACCTCTTCCTACTCCCAGATCCCAAATCTCTCATCACTCTCATAGCTGCAAAAATTACATTTTCCTTAGGAGCACTGTACCCTTGAAATCCTGCTAGTTCACTTTGCCTCCCTCCCCTAAGACTAACCTGGAAAAATGCTGATAGAAAAAGTGGAGGCTGACTCTGGTGAGCAAAAAAACTTGCTTTCCTCAGTGCCCTTTTTTGGCTACAATTTTTATGATGCAAAACTCTTATCTCGCACTGCAAAAGACAGGTTTCTTAGAAGAATAAAATGGATTTTTGTATTGGAAAAATATCACTGAAAAATTATCACTGTTGGTTTTAAAGAAGCTTTTGCAAGGGTAGAGGTAAAATACCACTTTCTATTAGAACTCTGCCTTCTCCATTCTTTCAATACCAAGCACCAAGAAAAATAAGAAAACACAAAACCCATAGGACTTGAAGATATGTTTTATAAACAAAGTAAGCATTTTCATTTCACTAAAAGCTCAGCCACTTAGCAACCCTCCTCACCCCAGCAGGGTTTTGTTTTGTTGACTTATTTTTTTGCAAGATAAGTCACTCTTCCCCTCTGCAGTAGGAGCTGCTGGGCCAGCCAGGATGCTCTGCAACCCAGTGGTCTCAGTGCTGCAGGGAGCAGGTACAGGGGAATGTGCTGGTCCCTGGTGCACTGTGGGGCTCCCAAGGAGCAGGGACTGTGCCTTCCCATGCTGAGCACACTTTCATGGCCTGGTTGGGCAATAAACCCAGGCCACACTGGCTTTTCTTGAGTGTGTTGATGACTCTTGCTTGGCCTAACCTGACACAACTTGCAGGGTGCAAACCATCTCTTGTTTTCATAAATTCAAAGAGATTCTTCCTAGAAGGCTGTGAGAAGCATAGAAATATGTATGTGACCTAAGGGCAGGCAGAGGTCTCTCCTGTGGCAGAGAGCTCTGGAGCAGCTTGGTATTTCCCTCTTGCAGATAGCTTGCCCTCTGTTTTGGTGTGGAAAATACTCTAATTATGCTGAATCATTGTAAAAGGGTTTTTGTGCTGCCATAAGGACTGAAACCAGCAAAACACAGACATTGTCCTGCATGGAGAGTGTGGAAATTGCAATACATTTTCTAGCATTACTTGTTGCAATTTGCAATGGATTCAACACAGTTAATTCCTGTCCCCTATGTGCACAAGTACAGCAAAGTTTGGGTTCCATAGGCAACAAAAGCATTAGATTTTAAAATGTTAGTTTTGTATGAATGTAAAAAAAATCATATAAAAACAAGCAGGGAAAAAGCAAATTGCAGAGTTCACATGCTTTGGATTTGCTGTCATTTGTGTTGGGAGGAGAAGGAGCATCATTTATGTGAGCAGCACAGCCCCAGTTCTGGATAGCTGTGATCAAACCAACATGCAAAAGCAGTGATGGTGCTTAGAGGGGTGTGTGAGAATGGAGCTGCTTGCAAGCACTGAGTGAGTAGAAAAAGCACAGCATTGGTCATTAGGTGTAATGAACACTTTGGGGTTTGTCTCTGACAGGACCCTGGGCAATGTCCATAGGGTCTCCGTGGGGTCCCTGGGGTAGGTGGTGAAGGTGGTCATGGCTCTCCAGTGTGTCTGGTCACTGCAAGAGGCTCTTGCCCCGTGGAGGGAATTGAAGAGCTCATTGGTGTGAGTCTTTCTGGCCCTCACAGGTCCCCTAACCCTAAAGATTATATCTCTGTCACACATTCAGTGTGGGGAGAAGCTGGCAAAAGGTGAGTGTGTCTCTTCTTTGACATGGCAGATGTGTGAAGAGGATGGCTCCTGTGCCAGAGCAACAAAGCAGGTCTGAGCTCTGCAAACAGCATCTGCTTGAAAGTGAGGAGAGGGACTGATGAGGAAGAGCAAACCTGGTCAGAGAGCATGGTGTATATATCTGCCTTCACGTGGCAGTGAAATCAAGCTGGGAATAAAATGGTCGCTGGAAGCTGCCCACAGGCTCCTACAGACCAAAGGGTTAACTCTGAGTGCTTGCAGATATGCATGACCCCCAGCAACTGAGGCCAGACACAAAAGCAATTTTAAGGTCTTCCACTTGTTAGTCTCCAGCTTGAAATATACTTTTAAAAAAGACTTGATTTTCAGAAGCTTTGATGTTCAGAATACTTTGTGTGTCATGCTCCCTTAAAATCAGGCAACCCCCAAATCAATAACTGGCACTGGATTTTTTCCTCGGGGTCAATGCAGTTAGGAGATCTTTAACAGTTTTAACCTCTTAGCCCCAAGGATGAAACCTTTCTCCTGGAGGAGGTCTCTGAGAGGTGAAACAGGTGGTAGTGGTGAGGGCCACCAAAGTCTTGTCTGTAAGTCTGTGAGAGGCTCGATCTGTGGCAAGTTCTCCTGTGGTCTGCTGCAGGGGAAGTCATGTCATTTGCACAAAGGGGGCAAGTAAGTGTGGCACATGGAGAAAGGGGCTGCCACTGACCCAGTGAGGAAACACAAGCTCTGGTTTCTGTAACTCTTATAGTGGAATAGTGCTCAGCAGCACTGTAACAAGGAGAAGAACTACTTACGTAGGGAGAGGACTATATGGAACTAAGGCATGCTGTAAATGCTGTAGGAAAGCCCTGGTCATTTCCTTAGGATGATGGAGCTGGATATCTATTCCTACCAAAAATGGGCTCTGACTAAGCTCTTGGAGAAAAATAGCATTGCTTTTTAGTGATAGACAAAGTACATTAGTGTGAAGGGTTGACATGCAAGCCAAACTTTGGCCAGCTCTGTCTCTCCTGAGTCACTTGTTTGTGATAAGTAAATAATGGCTCACAGTAACTCTGCAGACCTAAATATTTGGCTGCCTGTATATTTCACAGAAAGTTCCCCTGATTTGGAAAGGTCACACAAATGTAACAGCTTGGCCCAGATGTGAAAACCTAAGAAACTCCCCTGAGTGCCACAGGGCAGCAAGCCACCAGTCACCTTCAGATGCCACAGCCATTGCTCATCTGTTTGTTAGATGGGCTGTACACAGGAATTATCTCTGTAGAGTTAGGAAGTCCAGGCCAATGCGTGCTTCTGTATTATTTGTTAGCTGCTGGCGAAAAAAACCCATAATCTTTTCCTTTTTCTATCTGCAATGCTTTCCTTGCCTAAGGAGGGGTCCAGAAGGAATCTGAACTGAGGGAACTAATGCTAGCTTTGAACCTTATATAGAGGGTGTGTTTTTCATGCAATTCACCTGAGAAGTTCTCAAAAGAGCATCTCAGAAGTATGGGCTAGGGTATGGGGTGCCCTCCTGGGCATAGCAGGCCATGAGGATGCCCTCATGGAGTGGCTATGGTTGGCCTTGGGTTGTGGTGTGCTGGAACATTTTCATGGCTCCTCTCTGGTTCTCAAATAGGTGACCTCCAATGTTGCAAAAGCTACTTGACTCTTGTGTCTACTTGTGCAAAACACCTTGCTTGACCAGTGGAAGATGGTGCCAGGGCATCCTTTTGTGCTGCTGGAACAAGCTGTATAATAGCTCCTTCCACTCCAATATGCTTGTAGAGGGGACAGAGGCAACACATCTCTTACTAAAATCTCACAGAGCCCACACATCTCTTACCAAAATCTCACAGAGCCCACTGAGCTCTGCAAAAATTACCAAACAAGTGCCAGCGGTCTTCAGGTGGCATGAAGTGACATGGAGAGTGGCAGTGTCCTGCAGAAGCCCCAGAAAGAGAGGGACTCATGGGTCTTGCCTTTTCCATCCCAACATCAGGTGGTCCCATGGGGGCAGCACCCTGTAAAGTAGCAGCACCTCTTCACCACTGATCTTCAAGAGAGATGGTCCCTGCTCAGGTCTGCCCAGACCCTGTGTACCTGCAGGGCTATCTTGTAGATCCTGCATGCTGGGATGCAAAATTATAAATAACTTCCAAAGATCCATAGATGGTATGTATCCAAGAAGACCACACGGCTTTCCTAAAACAGTGAGATGGAAAACTATCCCCGTATTTCCTTACAGAGGTAGCTGTCTGAGTGGGTGAGTCAGAGACAATTTGGATGCAGTTCTGGTGTGCTCATCTTTCTTTTATTTACCCTGGCACGTGAAGTTGGACAAAATGTCAGAGTGCAAAATCAAGGCAAAGATAGGGAGCTACTGAATCTTATGTTTAGTTTAATATAACAATTTGAGAGGAGAAACTGGGAGATCTCACGCATGGTCTCTGTTGGCCTGAGTCCACAGCTGCTTGATTTACTGCAGCTGAAGATCTGGCTCTAAACTGTTTTCTTCCTGCATAGATGCAGCTGTGGTCAAGCCAATTGGTGCATGTCTGCAGATGAGCACCATGTGTAAAACCCAACGGAGAGAAAATGGGGGAGTAAAATTTCAAGCACTGAATGTCAGCATTCAGCTAACCACTACCTCTAACTCAAAGTGCACCAGAGGGATCTGCACCTTGTAGCTGGGGATGCTCCCATCTGAATAGCCACATGATTTAAATCTAAACTTTGTGTTGCTTCCCTCCTCTGACTCTTTTCTCAGACTTCAGTTTCTGTGGGAAATACCAGCCTCCTTCCAAGAAGGGTGATAGTAGCTTGCACTGGCTGCCACAGTACACTTTGAGCTCTCTTATCTCTGTGCAGTGCTGTAGCTGTAAGCATAGACATGTTTCTGACCCCTGCAATGGCTGTGGATCAGTGTGAGTTTAGAAGAGTCACAGGTTTTCTTACAAGTGGTCAAAATTTCTTGTCTTGTGATTTTCTCTTTAGCTACCCACCATTAAGTCTCCCCTTAGCCTTACTAATATCTTTCATGCATTCTACCTGCTGTACACCATAATCCCCCCAGGGGCATAGGGTTAACCTGTAGGAAGTAAGCCTCTCGCTGTGCTTTTTCTTTTCCTCCGGAATGACAAGAGATGGATTCCTTCTGTGTCTCAGCTATGTGGGAGTAAGTTGCCTCCTGGTTAATTGTGGCAACTTAAATGTCCATATCACAAATTTTCAGGTCTGTTTCACTGGAAAGCCTCAAAGAAGAGCACAGTGATGCCACAGCTCTCTGCCTTTGCCATGGACTTTCTTTAGGGTCTAGAGTGCACAGCTGGCTTAAAAACCAGTAATTTCAGCCCCCAAATGGAGATTTCACACATTAGCACTGGGAGGACTTTGATATGGGCCATCTGGTGTTATACATTTCATGTGCTGGGGGAAGGGAATGTTAACTTGTCTATTTTTTTTTTAATCATGTTTTCCACATGTAACATTGGAAGGACACCACAGAGATCCGACACTCTACTTTTACTGATTCTGTTTGTGTAGCCAGAAAAAGTTACAGAATTTGGTGAGCTGACTTCTGAGTACCATCCTGCATGATGGAGCCTTGTCTCTGCAGACCATTGCCTTCCTTTCCCTTCTGTTCAGTCAGTGTGTTGGTCCCATGAAAGCACCAAGCTTCATTCATCATGCTTTGTAAGGCACTATACAACACCTCACCGGCTCCTCCTGGTACTAAATAGTTTTTTTATCAGTGAAACAAAATCTTTTTTTGCTCACCTCCTGGCTATCCCTGCTTCGGATAGAATCACACTGGAGTTTTACCTAGTGACAGAAGTTGAATGCTTCCTGCTTTTACTGTTTATTTAGTAAAACATTTTACATTCCTGGAGAGATACCAGTCTATCATTAATGGATTCTTGGCTTGATGCCAGCAGCTAATAGTTTTATTGGTCCTCACAGCATAGTTATGTGATGTGGGCAACTGCACTGAGCTGCGCCTTCCTCTTCTATAATTCTGACCCAAAAAAAGCACACAGAGGGAGTTGGCAGGGTCTGGAGAGGGGGAAGGGGTGCACCAGAGGGATCTGCCCTACTGAGGGCAGTGGGGAGGGCTACAACACAGGTCCTGACTGTCAGCTGAACTCTGCAGCCTCAGCTAGGGGCAGGGTGAGGTGGAGGCTGCACACACGTTACCTGTGCCATGGTGAGCACTCCTGCCTCACCCCACATCTTGCTGGGAACCTTCTCCGCTTGCTGCCCATGGCACTGGGATTCTTTGAGCCCCAGGTCTCCAGTGCAGGCAGAGCTCAGTAACTGCAGAAGTGGGAGCTGGGCTCACAGCTCCAGTGTGTACTTAAAATATCTGTCTTGTTCAAGCTCATTTTCCACTGGTAATTAAGACGAAGCCACTTATTTCTTAGTGACTCCCTGAGACAGAGCCACTATTCCTCTTCCTCCATTAGTCTCTGTGACAAGAGGGGGGTGTCATTGTTTTTAAATGGGGGGCTTGCATTTGTCTTTCAGCTGCAGAAGTCAGGTTGTTATATATGTGCATATGCATTTCAAGGGTATGACGTAGTAGCTGGAGAAAAATGAGTGCTTTGGTGCTACGGGTCAAGTTTATTTAACACTACAATGTTTTAAAACAGGGTGATGCCATTTCAATTAAATGTCTCAGAGTGTTTTGCAAGGTAATCGTTTAAGAAACTTTTCAGAACTACTTTTGCAAACCAGGCACGTCTTGCATAAAACACACTGGCAATAAAATAGTATGTGTTAGAAAAATGTAGCTGTGGGCTTTACTAGAAATGAGGGGAGCAGTAATATTCTTTTCAGGACCATCTGTCTGGTTTGTAACAACAGCACTGCAGCCTGCTCCCTATTTCTTTTCCAACGTTTGTGTTTTGCGTCTCTCTCACAGCAACCTTGTGATGCTGTCATAAAGGACAATGAAAAGAGGCAAAAAAGGAAAAGACTAGTGAGCACTTGAATTTACAGTGCACATTTGAACTTGCCTGCAACTCTCCCTTTCCCCAGCAACTTTAATTCTAGCTAGTTCTCTTGGCATTGCAACCCCTGGATTTCTAAAACCATGACATTTCTGTTGATCATTGAAAGTTTTGCAAGAGATTTTTTACCCCAAACTCTTGGTTATTTGATCCCTTTCTGTAAAGGAATATTTGAAAAAGCTGTGGCATAATGGTGTCTCATTAGGTTTCTAGGAAGAGTGGAAATCAGAGAAAAGATGTTTCCAAAGAGGGTGTCAGATTCTGATCTCTTTTACAGAAGGGCAAATCCAGAATAACTCAGTGCAGTTACTTTAGATTTATGCTAGCATAAATAAGATAAGAATTTGGCTCTGGGAATCTCTGTAGCTCCCCATTTGCTCATCTAACAGCTGGCAGCTTGCTTCTTGTTATTCCTCTTGCTTTCTGGGCTGATTTGTCTTGCCTGGTGCTCAAGTCAGGAACAAATGAGCTTGGGAGTTAGTTGATTGAGCAAATGCATTTCGCACAGCACACAACTATGAACAGCTCAAGATCCTTCACACAATCATACATATTTCAGATTTCCCAGAGGCCAGAAATTAATGGCTAGTAAATGGATAGAAATATTACTTCACACAGTATGTAGTAAACCTCTGGAATTTGGTACTACAGGAGGTCACTGATTCAGATGATGGGTCAGGATTTGAAAAATGGCTGGATAATTTCATGTCAACTAATTACACTTGGAACTGGGCAAGAAAAGATGGAGTTAAGTAGACCTCTTGAACCAGCGTACACACAAACTCCCCTGCAGGGACCAGGGAAGAATCTTCCCCTGGTACATGGTTGTGCCCAGCTAGCAAAGTCCAGCTTGCCTTTTTGCCTGTTCCTCTCCATGGTAGGAGGCAGCAGGACGAGGCAGGCAAAGCTGAGATTTGCAGGGCTCTGTCTGCTTGCTGCAAACTCCCAGGTCCCAACACCTCCTGATTTTTAGAGATAGAGATCTAGATCTGCACCTGCTTTTGGTGCTTGTTGAGTTTCATCTCTGTGCTGTAACTGGTATGCACACACTCATGGACAGACACACATTCAGAGAACAGAATAGACATTGGTATATGTAAGCCGATGCACTCACTGCTCTATGCATTTAGGAATTAAATCAGAAAACAAAATTACTTCTAAACTATTTTAGAAAATTAGTAGCCCAGCCTTAAACCATGAGTTTAAGCTCTCAAGCACTTAGATGTGTGATCTAACCCTACCTTGGGAGCTTCCTAGTGAAGGCACTAACCAGCTCAGTGCAGTTTCCATATGTAGATGTCGAGTGCTGCTTGAGAGAAGTCCTGGAACATCAAGGAATCTGCTGATGGTTGACAGGGAGAGAGGGTTTATGGGAGAGTGTGCTCTCCAGATGCTTGAGGTGAGGTGAGACTGTCTGGGACACCTCTAATAGCTCTAAAAACCAATGCTGAGGCTATTAAATCTGGGTCAAAACATGAAGATGCATTCTATTCAGCAAATCTCCAAAAGGGAGCTGAGGTGGTTTTCCAGGACTGCAGAGAGCTTCCTGACATAGTGCTGGTCATTTCCCAGGCCACAGCCACAAGGATTACTGGTAGGGCCCCACAGTAGACCCAGTCTTGCAGTATGGATAGTACTGTCTGAAGACCTTAGGATTTGGGTCTAGGTCCAACCAGGAGTACAGGCATGCCCTCAGAAGTACAACTTTTTGCAAACCCACCTTCCTATAAAAAGCTGTCTAAATCAAACAGGAAAAAAAAAAAAAAAAAAAAAAAAAAAAAAAAAAAAAAGCAGGTAGGTGTGATTTGGAGTCCCTGGAGGCAGCACAGCCCTGGATTCTTGTTTTGCAATGATTACTTCCTGTGGAGGTCCTTAGAGGGGTGGACCTGCAGTAAATAGGAGAAACCTTCTTACCATCTTCAGGAAAAGCCGCAGGCAATTATGTTTCATAGAAACAAGATGTATTTCAGAACCGGGCAGCAGAGCAGCACGACTTTGACAGCAGAGCATGGAGGGAGCTCGAGGGCTGCACAGAACTGCATATTACCGGATTTTGGTCCACAACACATGCATAGAGTAATTATTTTTTATTACTGACAGCTCCGACTGCATTAAACACCTGAACAATAAAGACATTGTGGTTTCCTGTCACAGCCGGGAAAGTGATGTCAATCGGAAATCTGTCCCTAGATCCTCTCAAACCAACAGCTTTGCCTCTGAGATGGCCAGAAGAATAGGAGGGATTCTGCTGAGCAGTCGCAACTCTCAGATTTGATCAGATTCAGGCCAGAAAAAAACCCTGTGCACACACAGAAAGACTTCCAAAGAGGTTTATGCAAATGGCAGCTCTCTCAATTGACCTAAGGGAGCTATGACTTGGCAGATTTTTAGAGAAAATCCTCATTTTTCTGTCTGGAAGCTTTGGTAGGAGAGTGGATCATCACACAGTAATTGCAGGTTCCGAACAAGCTCTGCTCTCACCTTTTTTAGCTTCAACTGAGTCTGCAAGCAACTTCAGCATTTTGAGTATTCCTTTGAACTGTTGATCAAAGAACTCATGACATAACTGCTTTGCTCTGTACAGCTAGGGACAACTAAACACCTTGAGATGATCTTTTTGGCAAATAGGAAAACTCTTCCTGCTGAAGTTGCCCACAATGAAGCTTGCAGCTGCAGTGAATAATCTCTGGATTCCCAGTCCTTTGCAGATGCAGACACAGACACAGGCTTCCTCCCCTCTGTAAGCAACAACCTCTGTTTTCCTCTGCTCCTTTGTCAACTGTGAACAGAGACCTGCCAGCAGCTGCAATATACTCATAAAAAAAAAAAAGCAAAAATCTCCACTCATCTCTGTTCCCCAAGCAGCTGTTCTCAAATGTCCTGCACTTTACAAGGTTCAATATATTGAAGTACCTGCAAGTTAACATTTTGTCAGATGCTGAGAATCCAGAGTGCTTCAGCTGGTGGGGCTCAGAGGCCCATGTTTGCAGTATATGGCCAATGAAACATCTCCTTGGCCTTGCCGGGGCTGGATTTGGGAGGTTTAGCTGCAATGGTAGGCAGATCCACTTGGATCTTAAAGAGGTTCCCATGCCTGTTCAATTGGTTGCAGACACCCAGCAACTGCCATTGCATCTCTCCTGTGTTTGTGATCTTTCCTCCCTGGCCCAAACCAGGACACCTCCCAAATATGCTCTAAAGTGCAGGCAGAGATGGTACCTGTGGACAGAAAAGGGGTGACTCAAATGAGTACATCTAAAGAACTAACCAGAATAAAGCACTTGCTGTCCAGCTGAACAAGGCTTTTAATCTGAAATGCTTCCCAGAATCACAGGTTCATCAAACAAAATGATTGTGGGACATTTTGCTAAAACACAGAAGTACCTAAATGAAGCTGCTGAGTAAGTTTCTCACATCCAGAAGGAATTTCACCTTTCCTCGGAGAGAGCCTTGGATATCAGAGACAGAGATTCAAGTCCCCCAGCTAAACTAAAGAGTCTGGGTCACCCTGTGGGGCCACCAGATGTCTTTTGAGTCTGTTTTTTTCATGAGAAGTCCCATGGAAGAGGTTGTATTTTGATTTAATTCTACAGAGAAGTGAAATATGATATCTTTCATGTTTTGCATGAAATAAAGTCCTCGTTTTCTGAACAGGCCTAGCTGTCAGTGAGTAACAGGTCTAAACCTTAGGGAAACTATATTCCCCTGCATATTTTGGATAATTTTCAATTTTTTTTTTTAACCAGTAGAGATCTAGAAAACAAAGGAACCTCATAACTCTAATGCTATCAAACCATAAAGAATACCTTATTTGTATGTGTATATATGGGTGTGTGTGCAAACATTAAAGTAAAAATTAATATATATAAAGGTGGTCAACAATGAACAGTAATTAAGTGGCCACATGTCACTTAACATTAGCCTTGAGATACAATTAGACATTATACAGTTCTTCTAGAGCAGGGGTAGGGCAACCCAGCACTAAATAACCTTTCAAACACATGTTCTCTATTAACAAAGGCATGAAAAAGTTATGAGCTTTTGTGGCTCTCTCTGGCCAAAATCTTTGTTGTCCTTACCCCTTTTAATGCTACTAGTCCTAATCAATGTAGATATGCACTGATTACAGCATATAACCTCCAAGGTCTCATCTTTGCATCATGAAATGATCCTCCACCATGCCCTTGCTGGTGCAGCAGTACTGCTGAAGAAAGGAGAGCAAGGGAAACTGGTTGCTGGTGGAAAGGATGGCTAAAGGACCATACTTTGGAGTCCAGCACACCTGGACTCAAAGGGATGGAAAGGCAGCCAAGAGCATTGTTGTGTTATCAAGCTGTGGTATCAAGCTGGTATCAGCTAAATCAGGCAATTCATATCTTCGACTGTTTTATCTGTCCTAATAATTTCTGACCAAGAACATTTACAATGTGATTTTCTTTCGTGGGCTGTTTTAACACTTGGGATAACCATGATGTGTGTATCAGTGTCCCTGCAGAGCTACTGATAACCCCACATTAGCCAGCCATTACAGTCTGTGAGGGCTGAACCTTTGGGAACACTAGTGCATCATCAGAATTACGGTCTCTCTGGGTTCTGCTGTAAAGGGCTGTCATTCTCATCATCTTCCTCCTTCGAGTTTGCCAGGAGCTGTATCTGACCTCCAAGGACTTGATTCCTTGTGTGTTACAGAGCGTCCATTCCTCTGGGCAGTGGTTAAATTGCTTTTGATGTGGCTCACTCTGGAAGGATGAAGGCTGCATGATGTCACCAGTTGCCTTCTGAGGGACCCTGGCAGCCCTGCCAATGTCAACATGGAGTGGTGGTGCTGGCTGGCTGTGACAAGCACTGTGCTGAGTCCTTCCAACCCTGCAGGAACCACCAGGGTTTTATCAGCCTACTCTGCTGCTACAGGCAGCCTTTCACAGGCCCCTGCAGGGAAGCAGCACAGGCAACCATCCTCTAAGTGTGGAGCTGAGATACAGCTTCTATTTTAAAAGAAAATTTTCTACAGAGCTTTTTATCACTCTGCCTGGTCTCTACTCTGGGTGTGTATGTGTGTGCCTGCACGGGTGGGTGAGGGTTATTTCAGATCTGCATGCATCTGGTGTCTCAGAAGAAAAGAAAAACTGGATTCTAACTGGTCTGCAGTCAGCTTTTGTTTTTCCCAGGACAGTAGCAGTCAACTTCTAATCCTTTGGGATAGTAGGAACAGGTTATAAGGTAAAGCAAAAAGGCAGCCATTGTAAAAACCATGCACATCTGCCTATGGGAGTGTATTTATCTTTTACAGATTTACAAATAGGCTGCTGGGAAGCAGGAGGTCCCTACCAGGTCCCTAACTGACCCCAAAGCACTTCAGAGCAGCATATCTAAAGGTAGGGGCAGTGGGTGCTGCTGGCTCTGATACAGGCCCTTTCAGATGCCGTGGGGCAGGTGTCTTTTGTCTCCAGTGCAAGCTTGTGCCTTGACAGAGTCCAGAGCTGCTGCTGCTGCCTCGATTTTTGTGGGTATTTATGTACCAGGCTGAGGAGAAAGATATTTTGAGTTCAGAAGCTAAAGCAAAAAGGTGCAGTTGTCGGGAGATGAGGTGTGAGAATGATGAGGGGTGAGATGATGTGCTCCTAGCTTTTAGGAGTAGTGAGAGGGATAAGTCTAGGGATTTGAGGTATCACCTTGGTGGGAGGGAGTAGGAGCATGTGGAGGGCAGTGCCTGATTTGAGACTCCAGAGTTGCATTAAAAGGTCCTGACTGAAGAGCTGCTGCCCAGGGTAAGCTCAAGCAAGGCCAAACTCTGCTGCTGGTCGTGAGGAGAAGCGGCAGTAGATGACCATCAGATGACCCTTGAGGGTGGTGGGCACAGGGTAGCCCAGCAGTCGTGGCCTGTCATGAAAGGTGCCCATGTTATCTTGTTGCCAGATAGTCTGACCCTGAGAAGTGAGCGTTGTCCCCATTGCACCCTTGCCCAGCCCTACCTGGGGACTAGCTGGTCTGTGACTGCAAAGTCCAGGAGAAAAGATTTCCTTGAAAGTGGCATGGACACTACAAACAGTGACTACAGTGAATCTACATCCCTTGTCTCAGTTACTTGTGGCCACAGATTGTTTTCACTTCAGGGACCCAAGGACTTGATAAAGGAAATGGGAATAGAAAATCCACCAGGATGGCTGAGAAAAGACTATGAGGCCACTGCTACCTTTGGGTAAGAATGTCCTCCAGTTCTTTTTGATGTGGTAGAAAAGAGAGCGTGTTGGGTACAGCTTTTTGATGACAAGGGTACTACTCGCCCAGGGATGTTTCCTAGGCTTACTCATAACACAAAACAACATCCTATATATTACTTCTGAGAAATGGTGAAGCTCATGGTAGATATATCGGACAAGGGAAACAAAATAAATCAATTGATGAAATGGTGGACAGCAGGCGGGGCTGGTGGCAGGGAAGCTGTTTGGGCAGAGGGGTTTCACTGGGGACTGGTAACCAGTGACTGGTTGATCCATGACGAAAAATGAAGCCAGATCACCAGAAAATTAGGCAAAAATTCAGCTAAAGACAACCAGAAGAAACCATTTGTAATGTGATCCTGAGAAAGACTGGAGTAGAGTACTGACTGGGAATGTGCAATAGGAATAGGTAAGGAATCATATCTTGCTACTTTGAGTCCAGGCATGTTTGTAGAACATGTTGCACCATTTTACTTTTGAAAGTGAATAGGATTACATCAGTAAAATCCCAAATTCTGCCATCTACTTTTCTTAACAGACAGAGGCAGGAGAATTCCCAGTACTGCCTGAGTTTGGAAGCACAGTCCCAGGGTCAGGCAGAAAAACAAGTCCGGCAAAAAGGTTGTGAGCTGATGGTTTCATTGAACTGAGGAGGGACCAAATGATGGAGATACCAAAATGGCTTGACTGGAGTTAGGAAAAGACCTCAAGAAATCACAGACAAGATTAAAAACAGGACCTGTGAACTTCGTGGTTGGAATTAAGACTTGAAGAAGCTGAAGATATCAGAGAAGGAATTAAAAAGAGGGCATAAAACATGAGCTGGAGGCTTTGTAAAAAATGACAGCAGTGTCTGGTAGTTTCCCAAAAAGGCAAAGGGACAAGCTTTAGATAGGAAATTGTTGAAGGCAGAAGCTACAAAGCATTATCCCCTTTTGGGAAGATGCCCAGGTGCATCATTTAAGTCTGCAAAGGCTTTGCTGGGGCTTTTGGTAACCTGAATCTTCTGTGCCACAAGAAATGTTCCACTAAAAGGAAGGAGTCCAGCAGCTTGTAACTGAAGCTTGTAACTGGTTTGAAACTTGCCAGCAGAAACAGAATGAAGTGAGTACACCAGTGAGTCCATTATGGCTCTGGGTGGGACATTGCGGGTCACAGCGTTTATATAGTTCCTGGGTTTTACTGTGAAAATAAGATGTTTTTCAGCACTTGCTTAATTTATTCATAAGCTGGAGTCCTCAGGAGTCATCTTGCCTAGCTCCAGTGGTATATATAAAAAAAATAAATCTCTAAGGGGGGAGAGTCCACTCTTCCTAAAAGAAAATAATCCTTAGGTGTTTTTGCAGATTAGATCAAACACAAATCTCCAAATTCACATCTGAGACTATGAACAAAAAATGGTAGTTTGAAGTGGCTTCCAAGTGGCCAGCCAGAATGATTCAGACCTGCCTGTGTATAAAAGAATTGAGTAGGCTCTAAAGAGCTGCTTTGCAATGGTTTGTCCCAGTAAGCTGCGATTTCCTGATCACGATGATTTCTGCAGGCAGGAAGCCTGTGGTTAGAGAGAGCACTTGCTGTGATTGCCTACAACTGTATCTGCTACTTCAAGGGGGTGCTGCAGGGTTGTAGCACAGCCCTGGGCACCAGGTCCTACTGATGTCTGCTGTCCAGGCTTGGTTTGTAGGCACTAGAGGTGAAAAAGGGGTTGGTGTGTACACAAATGCATAAAAGAGGGAAAGATGCCTTTTCTCTTCCCATGATCTGCAGGACAACAGGCAACCCTGCCCAAAGAGAATGTGCTCTCAAGGCTCTTGCCTCACAGCACAGTAGAAAACATTTTTTGGCCACAGCAGGATAGTTCAGAGTAGAGATGAAATGCTGCATTAGAGCTAGGAGGCAAGAACACTGTGGCTGGGAGGGAGGCACAGTCACAGAGTCACAGTATGACAAAATAACTGAGGCTGGCAAGCACCTCTGAAATCTCGTCCATCCCCTGTTCAACCTGCTGGAGCAGGTTTCCTGAACCTGTGGCCAGTCAGGTTTCGAGTGTCTGCAAGCACTGAGACCCCACAACCTTTCTGGTTAGCATGTGCCTGTGCCTGACCACCCTCATGGTAAAGAAGATTTTCTTTTAGGTTTGAAGTAAAATTTCTCGTGTTTTACTTAGTGGGGTCAGTCTACTGTCTCCTGTCTCATAGGAAGAGAGGTGTGAGGAGGTACTTGCAGCATAGGGGTGAGGGAAAGGAAATGGGGCTGCCTGACAGGTGGGAACCTCTCCTGTGACCCGCGACCCTCAGCCTCATGACAGCTGTGTGTGGTGATGGGAGGATTTGCTTTCTTTTCAGTGTTGGCAGGACTTCTGAAGCAGGACACCACTGAACACAGAGGTTTCAGTGCTAGAAGAGCAGTTGCCAAAAGCAGGAGAGGTCATGGGGGAGGATGGTCCCTCCAGAGCTCCATCATCACTGGGGGAGCAGGGATGCCCACTGCCCTCCCTCAGGCAGCTCCTTTCCCCCGCCAGCTAATGGCAGTGTTCATGGTAAGATGTTCAGGATGCTTCTGCTGTGCTGGATGTGCATGTAGGATCAAGGGCTGGGCAGGGATGAGGTTTTCATGCTGAAGCTGCATGAAAAAACAGCAGGGAAAAAAAAAAAAAAAGAATTCCTGATGGTGACAGCATAGCCTTAGATGTTAAAATCAGTTCTCCTTTGTGGGTAGGAGCTCATTTATACACATGATTTATGCCTGCTGGAATGAGAAAGGGACAGACTTAACAAATGGCAGGTTTTGAATGGTTGCAAGGTAATGTTATTAATGTCTGCTGACTTAGTGCCCTGCCCAACTTTGAACTTTTTTCAATTGCATGGGGCTGAACAAGAGCTGCGTGAGTTTTGAAATATTTCCACAGAAAATAAGCTGAGACATGAAGAAATGTGTGTTTCCTAATGGGGCCTCGTAAGAAGTGTGCAGAGGAGAGGGGGGAAAAAAAAAAAAGGCAACAAGAATCTTCCTCAGCTGAAACAAAAACAAGGAATCAGAAGGAACAAATTCCAGTACCAGCTGCTGGCATCTGAGAGGTTGCACCACTGCTGCAGATTGGAGGGCAGGCTTTTTTTTAAAAAGGCATTTGCAACCTCTTTCACTTGCTTTGCAGATCTGGCAGGTCAAGCATCCTCAAGCCCAGCAACAACACCCTCCTGGGCCAGAGCCACTGAATCCCAGCCTTAATTTATTTAAATGTGTACAGGATGATTCAGTAGGTGCTAATGCTGCTAATTCAGTAGGTGTTAATGCGTGAATAATTATAGACATATTTAAGCAGCTGGTGTTGTGCCTTCAAAAGTCTCTGTGCATGGAAATTAATAGCTCTGTGGTTGCATGTGTGCTTTCCATGTTATAAAATGAAGATGTTGATAGCAGCTCCATGTTGAGTTAAGTTTGAGTTAAGATTTTCACTTGAAATAGAATTAAAACTCTTTGGTTTACACTTGGATGTCTCCAGACACAGCACAACAGATCCTCAGAAAATAATTTAGTTCTTCTCTGTATTCTAAAAAAACCCCAAACCAAACCAAACCAAACCAATCTTTGTTTTCAGGCTATGGCTGCTCAGAATTCTCCTTGATTTCCCCTAATTTCTCAGGTTCCTCAACAGTGCAAGCTTATTTCTGAAAAACCTCCTTCACATGCATGTGCTGGTAGTATCTTAGAGCCAGGCCAGCTGCAAAGAGCACACATAAACAAACATTCCCCTTATTTACAATAGCTGCTTGAAGCTACCTGAGGAATAGATGCAGGACCTTCTCCTCTCTCAGACAGTGCCTGGCAACGTAGTTCCAGGACACCTCAGATCAGCACCCCCTGCAGCAAACAGATGTACACCAACTGCAGACACTGCAAATTGACAGTGGAAACAGGGGCAATGGAAGGGGCTGTTCATTTTGTGTCCTGCTGATGGCAAACAATAATTTCTAATGCATTTTGCTGTTAGGACAAAGGTCTCTAGGCTTCTGCTCAGGGGTGCTCAGCACCTCGCAGGATTAGATCAGCCCCCACGGGGACTTGGGCTGATGCAGGCACTGGCAGCAGGGTTTCAATGTGTCAACTCTTTGGATTTGGGACAGAAAACAGGGTTGAGCTGATGCTGTCGAGTAGATCTCCCTGGGTCGGGTCATCCTGACAGCTGTAGAAAGCACTTTATTGCTTCTACCAGATAAGGGGGGAGCCTGCTTTCTTTCTTTTTCCCTGCCCTTTTGGAAAGAAAGTGTCAATGCTGCTTCCCCTCCGGCTGCCTGGCTCATGACAGTCCCCAGCACAGCCTTGGAGAGGAGGGGTCCTGCCAAGCAGAACTGCAGAGAAGGCAGCAGATCCACCTATTTCCTAAGCAAACATACACCATGGGAGCAGAGCTGCTCTGACCAGTATTACTGTTACTCCAGCTTATTTTTTTTTTTTTTATTTCTCCAAGAACGGGTGATGGGAGCTCTGGTCTCTCTACTTGTTTGTATCACTATAGTGGCCACACTCAAAAAGTAGCATGGCTTTGGATGGGAACCAGTCCACAAACACCTAGGATGCCACAAAACTTAGATTAATTTAATAAGCATTGCTTTAGATGCTGTTTTAAATAGCATCTGACTTCCAGTGCCTTAGTTTTTAATAGATGAATATCATGTGAAGGTTTCACATTATCATACAGATGAAATTCAGGTATCTGAAGATGGAATGATATCCAGTACTTTTCTGTATTTCCAAGAATTTTGTGTTAATATGCTCTCTGTTCCTCCGCAAAAGGCTTAAAGCTCTCTCTCCAGTATCAGACATACTGCATGAGAATGGATCACAACTGTTAATTAAAAAAAGTCCAGGATGACAGGCAACAAGCTCTGCTCTCATGTGCTTTGTATGCAGGCAAGGTATTCCTGGAGTTCATGAATGGTTCATTTATACTGCACTTTAACTTATCTGCTTCTTGAGTGCTCTCAGCCTTTTAAAAATGTTGGATAAATTTGCACTGGATACCCCTTGCCTAAACTGATTATCAGTATCAGATGCAAAAATAATTTAATTCCTCTAAACATTACCTGTTGCTTCCTGTTCCACTGTACAATAGTTTATTGTCTGCCTCTGTTGCACCACATTTTGTCCTGTCAGCTGAAGCCACAGATGGGCTGAAAGGGGAGATGAAAGTGTTCTGCACTCCTTTACAAACCATAAGCCAAAACCCAGGGAATGCACTTTACATTAAATGCCCCCTAGCCATGTCAGTAATGACTATTTTACCTTCATCTTTGTGCAGGTATCTGTGAGCTGTCTGGGAGTCAGAAGGTATGCACGGCACACAGGGTGAGGGGGGCAGAGGGTGTTCATTAGATAAAAGCTGTGTTTTCCTGACTTGTCAAAAAAGTGCAGTGTAAAAGGACACACTCTGGTTTACAAGCAAACCCCAATAATCTGCTTTTTTTTCCTGCTGTTATTAGTTAAGGAAAAGGTGAGCCCCTGGTGTAACCCAGTATTTTTCACTAGATACTAATGCAGGAGCAGAAACGCAAGGAAAAGTGACCTGCTTCTATCTTCTCATGGACAAGCCTTTCTCCTCTGCCCCTTTTCCCCCTCCTGAGGGCTTTCAGGTATTTCTGCTTCTGGGAAAGGCACCTCTCGGCCTCACTGGTCTCCCCAAGGTGCTGCTGGGGGGGTTGTGGTGACAGGCTGCATCCTGGGGACACAGAGATGGCTCTATCCCCTGCTGCAATGGCAGCTGCTGGGGAATCTCCTCCAGCCACACTGCCATTGCCTCCTGGATGGGGAAACTATGCTTCCTCCTTCCCTGATGCAGAGGTAATGCAATTGTGAACTTCAGGTGTGACTCAGGTATAAACTCAGGTTTCTAACTCAATCTAGTCTTCATTATTGCCTTGATTTTTCTTGGGACTTTCTCCTTTCCATCATTTCCCTGCTTCAGTTTTCAGCTTTTGCAAGATTAAAATTTTTTCTATAGTTCGTAACATGAAAAAAAGAAAAAAGAGTGGAAGGGAGGAGAATAAAACCCCGAAATACCATCACCCCCCCCAAAAAAAAACAAAACCAAAAAAACCAACCAACCGATCAACCAACCAAAAAAACCACCCCAACAAAAAAGAAGGAAAAATAAAAACAACAGAAGAAATGAGCAGAGCTATGGAAGGCCCTTGGCATATTCAAAAAATGCATCCACAATGTACCAGCAGGAGCACACCCATTTAACTACCCTCCCAGAATAAAACTGGGGCATCAGGAGGCAACCCCTTGCTTCAGTTCAGGCCACAGGCATGTCAGGCTGCCCTCAAAGACCAGCCTGTTGGATGCCATCACTACAGCACCCACAGCATGTCCTCCCTGCCCAAATCCCAAGGAAGAGGTGAACCTCCTTTTGCCCAATTTCAAGGACTAAGTATCTGCCTGTTTTGACTCCAGAGGAGGAGTGCTTTTAAATAAGTGAAGAACCCCACCAGGGCTGTCCTTCCAAAAGTTTTCTTTTTTGTCTTGTTTGGACTCTGGCTGGACTGCCTGTGCTAGGAACAGCAGTCCCACATGGCATGGTAAGAGAAGGTGCAATAAATGTGAGCACTTTACTCACATCAGTCCTGCATTCAAGAACACCTGAGCTAGAAGGAGCTCCAGTCATGAAACAAGCTTGTTTTCCACTTGTTTAAGAGAGAAGTATAAAGACAAGGTAGGAATTGATTGCTGAGTCCCCATCTCGGCTTTTAGATGATTAACGTCTCTTCTGGCACACAGGGATGAGGGGAGGCAATTCTTGGCTTTCAAAATCCTTAAAAAGGATCAAAGGAGTGTATGAAGGTGAATATGCCTCCAGAGTCATGTGTTTCACATTGAACCATTTGAACACATTGAGCAGTGAGTCCACAATGGAAACCATCTTTCTTTCACCAAACCCCCCCCCCTGTCTTCTTGATATCTACATCTTCCATTTCTTTCCAGTACACCTCAAAACTGATCTGCTGCTGTCCTGGGATATTCTTCTACTTTTCGTGTCTGGTTTCTGATGTCCTTTTTAGATACTTTTTCTTTCAGACTCACAAAACAGTGTGAAGAGGACACAGCCAAATATGGACTCTTCTGCACCTTTTCCTCCAAAACAGTTATGCCACCAAATATGCCTTAGGAAAAAAAACCCTCAAAAATTTTTTTTCTCCAAGGCAGGATCACAGCAGCCCTGTGAGACTCATGTTTAAGGCACAGCAGGAGGTGAAGCAGATAATAAGCAAGGGGTGACAAAATGGTGAGAGCACCCAGGCAGGGGTTTCAATAACTGGTGTCCAGCAGTGCAGTCTCTCTTGGCTTCCCACTGGTGTCATCCCTCTGTCATCCCCCATCCCTGCTGAAACATTTTATCGAAACTGACAAAAAAATATGCAAGACAATATGCATTTTAACTCTGTTTATTTTTAGACCCACTTTACTGTAAAGGAGCAAACACACAAAAAAATTAACCAGGCAGTCCTTGCAGGCACACTTTGTGTCATGAATTCCACAGAACCAACACTATGGTAATGGCAGCACTCAGTGAAGTTTACCATCTGGGGTAGGGAGTCCATCCATTGCTGCCAGAGGTACCTGTATGGTCACTGACTTCTTCTAGTCAGACCTTTGCACCCAAGCTTCAGCATGGGCTGGAAGAGGTGGGAGATCCCTCCCTGTCTGCCATGGTGGATTGGGGCAGCAAGGGTGGGATGGTCAGTCTGCTAACAGAGGTCCCCCAAATGTGGAGGATGGGCTTTGCTTAGGGTTTCCTCCAGAGATGTTATTGTTGTGTGGCTTTCTTCAAACAGGCATGGAAATGGTGGTGGACTTGGGGCTGAGGAACTGGGATTGACTTGGGAAACCAGGGTCAGGCAGAAGCTTGGGAGAAGATGGCAGCAATGGAGGGGATCATGCATTGATGGTCAGTACAGTGCTTGGCTGTGTCCAGGAGAGCATGGTTGCTTCCCTAAATCACTGCATTGAGCTTGAAATCCTGGTGTCAAGGAGCTCAGAGCATTGTTAATACTGTGTAAGGACCCCTGGGACTGGGTCCAAAACTGTAACTCCCCTGTTTGACAGCTGCCTAGCCCCGAGGCACCTGAAACTCTGCACTTTCCTGTGAAGGAGCACTTCCATTGTGGTAGCCTTCAACAGCTCAGCACCTCTTCCAGCTACACAGCCCCAGGTTGTTGAGCCAGTTCTGGTGTTGTGCTCTGCAGGAGTCTGGCCAGAGTAGGAGGATCCAAGTGGTGTTCTGATGACCAGTTAATTGTTGTATGTTAAATAGTAATTTCAGGGACTATACAAATAGAAGCTGGAGAAAGAATGAGACCCACAGTGTTCCCCTCAGGGAAATAGTCTGAATTAAGAGTTTGCAAGGCTCTTGCTCACACTCTCCCTGTGGTGCAGATGATCTTTAATGTCTCCTTGCCAAGTGGAGCAGTTTCGGCAGGAGAGGCTGAGGTTGCTTGTCTTTCTTTGGAAAATGCTGGGATCTGAGTCCTTGTAGGCAGAGAGCAACTCCAAGTCAGTAGGTTTTTGGGGGAAAGATTACTGATCTGTCCATTGACAACCATCACCAAGAGCACCTTCTCACTGTTTTTAATAAGGTAAACCTGGCTTTACCTCAGGCTTTGAAACAAAGGACACACAAAATACAGGGAGGCTAAATCATGCTTAAGATTATATTTTGCAGACAGGTTTTCCTTCTTGTTCCTTGTCTTGGGTTAGTGCATGGGTATTTTGGAGTGGGGGGGGGACACAGGGGTGGTTCCTGTGAGAAGCTTTGGAAGCTTCCCCTGCTCTAATTCTGGCCCTTCTCTGGTCAAGACTGAGTAGATATGGGAAGCTGGATGCACCACTGTGAGTAACGTATTAAAGAAAGGGGAAATGAAACTGGAAAAACAAAAACAAAAACAAAAAAACCTTGCAGAAGACAGGAAAGGAGAAGAGACCAATGCCAAAATGTTAGAGCAAAGACACCGAGGTCTGTGAGGAAGGAGAGAGAGAAGGTGCCTGAGCAGAGATTTCCCCACAGCCTGTGGTGAGATGGCAGCTGTGCCCCTGCAGCCCATGGACAGGGCAGCACGGGGGATCCATCCCTGGGGGAGCACGGTGGGGCAGATGTGGATTTGTAGCCCCGGAAGGATCATGGTGCTGCCAGGGAGTGTCACAGGTGTGACAGCCTGTGCAGGGCTGCAGAGAGGTCAGATGTGGGTTTGCAGCCATAAAGGACCCCGTGCCATGGGAGGTGGCTGTTCCCAGGGCAGCCGTGGCTCCATGGGCAGCCCGGGCTGGAGCAGTCTGTGCCTGAGGGACTCGTGTTGGAGGGGTTCATGAAGGACTCTCCTGTGAAAAGGACCCTCTCTCTCTCTCTCTCTCTATCTCTGTAGGAGTGGGGGAAGACTGGGAGGAGCCCTCCACTTGAGGAGGGAGAGTAGCAGTATCAATGTGTGGTGAGCTGATCTGGTGGTGTTTTCTCTTTCTCCTGATATATTAATGTTTATTTCTCAAGTTGTGTTTGTCTGTTTTGCCTCTTAACATAACTGGGGAGTGAGGATCTGCCTATCCTTGTCTCAACTAAGAAGCCTTTGTGTGGATTTCCTCCTCCCTGCCCCCTGGTGGGGGGTGGGTGAGTGGAGGCCCGGTTGGTACCAGATGGTCCTGAACCGTGACGTTCCTCCCAGCAGCCATTGCTGCAGGAAAGGGTGCTGGTCAGGTGCACCTGGGCATAATGATTATGTGGGTAGAAGAATGGGTTTACAGAGATGGTTTTATTTCCATTTTTCCCCACTGACCAACAGCAGAGGAAAGTGCTGAAAGTTCAGGATCTGCCCTGCAGTGCCCTTCCACCCCAACACACTGCGGAGGACTGGGCTGCTTACCCACTGCTGGCTCTGCATTCCACTTCAAGAAGACAAAACCTAAAAAATAGGTGGACGATGCTTGGTATTTTGGCATCAAACCAGGGGTTTTATGTGTCTTAGCTCTTAGACCTCAACCCTGTCACACGTCCAAGTATTGTCAGTGAAATGGAGATAGCAGCACCACCAAGAGCAGAAAAGTACTTTGGGACAGGGGTTTCAAAGCACTGTGAGGCACTCGATCTCATAACAGGAGGAACTGTATAGGGAATTGCAGCATGCCTGAAATCAAAGTGAGTCTTTCTGTTGACTTTGCTGGGTCTTTCGATACATTAAACCAAACAGAGGTGTCAGATAATTGCTATTATTAATCATTGCTGGAGTGCAATTTGCCCCGGGCTTTTGACACTGCTGGTGCTGTGTACCATTCTGCATGGAGGATTTAAATGTTGCAAAGCTACGTTTATTTTACAGGCAAAATACAACAAATAAGTGATCTCATTTTAAAACATTATACTAGAAAATTAATGCAGTTGAACACTACATACTGTAAAAAGATTGCCTTACCTACCAATGAACAATGCATGTGAAGCTTATTTCATCAGTCTTAAAAATAAGTTGAGAAAAAAAGACACCCAAGGATTTTTTTCTGCAGTGGTGGCTTCCTTCTACTGTAGCCAGAAAGGATGCACACTTCATCTTGCATCTTATATTACTGAGGCACTTACAAGGAAGAATTACTTAATAAAATAGACAACTAGAAGGCATTTGGGCACACATCCATACGACGTCCAGTGAAGGTCTTACTGCTTCAAAATTAAAGTTCACAAAATGAAACTCCATAATTTACCATTTGCACATTAAGCCTCATGAATTCTACCCTTGTTCACAGCACAGTCAGAGAAGGGAAAAGCTGCCAGGCCTGGGGCAGGGTGAGGAGCCCAGCCAGCCCTGTGTTGACAATGGCTGACATGGACCACCATGAGCTGGTGCTGGAGCTCTGCCTCAGCTATGTTTAGTTTTCTAGAACAGATGTAGCCTCTTGTCCAGGGATGGCTCAGCATGGGACAAAATCAAAGCTGTGGGAAGAAGCCACTGCTTTCCTCTGAGACTCTGTCTCAGCAAGAGGCCAGAGTAGCTCTAAATCAGGGTCACTGACCTGCACTGTGCATGCAGTGAGTTGGGCCTTCAGGTGATCAGTGCATCCCAACAACACAGAGATGACAAACTGGTCATAAAGAATGTCCCTGTTCTTTGACTGCATCCATCATACATAATCAGATGGGAAACTCTTCAGCTTGGCATTAATTGCTGGCTGATTCCTTGCAAATCTTTCTGCCCTGGGAATCAGACTCTAATTAATTAAATAAATGGTAAAAACAGCAGAGAAGACAGATCTCAAAATGTGCATTGTTCAGCTAAGGAAACCCAGCGCAATTTCAGTTTTTCCTGGTGGTGTGTCAAAATAACTCAGCAAGTAGTCAGTATTTAATGTATTTACTTAATGTAACTTTTTTTTTACTTATTTAATGTGATATTTAATGTTTCATCATAGTGATGACTTTGTAATATTAGACATCCTTGTACAATGAGTTTGTAAGGATGGTATAGAGTGAATTGCCCCTGTGGAAGTGCCCCTGAATTTGCTGCAACAGCACAACCCAACCAGATGGAGAGAGCTGGCCAAAGGCCACAAGTTTCAGTAAAGTCTGGAGCTGACCTGCTCGGGGAAAGGTGCATCTTGCTTGGGACTCCAGTAGCTCCGTGGCCATATGCTGACTGTCTCAGAACAAAAGATAAGAAGGTGTTTGCAGGATGTGGTAAAAGGACCACATGGAGCACCTTCATCACCAGCATGGCCAGTGTGGTGTGCAGGCATGGGCAAGGAGCCAAGGAGAGGCAGTTGCCTGAGGAGAGCTGTGAGCAAGCATCTCTCTCTGAGCTGGTGGAGAAGAGGAATCCACGGATAGAATATCTTTGTTGGTTACCGTGACATACACAGAGCACGGGAGGTTTTCTGGGCTCACATGTTTATGCTGTGCCTCAGCACTGCCTCAAATCAGCCAAGAGCCTGGGAATCCTCAAAACTGGAGTTTGAAAAAGTTCTTCCCTAGCACTGATTTTTTTCTCACGCAACAAGGAATAGAAAGATGAGGCAGAGGGAACAGTGCATGCTTTGGGCACCTGTGCTTCACAATAGTGCTGGGCTGGTTTTTTTCACTTTTAGTGTTTGTTTCAAGACTTTTATACCTGACACCCAAGAAGGGCAGCAACGTGGTTGTCTTGCCACAAAGCCTACTCTTGAGCACAAGATTTTTCTTTGGAGATATTGCATTAGTGGTGGTGGGAAAAGTGGTGGAGCATGATCAGGGTGTGATCACTGACCTGAAGAAGTGTGTGTTAGTGCAGAGACACATGGCCTCCAAGGAACAGCAAGCCACTAAGCAAGACAGAAAAATGCTTCATTTCCTTGGGCTCTGAGAGCTCTGCTGGCACTTGGTAGGTAGTGCCTTATGTGCCAAATACCTAACAAATGCCTGAAAAAAAGGAATGTAAACACAAATTTACTGAGTTATGGGAATAGTAAGACACCGGGTAACACTAGCAACATTGTGGAAGTTTGGCAGGAGTGGTTTTAAAGGACTCTGTCATGTCCACTGCTTTTTATTCTGCTGAGGAACTGAAACCATTGATTTTATGGCTGAAAAGAGTATGGAGAACAGAAGTCTAGGTTTTGGAAAGGAAGTTGTGCCCTGGGTAATAAATATGGTGCCGTGGCACTATAACCTGATGGCCAAAGGTACCACATGGTGCTATCGTGACCACTTCACATGCTTTGAGGGGATTTGTGGAGCTGTGGGGTTTCTCTGGGGAACCAGGGTGCAGGGGCTCTCTTTCTTTGTTCCCACAAAGAGCCCTCCTGGGACTGGGCATTGCCTTGCCTGCCCTAACTCCCTAGACAGGGATCACCTCAATACCATTTCAGCTGCCACTGTTAGAAGTTAAAGTAAAAATAATCCCATTTATACCCAGAAAAACGCTCATTTTGTGTCACTGATTTCTTCCCTATGGGGAATCCCAATGTCTCTACACAAGAAGATGAAAGAAAAAGAAAATAAAAAAGCAGGGGCCTTAATGATGCCCACAGAGGCAAGGAGCAAATCTGCCCATCTCTGATCAACCATACAGGCATGGAGTCATATAAATGCATATTTTCATATAAATAACATATAAAATTTTAATGCTATATTCTAATATAGAACATGGTGCATAGTTCCATAATATACTTTAAAAACACTTGCATACCACTACCCCTATGGGACCCTCTTCTTGGAGGGAGCACACTGCATGTTTAGTTGTGTTTTCTGACCTTGGGGCAGCTGTGGGAAGCATCTATTTTGCTTCTCCCTACCTGAACTCTTGTTCTCCACCACTATCACAATATTGTTGATGATCAAAGCAGGTGACTCTGCAGGAGCAGGACATGGGCCTGATCCTGGATGTGCCTTTGGAGAGATCTGTCTATGCCTGAGCACTAATTAAATGCTGTGGGACAAAAGCTGAGCTGCAAGGGAAGATGTCAGGTTGGCCAAGCCAAAAGCTGACTTTTGCATCTTGCAGAGGTAGGGTGTGGGACTAGAGCTACTGTGGGGCTGGTGGGAAGATCAGGTACATGGCATGTACAAGTCATTGTGGGTACAGTTGAGGTCCCCCAACTCCTCTGAAAACGTTGGAAAAATGTAGGTCAAAAAAAGACTTGTGTTGGTGCTCCAGCCTTGGCTGCTGCAGATTTGTGGAGGGAAGGTCAGTCCAGCAAATGCCACTGCCAGCACCAGGTAAGACACAACATTATCTGATGTTCAAGCTTGTGAATTACAGATATTTTGCTTTCTGCCCATTCTGCAAGTCTGTTAGCAAACCTGTTTCCTCTACTGACTGTTTTCTAATTTTTTTTTTTTTTTTTTTTTTTTTTTTTTTTTTTTTTAATGCATAATCAGTAATGCCACTGGTTTCTAGACAGTATTCATACCAAAAGTGTGACACTGAGACCCTGAATGACAGGTGAAAGGTATGGGCATCTTAATGGGTGCATTAAATGGGCATTTTAAGAGTGCCATTGGAATAGATACATCTTTTCATGGGCCATTTGGAAGCTATTTTTGTGAATTTGTTTTTTAAAGACGTGCTCTCTTACTCAAGCAGAGCAACACGTAGAAGTAAAGGTGACATAATGTGCTAGACTTTTTGAGAGCTTGTGGTTAAATACTGTTTTACGGTATAATAACATTTCAAAGGATAATGATCTTTTGCGTGTGTCTGGTCCAAGGTTCAGCACCTTCCACTCACAGCTTCCACACTTCATGCAGCAAGAGGGATGGAGGCTCCTTGGCCATTTTATGAGACTTATCAGTGGCACTAAGGCTGTTCTAGCCTTAGAAATAAGGGTGATGGGGTCAGTTTGGTGCCACCAGATGCTGAAAGCCAAATTCCATATAGCAATGATGGGAACAGAGCTCACAGCAGGGTCAGTCCTGTTCAAATGTGAGATCTCCTGAAGTTAATGGGATTACCCTGGTGGCCCAGTAAGTGTTGCCTCTTGGGAATATAGCTGAGGGGACCAAACTCATTCTGTCTTCATCTCCTTTATTAAAGCCCTGCTGCCATGTGAGTCTGCTGGGCTGAGGAACTGTCTGTGATGCTCTGGCTGTGCTGCTGGAGCAGGGGTAGAAGCTGCTGGCTGATCTTTACCCCCAGAGCTGGACATGTTTTGAGCAGATCGTGATGGAAGGTTGTAAGGAGATGTCTGGTCTCTCCATGTGCACACCACTGTTCTCCAGAACAAGGACAGGACTCTGCTGTCTCTGCTGCTTGGAGGGCAGGACTGTCTCCATCTGGCACCGTGAGCTGGGTATTCCAGCCCCAAACCCAGCAGCTGAAGTCCTTTTGTCTTAAAGCATCCCTGCTGCTGGCTGAGCCCTCTCCCCTGGCAATTAAAACCAGGGGTGGCACCTTTTTGGCTGAGCAAGAGAAAGGAGCAGCCCTCTCTCTCTGAGTCGGTGTCTTTCGCCTCGTCCAAACCAGCCCAAGCCCCTGCTGAGACCCACTGGCAAAGGAAGACAAAAAGCCCACAGGGAGAAGCAGCAGTGGCCTACATGGGCCCCTGCATGGCGACAGGGACAGGGCTGGGGCTGGAGCTCTCCCCTGGGGGGTACAGCTGCTGGAAGGGGATGAAGCAGCATCCGTATGCTTTCAGCAACAGACACAGGACTTGAATCAATAATACAAGAAAGCCTGTGGTCGGCGGCATTTCTGGCCACAGCAGATGGACCACCATTCAAGGAAGGGTTTGAGGCTTCCTCTGCCTGAGGGGATTTAAAACCACATTCCCACATTTCAGGCAAGTACCCTCATCTCACTCTGGCCTGTAGGTCCCTGTAGCAACTGCAGCGATGCACAGCTGGGAATCACGGGGCTGGTAGGAAACTGAGTAAAAAGCAAGACTTCCCTAGGGTACTTAGCTGGGCAGGGGCTGCCCTGGTGCCTACACCCGGGAGCATCTCCATCTGTGGAGATACTCATACCTCAGCTGGTTGTGACCCTGAGCTACCTGATCTAACTTGAGGTTGGATTTCACTTTGAAGTTCACCCTGCTTTGAGCGGGGGTTGGACGAGATGACCTCCAGAAGTATCTTCAAAGCTAAATTATTCTGTGATTCTATGTTTTTATCACTGTTTTTTATCCAGCTACTGTTTCATGTAAAATCCCTCAGTGAAGTTCCCTAGCCATTAGGTAGAGGCATGTTCTTTCTTGCCTGTTCTGCCTCTGTCTTCATAAATCTAAGGAAGCTCAGCCATGAGAGGTACAGAGTCCTCAGCAGATTTTTAGCTAATGCAAAAAGATTAAAAGCTGCTACAATTGCCAGCAAAGGCAAGACTCCCAGCATCACTCTAAATTAAGTAAAGGCTCTGTTGATTTGATCAAAGAACTAAATTCTACATTATAGCACTTTGTACAACATAGGATTACTTCTGTATAAAATTTTTGCATGGAAATCCACTTTTTTCTGGGGTCTTTTGGCAAATAGAAACAAGTACAGGATACTAGAGATAATATAAAAGTGTACTAAATCACAAAAGAAAAGATATTCATGTATTATTTAGTTATGAACACTGGTAGATAAATGTAATCATATTAAAAAACTTCTATTAAATGAAGCCTGAAAAAAATTTACATGCATTGTATCTTCTAATAGCAAATAAGTAAATTAATTTTTAATCTGAATATTAATTTAAACATGTTAGTTTTTACACATTAATTTTAGATATGATGGGGTATATTAAGTACTTATTGTATAATCAAGGCTATAAAAAATGTACATAAGCTCAGATACTGGAAAACAAAAATGCAGATTTTTTACATTTTTAGGGTGAAAAAGATTATACTTCTGAAAAAATATTTTCAAAAGTGTGTCCTGTTTTCAAGCTGTATTTATTTTCCATAAAGTAACAAGTTCCACAGCGTGGTGCGTTCTGCAGCAGATGAAAATATTTAGTATGTTAAATTTATGGCCGAGGGCAAAAAATTGAACTTGGGAACCTATTTAAAGTGCAGTGGAAGTCTGTAAAGATAACGATGGGGAGTTGAAAGCAGTGAAGCCTCAGACAGTAATATCTCAATAACAAAGAGCTAATACTTTGCTGCAGAGGCTTTCTCAGCAACAGTTGGTCCATTTTTGTCATTATGCCTAATCAAGTCCAGTCTTGCCTCTGCCTCCTCAGCCAGCAGACATCCAGCACTTAAATATAACCGTATGTGTCCAGTGCAATTGCATCGCAACGCGCTCCTGGCTCTGTCCTCCAGCTGGCCCCGGACCCCTGGCTGTCACATTCCATGTTTTATCTGTTGTGCCTATGGTGTGTGAGGCTGGAGGGCTCGGAGAAAGCTTGTGGGGTGCCCTCTCTGAGCCCAGCTCCAGCCCCAGCTGCCCGTGATGGGAAGTGTCACCAACCCCGCCAAAAAGCACCCCAAATCGATATGGGCTTGGGCTCCCAAGGCAACTGATTTCTTCAGGTGTTCACAGACTCCTTCAGGCTTTCACTTGTCCCTTATTGCATGAGCGACGTGGCAGCTCTTGTGTGTCTAGGAGTATCTCCATGGCTGTCTGGGAATGACCCTGGCCCCACTGGCAGACAGGTCACTTTTCCCACTGGGAAAAGCTCCTCCTTCCAGGCTGAGGACAGCCTGTGCCTCCTTGCGACAGGGGAGATGGGAGGGAAGAGACAGTTAGGAGCTGTCTGAAATGTTTTCTGCAACTACGCTGGAAATTTCATTATTGTGAATTAATGGCAGAAAATTAAGAAAGCACAAAGGAACAAACCAGGACCCTCCATTTAACACACAATAGGTTTCACAAGAAAAACAGCCTTGTTCAGAATTTGCTGAAGTTTTAATGTTTCTTATATGGCTTAACACTCTTGATAGGATTCCTACTCTGAGCTGATAACTAGAACGAAGCCATTGAATTACCCATATTGCTTATTAATTATGTCCAGGCACTGGAATCCCAGTTGTGGCTTTTGATACATTTGTATGCAAAGTTTAGTGAATAACATCCACCACCCTGGAGGAAGTAAGGGGGGATGAGGCTTTTCACAGTTGGAGTGGGATGTAGTGGGATGTGTTCATTCTTCCTGAGTCTTGCTAAAATCCCCATCCCTGTGACCCTTCCCAAAAAAAGAGTGATGGGGCATCCAGCACAGGTGACATGGGGAGGCATGGCCTGCAACTAATTGTAGAATCATAGTATGGTTTGTGTTGGAAGGGACCTTAAAGATCACCCAGTTCCAACCCCCCTGCATGGGCAGGGACACCTCCCACTAGACCAGGTTGCTCAAAGCCCCATCCAAACTCACCTTGAACACTTCCAGGGAGGGGACATCCACATCTTCTTTGGCAGCGTCTTCTACTGTCTCACTACCCTCACACCAAAGAATTTCTTCATAATAGCTTATTTAAAGCTACCCTAAAACTGTTCCCTGTTGTCCAATGATTAAATGCACTTTTTAAAAGGTCCCCTCCCATCTTTCCTGCAGGTCCCTTCAGACCCTGGAAGGTTGCTATGAGGTCTCCCCAGAGCCTTCTTTTCTCCAGGCTGCACAACCCCAACTCCCTCAGCCTGTATATATAATAATCACCTTAAGGCCACTTCTCTGAGCCCGTATGATATTGCTTCAGCTGGGGTTAAGAGAGGCACTGAAGCTGTTATGAAATAATCTCTCCATGTAGCAAGTTGTATGTTCAGGAAAAAAAGGCCTTGAGAAGGCAGTTCTGCTAAGAAGGTTTTAGGATTGTAGTTTCCTTCTTTGTACAATGGTCTTCAGTAACATTGGGAAGAACAGGTATGGGCAGAGAGCTCTGTCTCCCATTTGTCCCAGTTGCCTCCCATTTGTCCCAAAAGCCCTGCTTGCCAGGTGCTCCTCTGCCATGAAGGCCAGAGGACTTAACTCTGGGGTGGTCTGTTCACGGTGTACCTGTGCTATGCACAAGTCAGGATGTGATTTCAGTGCATAAGCAGGGCTAATGAGCAGTGCAAAGAGGAGGGAAAGGTAATCCACCTCCTATTTGATCCACCTTCCTCCAGTCCTGTGCTGAAGATGGGCAAGCAAGGGAGACACGTTGGGAAGAAAAGGCAGTCGGTTGCTCCACACTCTTCCCCTAGAAAGGAAGATGAGCTGCTAATATTATCTGTATTTATTGTGTTTATGTGGCACTGAGCTCATCTTTGAGACATCTGGGCCCAAGAACAGTAATTAAAATGAACAACTGTTGACAGCAGTTGTCACATATTGAACAACTGGCATAAATCAAACTGCCTGGAGTCCTAGCCGTCTCTCCCAAGGAGGGGATAAATACCATCTAGCCAAATAAAGAAAGCGCTGTGGAGAGCAAATGCTTGTGGCACAGAGTCAAAAACATGCCAGTGCTGAGCTCTGTTTGGGTTGTGGAGGAGCAAATCCCCCAGCCCAGGTGCCCTTCTTGAAGGATGCCTGTCTAACCCCTGCTCACCCCCATCCACACCCCTCTTCTGATCCCAGCTATGGCACAAGCAGAGCAAGCTTTCTGGCAATAGGGGAAGTTAAAAGCAGCAACAAGCTCTGTCTGGTGGTGGAGTCTGCATTATGGGCAAATACCACTGGCTTGGCTGCATAGTGAAGTTTGGAGCTACTTAAAGCACAAACCAAACCAAAATCCCACCCCAAATAATTTGAAATCCATGACATTCAGACTTAGGATATATTATATGTGCCCAAGAGCAGTCAAATTCACTAAGGCAAAGGTTGATTTAACTCAATATCCCAGAGCAATAGTTTAAGGAAAAGAGTAAGTATGGGGAAACAGACATGGTACCATTTTCCAAGCAATCCCCTAACCTCTGACTGTTTGTAGTTTGGAGATACTTAAATGGCAAGGCTTGAAAAAACAAAATCCAGCTTCGAACCCCCCCATGCCAATCACATAATAATTATGGATTGAGTCCTTGGGACATAGAAATATATGTAGCACTCTCATATGTTTCTTAAAAAGCAGATAGATTTCCTTTACTTAGATTAGGGTCCATTATAAGACCAAAGTCCATTTTTAATTAAACAGTTACTTTTCTTCTTCCTTCAAAAACTTTTGAGGTTGGACCCAGGTGGAGGTCCTACCCCTCACCTTCCCTTTGCTTCACACAAGTGGAAATTCAGGAGCTTTTCTAAAGGGGATAACCAGAATTGCCCCATTTCTGAGGCTTCATTTGCAGTCCACAAAATCAGGGCTGAGTAAAAGCTGGCAAAGGCACAGAGACACCCCTATCCTCCTCTGTGGGGCTGCCCTGCCTCAGGGCCCAGCATGACCCCAGGCCAGCTGGATGGAGCGGGCTGCAACACGTCCTCAGCCCCAGTGATGGAGGTGGGACAGTCATGCAGAGTATTATTTCAGGAAGCTCCCTGGCTTGGGCAGCACTTACTCACAGGGCGCGTTCTCGAGTTTTGCATTCATGTGGCTGCAAATAGGTGCAGGAGCTCACGCCTCACCACATACCTCCAAGAGAAGGGCTGGAGGAACCAGGAGCTTCGTGTGGGACACATGACAACAACTAGGGCAAGAAGCACAGCAGAAAATCAGACTTCGCTTCCCAGGGCTGTCATCCCCCTTTTCCATAACACTGTGGATGCTTACAAGAAGTCCTGTTGATGCCTGCCCTGCGACTGCTGCAGGTGTACCACGTACACACACCCAGCCCACCCTGTGTCCCCTTTCCATCCCCTGCCCCAGCACTGTCCTTGGCATTGCCCCCCAAGATGTGTGAGAGGCAGCACAGAACAGCCCTGATTCTCTAAGCCCCAGCAATTACTTGCTATGTGCAGATGATGCAGTGTCCCATCTGTCCAGGCAGACAGCTCCAGGATGTCTTGGACCTTCAGACCTTTTTCTTTAAGGCTGACTTGATTGTTTTACAGGAGTACTAAAAGGAGTGAGACGCTTCACTCACCACTATTTGTTTTCCTTTCCTTGCTCAGCAGTGTCCATTTTTGCCTCCGCAGACCTGAGATAACTCCCTGCATCTGGATTCAGAAGAACTCCAGTTTTCTGGTTTTTCTCAAAGAGGTATTAAGAAGCAAAGACAGTGCACATGCAACCTTTCAAATGATGTTTGCAGCTTTCTTCTTACCATTATTTATTACGTGTTTGCCTCCAGCTGTGGGTTGGAGCACCTTTATACCATGCACCTTTATACCATGCACCTTTATACCAAGCATCATGCAAACAGAACAAAAAGGCTACCTTTGAGCAGAAGAGCTTAACATCTAAATAGCATTAATCTGTGCTGTGATGGCACGTAGAACAAATTGCTAGTTGATGCTGGTGTACTCCTAGCTGGAAAAAGAGAAATGTGTAAGCTTTGATTATCTTATCATAGCCTCAGTCACAGCCTCTCCCAGTGTGCTTCTAGCATCTCTGCTGTTTCCAGTGGTGATCCCTTCACATTCATCTCACTCATGTCCTTCACTAGTGAATAAAATGCTTGGTAGGACATATCTTCTCCAGGCAGCCCTGCCTGAGTGACACACAGTCACAACAGCACTCTTTAGCACAGAGAAAGCCCAAGCTCACTGAAGGAATGATTTGGCATTGGCTTTTGGTCTTCAGGATTGGGTCTTATTAACGGAATTCAAGGTGGAAATAAGAAATGTGCTTTATTTGGAGTGTCAGAGATGAGTCTTAAAAGGCAGTAATTGTGGCAGAGTTTTGCCTTCGGTAAGCTAAAGTAAACAACAGCTATCTGGATGGATATGATGTCCAAGTACTTTCCTAGCACAGGGGCTGAGTTGCTGGCTCTGCTCGCTTTGTTTGCACTGGCTGGTATAAAACAATCTGCATACCATAATCTGAAAGGAAAGGTCAGCCCAGAGGTCACATGTTTTAAGGGTGCTACTTCAAAGACATTTATCTCCTTTACAACACCATTAAGTCCCTGGTAATGGTCTATTGTCTTTCATCATCTCAACCTCTTCACCTGCGTGTTTATGTTCAGCCAAGCCTCTCCATGCAGGGCGTGGGGTAAGCAGGTGCTTGGTGGCTCCTGCTTGACGGAGCACACTTCGTGTTATTTGAGAAAGTGGCAGGCTGTTACCAGACTATCAAGACACAGCCACCCTCTTCCCCCTTCCTGCAGTAAACAGTAGTTAAACTCTGAAGTTTTCAGCTGTTGTTTCTTATCCTGCCCTTCCTGCTTTTTTTTTTTTTTGGTTGTTGGTTTTTTTGGCTTTTTTGTTTGCACTGTTCAGGCTGGGATTTCCACCGACTTGTCTCCTCCACAATGACTGCTCCCTGCTCTTTCCCTGTGACACTTCTCACCCTGCTGCAGCTGGTGGCTGTTTGCTTGTCATACCTGGAAAGTGTAATGGCTCCTCTTCTCTTAATCCTCTTTTTTATGATGTAAGGTGGAAGCCACTGCTATCAGGCTGTAACCCCTGAGGCAAGATCTCATCTCCTTGCTGCAGTAAATCAGATACTGTCCCATTGACTTGATTGTGCATCACTACAGTAAAGTCCATCAGATGCATTTTCAAGTCAAGGTTTTTCGTAAAGATCTTGGTAATGCCTCACAGGGTTGTTGTTACCCAAATAAATGCCCCCTTCCAATGGGCATCTTCTTGGGGCCACTAGAATACCCGAGGCACAAAGTCAGAGACCACTGTGGTAAGTTCTTCTGGACTGAAAAATTCAAATACTTCTTTCTTCTCCTTCTTGTTTTCCTAAAGTGCACCACACCTAGATGCACACAGCCTAGTTATGCCCAAAGATCAAGGTTTAATTTCTTTATGCCCACAGCATCCTCCATGAGCCCCATAGTATTTGCTGCTTTCTTGTCCACGTTTACCATTGCTTAACAGAAATTCTGTGACAGAGAAGAGAGGATTTGCCGAGCCCTTGGGTGAGAAGGAGAAACTGGTGCCCCAGATCTTGGCTGAAAACAGGTGGATGCAGTACAAGGAGGCACTTAACAGCACTTGCACAAGCACAGCCAGATGCCTGCTTCATGCAGAAACTAGGGTCCTTCACACAGTCTTGAAATATTATCAGTTATTATCAGATATTATAAGTTATTATTAGTAGCATTAAGATTAGTATTATTTATAGATACCATATTGTTGATCAGGAATTCTTTCTTAAGTTGTTCCTCAGTCTCTTTCCATGAGACAGTAGTGAGGGACATTTTACAACTCCAGGAAGATTTGGTAAGTGCAATTTCCACTTAAGGGTTTCCCATATATGTTCATCTTCCTTATACTTACAATGTAGCTGAACCTATATGTTTGGGTGGGAATTACCACACTACATTGAGTTAGCTAGGAAAACATTCAAATGAAGTGATCTAAAGTTTTCTATCAGTAAGAGAGTAAGAAAGAAAAAGAGCAGCCTTTTCTCATGTTACAACCAAGAGAAGCTTTATAGTCCCTTCCTGGATGAATTTTAGCACTGTTGCATTTGGCCCCTGAAAACTACTTAAGAGCTCAGAATATGCCTTTTTGTGTTCACATTAAAAGGTTGTCAAATTTGATGAACCTGTGAGCTCCTGAAAAAGTTCAATTTGCCACATCTCAGTAGGATTTGCCTAAACTTCGGCATCACTTATCCCAAATATTCTGCCTGTCCTGACCACATCAGCTCAAGCAGAGAGGGAGTGTGTTGGGCTTTTCCTGAAACTGTTTCTTTAGCTCCTGGTGCTGGCTGCTACCCCAGGCATGGCTTGGGAAGTAGAGAGAATGTCTCTTTTGCTCCCAGTGTCTCCCAGTCAGTGCTCCAGATGGTGCAGGAGGGGCTGTGAAACAGGCAGTGAGGAACTGGCCCATTGGAGGGTGGGAAAGAGAAGCTGGACAGAATTCATTCTGGTGGGTGGTTGGGAAGCAAGGGCTGGAGCTGAACTAAGGAGACAGGAAGAATTCTTATGGTGAAGTGTCTTCTACACACTAGAGCACCTATTTTCTCTAGACCTTTGGCTTTTGCATGATCTCTTGTTTGCAAGTGAAAAGCTGATGTAAAGACAGAATTCCCAGTCTGCAGGGAGTCTAGTAATAGGATTTTATTTCTTTTTTTGTTCCAGACTGGGGTGGGTATCTGAGATGCTGACATTTTTGTGCTAAGAAATTTTTTTTCGGTGGTGTCCTTAATTCAAGTATTTCTTAACCTTTAACTCGTTGGTTTAACAGCAGTGCTAGTTTAATGATGGGGCTTAAAGCTCTTAAAGGTCTTTTCCAACAACACAAAAATTATGATTCTATGATTATGTTCTTTCATGTATAACTTGTACATAATTTTATACAAATATGAAACAATGTCTTAAAAAGATAATGTGTGATAAATGCACTCGTGTATCTGTCTATATCTCTGTATATTGCATAGCTGTAGAATTTCACTTTCCATCTTCCACAGGTGAGGAAATAGATTATTTTAATAGGAACTCTTATTTTAATAGGAATTCTTTGGAAGTATATAGGTCTAACCTGTTTGGGGTTTAATTACTGTAAATGCTAGGTATTTATTTATCTAAACTCTACAAAAGTGAATCTATGTGTCTTATAAATGTGTAGTTACTGGAGGTCTGAAAGATTTTAATTTTGTAATCCCTCTATCTCTTTGACTAGAAGAATTATTTGACCAACCATCTACTACAAATGTGTTGATTTCTTAATTGTGTTTTTTAGCCCATATATCAGAATTGAGTTTTGTTTTGTAGACCCTTACTTCGTCACATGCTTCTATTTGCAGGCTGAGGCCTTAAATAACAGCTTGTTTTTCATCTTTTTAAGGAAAATTGCTTTTTAATGAGAATGGTGCAGAAATGCTAGCAGTTGATATCTGGGAACCATATTTTTCTCCTTCTTGCACTGGTGGCTTCTCTGAAAAGCTGAGGGTGCCCAGGTTCTCAGCTGGCAGAGGGTGGAAAAATGCCAAAAAATTCAAAGGAGTCATACTGAACTTCACCAGCCAGGAACTTGCCCCATAATTTTTATTTTAGGCAGAAGCAGGAGAGCAAACATTTCAACTGGCCTGGAAAGAAGAACTTCTTTCCACATGTTTATTACATGCTCCAAGTGGACATTTTTAGAAATTTGTCAGTAGTCACTTCAAAAGTGAAAAACTATCTGAGTCTGCAGCTCTGTGCCAGCACACTCACCAAACTATTATAGTTCATAACTCATTACACATAATGAGAAGAGTGAGAGCTCCACAAAAAGTGGGGAAAATTGCCTAACGGGATTTTCCCAATAAATTATGAAGCTCCTGCTTGTTTTGCTCTGTTTGACTTGTTGTCCAGTCCTACCCCTGGGACTTGAGTTTGCCCAGTCTGTGTTTGTCCCATTCAGCAAAGCTGATTATAAGGTCTGATGTGATCAGTTTAGGGCAGGCATGTTGAAAGTCAAAATTATGTGTTGGGCTTTTTTTATAAAACCAAACCCCAAACTAACCCATTGTCAGAGGCCTTGGCTGCAGGGATTTGGGGTCAGCTACTAGATGCCTAGCAATCGTGCAAACACCTACTGCTGCATTACTTAGGGGGAAACCCAGTGCAAGCTCCATGCTGGAACAAGACTTTCCCTTCCACATTTACCCTCCCTTCCAAAAATGTTATTCAGAATGGAACTCTGAACTACTACTGAGTTGTAAAAAATAGCTAGAAAATAGGGAGAAGTCTGCTGTTGATATACTGATGTTCATTGCAGTTACCCAGGTTGGAATAGCAATAATGCAGTGTTTCTGGAGCTGTTCCTCAAAATAGGGTTAAAATAGCTTATTTTTAAAGAACTCCATTTTTTTCTTCTGATGCTGCTTTCTTTCTTGGTGGATTTTTTTCACCAACAAGACTAAATCTACCAATATAGTTCTACCATGCTGCCACTTGGTTCTGAGATTTCTTACGATCAGCAACAGTGGAGGTGGACTTTCTCCTTAAGTGAATACCCCATTTTTTCCTTATTTTGTGTGCACAGACAGTATTTTGCAGGGCTTCCTTTCTTTTCAAGGATGATCATCTTTGGGAGCACTGGACAGTGGGCACAACACGAACTGTAGAGTTTTTAGAAGGCTTTCCCTACTTGTACCTTAAGTCTAGAGGACCATTCTGTTTTATTTCCATGAGGAATCAAGGGGGCAGTGTTAAGTATTAACAGATCAAAAGTCAGGCCCAGGTTTCATGCCAAGCCTATGATACTGGCTGAGATTTCCTTGGAGAAGAATGGAGAGAAAGAAAGAGCCCAAGGGTCTTTGTTCGACTGCTGCAACACAGATACCTCCTCCCTTCTCCATGCATGGCCTTGGTTTCCCTCTGGCTAATGCCAGAGGTACAGGGAGGACTCATCTCCACAGCTCTTGCACCTCTCACCTGAGTCTTGTACATTTTCAGGGACTTTAATATTCCCATTTGCCTTCCAGTGAGTCTGGGGCAGTGTTGCCCATGACACTGTGTGAGGTTTAGTTTTAAATGCACTTGAGAGATTCAGATAAGTGCCAGAAGCAGTGGTTAATTGATGACAGAAGTGCCTGAAATAAGGGTAGGTGGAAACGTGCCTGATTTTGATTGTTTCAATTCTTCTAATAAAATTTATTTTCCTTCCCTACATGATTATACTTTGTGCAAATGTTCTGTGTCCAGACCTGTGCCATATGACATGTGCATGTAGTATCAGATACAAATCTCTTGTATGCTTGATTTGTGTTTTGAGAAGTCAGTAAGTCTGACCCTGGCATTTCAGAAAGCACAGGCAGAGATATTTAAGATATTTGCTCTGGTGATTCCCAGAGAAGCTAATGCTGGGCACACTGGAGGTCCCAAATCAGCATTAATTTCTATCCCAGACCCCTGAGCATGGACCATGCTGGGAACTCCAACAATCCTCAGGTGGGAAAGGGAAAGAAAGGAAGAGGGAAGATTAGGGAAAATTATTAAGAAGCTTGGGTTTTCATGCTCTCTGTTTGACTAGTGTGTAGGAGAGCACTGGGGAGAGACCTGGAGATGTGTTGCCTGTGGTGCAAATGGCAAAGGTAGAAAAAAGAGGAGACAGTCCATGACATGGACTCATAATCATCTAGCTCTTTCTCCTGAAAATGCAGTGGAAATATTTTGTAGGTAAGGATGAGCCACTTAGGTGCTGGGACATACGACCTCTGAATGGAGCTGGCTTTTAGAGAAAAGTGTGATTGATTTGAAAGTTGGGAGTGAAACCAAATGAGGTGCCATGACACCAGTCACTTCATAAGTGAGCAAAACCTATAGTTCCTGTTGGATATTGCTCCCAGTGCTAATAGTATGAGAATAGATCTTCATTTTTAGATTGAGAGACCCACAGTCACAAAGAGCTTTAGACATCCCAGGAAATCAATGGAATTAGACCTCCAGATGCCTTTGAGAATTTGGTATAATTAGTTCCAGGAAAATCCTGCCCAGGCTGTTTTTTTCCTGCTACATACAAGACTGAAAGGCAAGCAGGGATATTCTAGGCTGACTGTAGAAATAACACATATTTGGATTTGGGTCAGTAAGCATTTCTTTCTTGCTTTGCTCAGGTCAGAAGAGATCAGAGACAGGGCAAGAATCTACAGAGCTGAGTGATGGTGAAGACTTTTCAGCTTGCTGAAAAGACCAGGAATGGAGCAAGTACAGACACAAGTCACAAATCAGTGGGTGACACAAGCCAAAAGTAGTTTTTAAAGGAAGGCAAACAGGCCTGGTTCTTGATGAGGCCACAGATGTTACTTGAGATTTTGCTCTAGCGACTATCAAGACCGCACTAGCATTACACACAGATGTTACACCAAATGATCTTGGGAAGTGGGGGCGTGATGTCATTGGGGGGTTTCAAATCTGGAACACATAATCAACTTATCTTTGTTCTGAGAGCTCTCGTTATAGCCCCCCGGGCTTGTTCAGATGTCTATCTGCATAGGAAGTGCCTTGAGGAGAGATCCTGTTCCAGGACACAGATAGCTATGGTGACAGTCTGACATACCTGTTGTGTAAGTTTCTGCTTACGAGTGGCTGACACTTTGGAGAGGAACTGCATTTAGGTGGAAAGAGGATGAATGGTCTAACTCCCCATTCAGTTTAGAAAATCTTTTGCTTCCAGAGGAAACCTTGAGAGTGTGTAGAGTTGAAGCTCTCCATGGCAGGGTGATCATCTAGATGTTTCCTAAGTAAGTCACTTAGCAGAGCTGTGTTGTATTTGTAAAAATGAATGCCAGTAATAAGAAGTAGGATGATGTTTTAAAGGGCTTTTCCTCTAATTAATATGGTAACATTTTATCTTGGAAATTATTGTTTATTTCTCTATCTGTATCCCTTTTTCACTGACTTGAACCTTGTATTTTTTCTAGTTGAAAAATATCCTTAAGTGCTTCTTAAAATAGAAATTGGCTTAGCTACTCATCACATTTCTGCTTTTGCTAGATGAATTTGAAGGCAATAAAAAATGTCAAAAATTTCTATTATTGGATGTTTTTCTGAAAATAAAACTCATGCTCAATAGTCTAATGCTAAAAATAAGTCTCTGTGCTGAAGCCTGTGTGGCTACTGTCTCACTCAGTTCCCACTGAGTACATACTCAAGTGCCTTTCTGACTCAGTGCATTATAAAAGAGGCCTTCCAAGGAGCAGAGAGAATGGTGATAGCTCTAGAAACTCCTTTTCATCTTTTAAATAAAGAATGACAGACTGGTGGTCCAATAGCAGGTATGTAAAAATCTTACATTTCATCTATAGGAATATTTTTCTGTAGAGTCAAAGTCATGTTTTATAAACATGAGTAGGCTTCAAGTCTTTCTTTTTCCCTGTGTTTAAAAGTAAAAATAGCAAAGCTGATTTGATCTCTCAGGGAGAGAAAGGTTATGAATGCCACAAACCCAATCTGGGCAGCACACAAGTAAAGGGTCTTCCTGTATGGTGTGCTAAAGCGTTTTAGATGATCTTTGTTTCTTTTTTCAAAAGCAGAGGTGTTGTATTAGGCCACCATGACTAGATATGAAGTATAAAATACAGTTTACCTTTCCTTATTGGCAGAGACACTTAACAGTACTGTTCAGGAAAGACTCGACAAACGAAGGTCTGCAAAATTTGGGAGCAGTGCTTTATCTTCGCAGAGAGCAACTCTCCAGACTGACAGCACTGAGCAGTGCTGTCCCAGGCAGCATTACCTTAAATATCTGTGCCTTCAACTTCATAAAAACATGGGCTGGTGAACAGCTGGAGCTGTGTTGTTGAGGGGAAGAGGAGCTGCACAGAGGAGTGCAGCTGACAAAACTCTGCTCCCTGGGTTGCTCCCTGGGTTTCCCTGTTCCAGCACCCTCAGCTACCTTCCACCAGGCAAAGGTGAGATGCGCCTCTTTGAGATCACCATCATGCTCTGTCTTCACCTCAGCCCTATTCCATGGTAGCTGCCTCTCCATTTGCTCTCCCTTGGGAGAGCCACTGAAGGCTCCTGTGACACATAAATAATTGTCTAGCTCACCCTGGATCTAGTTCTCCTCCAAGGGCTGATTGTTGCCACCATGGGTGGAGGCATCCCCCATGGCACAGACATCTGCAGGAAAGCCTGTGGTGGTGTGGCAAACAACAGGTGCCACATCTGGCAAGCTTGGTGGAAAGATACAGTGCTGACCTACATCCTGTGGTGGGGAAGGCAGTTCCATGACAGACAGGAGCAGGATTACCTACCTGCCTTTCAGCAGTGGAACCACAGACCAGATTCTCTTGCCTAAAGGTCTCTGGTGGGTTGTCTTTGCCCTCTGAGCTTTTGATACAGGGCTACGTGCTTAGGATGCTGTGGTGTAAATATGGCCCTTGGGACAAGCACTGTCCCAAGCTTGTAGTAGCTTTTTGCCCTTTGCACTCATCCTTGTCTGCCCTTGGGGTAATCTGGCTAAAGATCGAGGCAATTGGCTTTTTGGCATGGGGAAAGTTTGTCACGCCACGGTGTTGGCACATGTCCCCAGAGCTGGCAGCTGGTCCTTGGAGGAGACCCTGGCAAGGCCAGTAGCAGCTGTGGGGTGTCTTGATCTTGGCTGAGGAGAACTGAGTAAAGAAACTGTGGTGCATATAGCTCAACCCAAAAGCTGCAGCCCCAGGCCAGAATATTCCTGAAAAAGGTTTTGAGACTTGGGTTTTGTAAGAAAAACTGTTACTGCTTTGAAGTCTTCATCTCCTCATCACCAGCAGCAACTGGTTCTGAAGAGAAGCTGGAAGGGCAACTCCAATGGGATTACTCCTGGTTTACACTGACATAAGACTGAGTGATTTCTCTGCACAAGGATTACTACTGTGTTTCACGAGATCTGAGTGCCTTCTGCAGGAATAGTTGAATCTTAATATACTTCAAAAGGAGTCTGAACTAAAAAATGTTGAGAGCAAACATAATTTGGAAACTATTCCATGTTGGAAGCCACTGCAGATGATTGCAGTCAAGAAAATACCTATCAGAAGGTAGGGAATGTAACAAATGGTCTGGGAACTCTGGTTTTGCTTTCTTAATAAAACGTTCCCCTGAACTGCAAATACAAAGGGAAGAAGGAAGGGAAGTATCTGGCTATTTAAATGAAAAATGACTTTTCTCTGCAATCACCTTCTGTCAATAAAATGCTTATTTTCTGACATGTCAATTAGTTGATTCAAAAGCCAGATGACCACTGCCTTCCATTTAGTACTGCTCAGCTTGGTTAAATGTCTTAAGTGTTTACCCTTTATGACCAGTGGCATGTATCTGTTTTTAGTCAAACTGTGCTATGTGTGACATGTTTGCCTGTAGGTTTTTTCTCTTGGGGTAAAGTTAACCATTATTATCAGATTCTAAGAAAAATGGTAGATTAGGACAGTGGTTTCGCTGACAGAAATGGGAACAGCTTGTTTTACAGTAATGTGTATGAGAAATATGAAACAGATGAGAAAAATTCACATGGAATTAACCAGCCTGTAATTTAAAGTGCTGTCATTAAATAGGATCATGTATCCATGCTTGGTACTTCAAAAGAAACCTCTGCTGTATAAGACCAGTTATTAGTGAGGAGCATTTTGTCCTGTAGCTTGAACCAGTTTTAAAAGATCTGATTACACACACACACAAACATGTGGAAATGTAACTGCTTTTTTTGGGACTTGATTTTGCTCACACAACACTCTTGAAGGTTTAAGGAGGAACTTGAGTGAGGAAAAAACACGTAACCTCTGGCTCCTGGTGAAGTCCTGTGAGGAAGCATGATGATAATATGACCTTTTACTGAGGCTTTTTCTGAACACATAGCACTATCTGCTTATGTAAAAGAGCAGAGCAGGTTGTGGGGTGAGGAGGAGTCACATAATAACTTTATTTTAATTAATTTAAAATGGTTGAAATCTTTAGTAAGCCATCTGCTATCCTCCACCATGGAATGGATTTTTGGTGTGAAAAGCTAAATGATTCTTTTCTGACTTCTGACCAGAACTGAAAGTCATTTGGAAGTAATAAATAAACAAGCTCAGACAATGGAAACCACTTTTCCAGACAGAAAATTATCACAGGGAGGTCTTTGTGGGTACTAGCAGGTCAGCAGGACTCACTTCACAGGCCCAGACAAGCCAGCAGGACACAACTTTGTAGGTTCCAGACAGACCTTGCTGGGTAGCATTGTGCTTAGACCTGAGGAGGGGACTTACATACACATCTACACTTTGGTGAGCAACACAAATCCAATGAATAATTAGCAGTTTGATATGAACAGTGTCCCTAGAAATCAAAAAATGTGTAGTGCTTGGACCTTCAGTCTCACTCCCCACAAGATAACTGCCCCTTCCACTGCCAAAGTGCCCCATAGCCCAGAGAAACACTTGTGATGTGATTGCCAGGATCATGGTGCTTGAACATACTGCTGGCTTCCAAAGGGATCAGGTAGGGACACTTCCATTCTCATCTGGGTAGCTCTGCAATTCATCCAACATTCCAGGGAAATGTGAGAGGGACCTGTTCGTAGGACTACAGGGTAACTCAGGATGCATGGTACCTCAGGAGGTCTCTAGACCAAATTTTTGCTCTAAGCAGGGTCAACTTTGAGGTCAGACCAGGTTGTTCAGGGCTTTATCCAGTCTGAAGGAGTTGAAAGCCTCCAGGAATGGAAACCACACAGTTCTCACTCAAATCTTCAGTTCTTACTCTAAGTCTGAGACGGTTATGGTGAATGGCACACAGGTAGTTGTAGTGGTTCAGAAGGAATCTCTGGAGCTGTAGGAATGTGGTAGGGCTCTCTAGGTGCACCTGCACTCTCATATGATGCCCAGTGATCTGGTCTTTTTGTTACTCCAGGTGATCACCCCCTGGGTCAAGCCATTGCTCATCTTTGCACTGTGTCCTATGTCCTTTTCTGCAGAAACCAGGCAGAATGTGTGCCTTGGTTTCATCTGAGCACTTCCAGCCACAGAAGTTCAGCCACATTTTGAGGTTTCTTAGTTCCATGGAAGCTGTCTGGGTCTTGGTACACAGCTGGCTCTAAGTGGCTGGACCACAAAGATTTTCAGGTAATCTCTCTTTCCTTCAGACACCACTGTAGTCTAATCACAGCATTTCACAGAATCAAAGGAAAGCTGAGGTAGAAAGGAACCTCTGGAGCTTGTCTAGTCCAACTCTCTGCTCAAAACAGGATCAGCAACAGCAGGTGGTGTCCACCTGGTTTTAATGTCTGCAAAGCTGTTTTTCAGTGGTTCTGAAGTGTGCCCTGGTTGATGGGGGTTATTCTTCCCTGGGTGCAGGACCTTGCATTTCTCCTTCCTGAATTCAAAAGATGCCTGATTCTCTAGCCTGCCAGATTTCTCGGAATTTCAGCACAGCCCCCTGGGTTATCTGCCATTCCTCCTGGTTATGTAGAATCTGAAAATTTTCTGTTGGTATACTCTGGCCTATCATCCAGGCCATGAATGAAAATATTTAACAGTGTAGGACCCAGCATCCATCCAGAGGTACTCCACTAGTGCCTAGCCTCAAGCTGGACTTCATGCTGGTAGCCATAACCCTTTGAGCTCAACAACTGAGCCAGTTTTCAGTCACCATTTATCTAGCTCAAACCTCATCCTTTTGTCTAGAAGAATGTTGCAGGCGACAGTGTTGACAAACCACAACTGCCTCTCTCCTCTCATCCATTGAACCAGTCATCTCATCATAAAACGTTATTGGCCAGGATTTTCCCTTTGTAAATCTATTCTGATGACTCCAAATCACCTTCTTCTCCTTTGTCTATTTGGACAGAGATTCCAAGATTAGTTGCTGTATCACCTTCCCAGTGACTGAGGTGAGGATCACGGTTCTGAGGCTCCCCAGATCCACCTTCTTGCCCCTCTTCAATATAGGAGGGACATTTGGTCTCTTCCACTCTGCAGGAACCTCCCCCCCTGGTATGCTACGGCCTTTCAAAGGTAGTCAGGAGCAGCCTCTTGTGATCTCTTGCTGATGAGTTCTCTTTGAAGAGTTTACTTAGGCTGGGAAAGACTTATCCATGCAAGCCCATGTCACTTTCAGACTGGCCATTAAAGTCTAAGTCCATTTGAGGGCTTTTGTCCCACAGAAATCAGTGCCAGACCACAGGCACTTCAGGCCCTCAGCCTGCATAAGAGACATCAAGAGTTATGGACAGACAGACAGACAGTTCTCTGTGGAGTTTGGTTCACATTAGGCCACGTGTAACACTCTAGGGGAAACTTTGGCTGGGTGATCTCCACAAAGTACAGAATTTGTAGGAGAGAACAGACTCTTCATCTCAGTTGCTGAGTGACCACTACCATGGTCTCATTCCTGCAAGAGAAACAAGACACTATGGACTAGTCAAGATGGAAGAGCATGTATGTTCATAGACTTTACACGATTTTTTTTTTTAATTAACAAAGATGTGAGTTTTGCCAGTGAGAAGTTTTCCTTTGTCTTCAAAACTGTTTCATGTGTAAAAGGTTTTCCTAGCTGTAAACTGCTAGCAGGAATTTTCAGCTGCTGGCTTTGAAAGGAGCTCTGAACCTGCAGATGTTGAATCTCCCTGTCCACAGTAGATAAACAGCCACAGCACAGATCCAGTTGTCCCACTTGTATAGGAGATTTTTGACAGTAGAGATGCATACCTGTGCCCCATGCACCTAATTGCCCTTGTCCAGTCACCATCCTTCAGTCAGTGAAGGATGTGCATGAGTCGTTGCATAGGGCTCCATCATCAAAAAGAAGTGCTCATTCTTGCATCCCCAAAGTGATTTTAACAACTTACTATAACTTAGGCCAGTGCTGTAAGCAGCAGAAAGATGAGATGTGATTTATGAGGTTTCCTCTAGCTGTATCTCACTCCTTAAATCTCCTCTGTGCTAGCTGGGAAGGCTCAGGACCCTCAGGACTAAATAGTACCATTTTACCCTTGTTTTCCTTCAAAGACAGGCTGTGGAAAATGGTGCCTCATCAGAGAATGAATAGCAAATTTGTCCCATTTGAAGAATTTATCTTTAAAAGCTACTGCTGCCAATTAGTACCCAAAATGAGTATTAAGGAAGAATGAGAGGGAAAAATATGATAGCATGGCTGAAAGGGTATGTTTTCGTGTTCACAAAAATTTTAAAGCTGACAGCTAGGAAATTCAAATGAGTATAAGCATCTGGAGGGAGAGGAAATTATGTTTCTATTGTGCAATGTTAATGCCTTAAAATGTTTCAAACAACAGGGCTGGGGACGTGAGACTTCATTTAATTAGCATGCTTGGAAACCTTATTATCAAGTTGAATGTGAATTCTTCTTGATATTTTACTTGCTCTGTTGCCTGAGGCTGGCTACAGGAGGCCTTATCCCTACTTTCCTGTAAAAACTACTTCCACATTCCACATCCCAATTACTCTGAAGGGCATACCCAAGCTCCCAATAAAATAATGCTTGGAGTCTTTGCTGACTTCTAAATGCTATTCTACATGTGTTTCTGATCACAAAATCAGATTTCCGAATGTCAAAATTATACTCTGAGTGGAGGCTGAATAATAGTTTAAGCCTTTTTATTTGTGCAGAAAGCCAAAAAAGAAAATACAAAGCACCTGAAAACTCTCTAAATTGCTTGCTTTATTTCCACTTGAAGCGGTGTACTGAGACTATTGTATTGCAGTTCATTTACACTTCTCCATGTTGTGAACACCGAGGGGGCAAGGACTGCTCTGAATTGCCTGGCACAGCTCTGCCACACTGGCAGGGACAACCCACTACTGCCTCCTTTCAAAGAAGTTATTAAAGCAAGAAAATTCAGGTTTTGGGTGAAGGTGGAGGTAGGTAACGCATTCATCTCATATTAGTACATACGGCCCTTGAGGAAAGAGGAACTCTGGCTGGATTTTGGCAAGGAGGGAGAGAAGCAGGTAAGCTGGAAGCTTTTGGTCAAATCTTCTATTACTGGAGGGGCAGAGAGCAGTGAGAGGACAGGATGGGGATGTGATGACAAACCATGACAATCTCATTTCACACCTTCACTTGTGAAGGTTGACGGTGTCCCTGGCTGGTGTGCCCGTGCCACGGCTGCAAATATAGCTCCCTGTGTGGACATGAAGACATAAGGGTTTGGTCTCCTCCACATTCATGTGTGCTCAGACACTGTGCAGGAGATAAGCAGCACTTGCTTGACATATGGGCTCACCTGGAGGTTAGCCATGGATGCTGATGCAAGCAAGGGAAGAGCCACCGCCTGTTCCCTCTGCTGCCACAGCCATCCACTGCTCCCTGCCCAGGCTCTGGCTCCAGATGCAGCAGTGTGTATAAAATGGACACTGGCAAGATTCTCAGAAAGCCATTCAGTTTTGGTACACCAGGGGCTCATTTACTGATTCAATGTATTTTCTCCTGTGTTTTCTGGTTAAATTTTGTCCTCCCCACCCTGTTTTCGTCAACTCTGATAATAGCTAAGGATTTACTGCATGATATTTCCTTCTCAAGCTCCATGGCTTTATTTCTGTTAGATTCTCATTGTGAATTCTTGTAATGTGAAACAGCTCATTGGAGCAGGGTTCCTCATTTTCTCCCATTTCTGGTAAGTTGTGAGAAGTTGTCACTTCATGTCCGGGAGAACTCCAGGGAAAGATGACAGACTCCATAGGCTGCACATTTCAGAGCTGGAGGAAATGGATACTAAACACAATGTCATTTAGATTTAAAATAATGGCTCTTAAGTGTTCGCTGTTGTTTGTAATAAATATAATATATATAAACTTTAGCTTGTGGCTGAAATCTAAACTATCTGTTTTAGATGAATGATAACATAAAACATGTCATAATTCCTGGTCCATTACTATTGATGAGGCACAAATTAACATTCCACAACCTGGCTGGAGTGAACCATGTGTAGCTGTGGGAAGGTGAAAGCATCTGAATGCCAAATGTCTGTCTCCCATAGCCCTTGGCCAGCTGCAGTTAAATAACAGGACTTTCTTCTAGTCATCTCTTGCTTTAGCATTATCCTTATCCTTGGGACTGGTTATCTGTGGATCTGAAAATGTTCTTTGTTTCTTTATAACGCAAGGTGAATAACTTTGACTAGGCTTTGCAAGTCTCTTATCTATAGATCAGAAAGACTGAAAGCCTCACTCCACCTCTGTGCTTCACTTCCCTTCCCAGTGGAGAAACTAAGCCCACTTTATCCAGCCCTGTACTGCACAATCTGGCAGGAATCTGTTTGCTTGGGGCCCGCTGCCTTTATCAGTGAAAGCCAATGAGTTTGACAAAATCTGAAGCTCATCACAAGGTGATCTGTCCAAACTGCTCTGAGAAAAAAAAAAACAAAACATCAAAAGAAGCCAAACGCCATATACAGAAGCAACTGACAGGCAGGGTCATCACATACAAGCTTTTGCTGAGAAAAAACTATTAAAGTGGTGAATGCTTGGATTGTGAAGAGATTTGTATGACTGGGATCTGACATAGTCACATCAGAATTCACTTACAGCATGACCATGCTCCAGAAAATGACCTTCAATGCAATTTAATATTAAAAAAAAAAAAAAAAGGAAAAAAGAAGAAAAGGGTGGGAAAAGGTGCAGGAGAGCCAAAAGACCAAAGCTTTTGGTCTTTAAAGCCAAAGAGGCAGTCTACATCCACACTTGTGTACATTTGAAAGCCTACAATGCATTTTTGCTTCTGTGACAGCCAGTCAGATGTCAGACAGGGGGATTTTGATCTCCTGTTAATAAGCTTGTGGATATACCTTAATTTCTATTTACTACCAGACCTGACTTTCCACTCTTCATCACACTGCCTGTGGTAGCAATCACAGTGATTTAGGTAGTTTTCACATACAGAAGAGGAAAGCAAATCTAGAGTTTAGTGTACAGGACATGAAAGCAAAGGTCAGATGAGGGAAACAACAAAGAATCTTTTCTTCTTAAAACGGCCTTAATTTGATTAAATTTGGCAGTTATTTTTCTGTCAAATGCCACAGATAAACAAGCCAACCTTTAAAAGACATATGATACACTAATCGTGAGGGTATATGTGTATATAAATAAAATCACACATATTATATGTATGTGTGTAGTCATAGACATATGCTTTCAGGTTTAAGGCAAACAGCATTCTTTTCTTTACCTGATGTGTAGTTAAGGAAAGGGGCTTGTTTCCATAAGATGCTACAGTGACCAGAAGTACAATGGGTTTCAAATATTGCTAAAAGAAGCAGAAAAGTTAACAAAGGATTTTTGACCACAAAGGTACAATTGCCAGTTTAGGTGGCCTCTGAGCCACAGTCTGAGAGTAACCAAAAGGACTTAATAGGGGAATTATGGTTCTACCCCTTCTTGTTATAACCTGACCCCTGCAATTGCCCACTTTGGGGTGGGGACCAGTACATTTGTCTGCTGGGGATGCAGGGAGGTGCTCGTGGCTTTATTGGCACCTGGCTTACCTGAGAGCAGGATGCAGGGCAGATCCAGATGCTGCATCACTCAGGGAGCTAGGTGAGGCTGTGTAAAGAAACGTGATACAGCTGTGCTGCCTGTTAAAATTCAGATCTGATGCCAAGGCTGCAATTACAGGGCTTCACTCAGCTGCCCCAGTGGCTCTCTGGGACAGGATAAGTTACGTCTGGCATTTTGGTCCCACCAGGGATTTTGTACCACCAATGTTAATGTTTCCCCTTGCATGGACCAGCTGACAGAGGGAAGGACTTTACAGATTAAAAATACTGTTAAAGATCAGCTGAACTCTGCATTTTTGACTGTCTTGCTCCCAGAAAGCTCTGCCTAACTGTGTCAGAGACTCTGCTCCAGCAAGGTCTTCAAGATGTCTTTCAGCTGAAACAGCCACTTCAGGTTATTTTCACCCTTGTTCAAAACATGGTGGGAAGGCAAGGGCTTGCCAATTCAAACAAGACCAAAGCATACAAAGAAAGTTGTATTTTCAAATTATTCGAATGCAAACAAGAGAGAATAAAGAGGGGAAATGCAGTGCTTAAAAGTACCCTGAGAGTGTCCTTGCAAGAGCTAGTGGTTCTCACAGATACAGGGACTCGGTGGAATTGAACCAGAAATCAACATAAGATGAATATGAAATAGCAACTTATACTACAACTGGCTCACATTAGGTAAAGATTCCCTGAAATCCTATATATCTAAAATATTTTGGATATCTAGCTAGATAGCCATTCCCCAGGACCACTCTTTTGCAGGTTTATGAGATACTGGGAATGTCTAAGGGAAAATACCAGCTCTTTGTGGGAAAAGACCAGCAGCTTTTAATTTCACTTACTGTCTGCAGCACATTCCATTCTGTCTTGTGAAACTGAAAACAAATTTGGCAGCAGGCAGACATCTGATTTTCGTGTAATTCAATAATTTATCTTGAAAAAAATATTCATTCATAAACAATTACTTGTTTTGGAATGATGGAAGCTGTCATTTTGGAGTCTGTAGTTCCCCCCAACTAGGAGATTTTTCGGGGCTTATCCATCATTAAATCATGTACTGTTTAATGTGTTTGGAATCTGGGTTGAATGCATTTTACAACGTGTTTATGTTTTCTTATGTGCATAATATCATTTTTGCTCTACAGACATGAAATCCAGTATTGCCAGATGTAGAAATCTCTCTTTTCTAAGCAGCTCCCCTCTTTGGCTTTTGGGATGAATTTCCCCATACAAAATCAATACCCAAAATATTGCCCTTTCTATCTCAGGGTCATGACTGTGTAACTACCCAAGTCACACACAAAACCAGCTCCAGCTAGAGTCATCTCAGACTTGACCATATAAGCATGTAAGTGTTGCCTTTTGGATTTAGCTAAAAACATGGAAGCATTTTTCTTTCATTGCTGTTATTCTATCACAGAGAAAAAAACCAGACAAAACTGATCTACCAGAGAAGACTCCCATGAGATATCAACCTCCAGCAGCGATGAACTTGCTGTTATCAGCATCACCAGGAGTGTTTGTGTGCTTAGAAACCACAGTCAGATGTTTTTGAGAGAAGGAACTCAACAGCATTGCCTTTACACTGGTGTCTTTTAAGAAATATCAGCTTGTCTCTTGGATGTCATGTCTCATGTCTCACAGATACGCTGGGAGGAGGTAATAAAAAATGAGTTTCTCAATAATAAGTATATTTGTTGGTAAAGGATTAAACAGAAAGTGGAGTTAGGCTATTGTGGGGCTTTGTAAATTTAGTGACACATAGAAAGAATTCTCTCAGATAAGTAATTTTCCTATCTCCTTGGTTCTTTTACATTAATAAGGGCTGTTGTGTACCAACCGAGTCTGCTCAGGCAGAGCTGTGGACAACTTGGTGTGTTCAGCAGTTGTCTCAAAAAAAGTGCACTGACTTTTGGAGATTAAACACCAATATCATTTTTACAATTCGTTCATTAGAAATTGGAATGACATTCTCTAAAAACATTTATGATGTGAGTCGTTTGAAGGAAAAACTTTTCTGGTTTCAGTTTTTCAGTTTTGGAGTTGGTGCCTTCACATGTGCTCACCTCTCTATGAGTTCTGTATTTCTCTGGAATAACTGACAAAACAAAGATTAGAAAGAAAAGATTTTAAAAAGAAAAAAATAGAGGAAATACCCTTTAAGAAAACTGTTGAAAACGTCTTGTACAAGCTGTTGTTATGGAAATGTAACAATTTTACTATTAAAACATAGGTACTGCTAAGGAAGTGTATATGAAGCAATGAAACAAAGAGAAGAACTGAGGTTTTTAACATGTTGGGAAGATGGACAACAAAAAGGGATTGTGCTATTTAGACCCAGCCCATTTCTGTTCAGCAGAACATTTAAGCATGTGCTTAAGTTCCACTGTATGAGTTGGCCCAAAGCCTGACCATGCACTCAAGCATCTCTCTGAACAGAGCAAGCAAATGTAAATTCAGCCACTTTGCCAAGCTGGGCTAATACAATTTATCAGAGTATTAATGCCCTGAAAAACAAAACAAAAAAAAAAGGGAAACATGAAAGCATAAATTTGACAACTGGATGATATTTGGGAAGATTTTGCAAAGCTCAGTCATAGGTCGATTCATTGGGAGATGAAACTCACAGAAGACAGAGGCAGAACAACACACATTGCAGGCAAATACCTTAAACCTCTCAGACTCAGGACAAGGTCCTAAATCAAATGCAGCCACTCAAACAGAAAAAAAAGAGATCCTAGCACCACTGTGGACAGCTCAATGAACACCTCTGTTGAGCAGGCAGCGGAGGTGAGGGGTCCAAACAAAACGTTAGGACACAGTAAGAAAGTAATGGAAAATAATGCTGAAGTATTAGAAAGTAACTAAACCAGGAGTGTAGGATTTCACATTCACTTCTGGTCACAACTTCTTCTGCCAGATGGCTGACGCAGTCGAAAGGAATAGTGAAAACAGAAGAAATATGGAAATTGTAAAGGTTTGTGGCTATTTGGTTATTAAAAAGAGAGAGAGATTAAAATGGGACCCACTAGAGACATAAAGGATGATTGCAAAAAAAAAGAAAAAGTCCAAGTCATGTACCCCTATATACTTTTTTTATCACTGAGCACAACCGAAAGGGGTTCTCCAGGAAACTTGCCAAAACTTACACCATTAATTGTGTACTACCACATTGTGCTTGAAACCAAGCCAGTTAAATCTTTGCTTTTTAATTCCATGCAGCATCTTTAGCCTTTAGATCTCATTATCACAAGGTCACAAAGTTAGTGGGATTTGAAAAAAGTGAAAGATTACACAGTGATATGGACACTTGGCATAACCCCAATGACTTCATACTGGATTTACTCCCATGCTAGAAACATGGGACTTCATATTTCTCTGCATATCCCAGTTGCTGGCTGAAGAGGAGAACAGTCTTTTTTCCTGGGGATAGAGTTGGTGTGTTTTTTCCATACTCACCGATGGCAGTTCTGTTCATCTCTTCATGAAAATCTGGTACCCAGAGGCTGCATAACAACCCACATAACAAATCCAGCAGTTGCTGCATGTCTGCCTTTGTCCATGGAGAAGACTTCACAGTAAAAATACTAGGTGGGAAAAACAAAGGTATTGGGAAACAGCCTTCCAAGATGGACATTTGTTGGCCTGTTGCCTTACCTGTTCCATCCCTGCATTAGTAAGCATCCATGAGCCCTGGAAAAATGTCTAAAACCCTAAAATATTGAAGCAAGAAGAGTAACCCTTCTCCACATTGCCCCTCTTTCTCTTCACCTCTCTCATGCTGGCTCAGAAGGCATCTCTGTCCTCAGGCCTGCACCAAGCGCAGGCAATATTAGAGCTCTGCAAAAATAGCCAGTATTTGGGTCTGGGTTCTCTGCTGTCCTGGCTTTACTGGATGATAAAGAAGGGCACCCAGTAATACCTCCCCTGCATGGAGTACCTTCAACATCTGATGTGCTTCAATGATCTGCAGGACAGGTCTGAGGGATATGCTTATGTTAGAGTCGCTGATGGAGGAACAGCAAAGTTAAGTGATGTGCCCAAGGCCTTGGTGTGGGGCTTTGTCAGAGCCAGTAGCAGTGCAGGGGGAATCCTCACTCCAACACCCAGAAAAAACCACCAGCCCTATGAGGCTTTTCTTAGGACTTGTAGTATATTTTTAACAACCTTTTGACATTTGTTGTGCCTGCAAGCGTCAGCTTGGAAATTTATGAAAGAAAATAAAAGAAAAACAAAGTTCTGAAGGAATGTGGTGCATTTGAAAGCTGATAAGTGGCTGCTGGTGTTGCTAAGAATTACTGTATTAACAAAGGATTTCTGGCAGTCACCCCGCTCCCCATCATACACAGCAATCCACTGCAGAGCTGGAGAGCCTGATTAATGTTGAGCTGCTTTCCTCTCATATGTAACCATCCTGTGTTTTTCAGAAGGTGTTTTAAATGGCTGTGTCACTCTAATTCAATTGTATGATTTGGGGGGAAAACCAGCAATGTGGAGTAATAATTTTGGGACGGTGCAGAGTTAGACATTGGTCAATGGTGGCTTCATGCAAATTACAGCCTTTCTTTACAGTGCTGGGTCAAATGAAGTTACTGAAGTTTTCCAGCCTGCAGCAGATGATCTGCAAAAATACTGTTGGGTAGATTGGTAAGGGCTGAGCATGCACATCACAGCCTCTTCAGTGTACAAGGGAAAAGCAAGCTAACCCCTTACTCTGTTGCAGCCTACTCCCCATTCCTGCTCCTACATCTACTCCAGCATAGCTGTGGCTTTGGTGATCATTTCCGCTCTGCTCAGAGTGAACAGGATGAACAGGCACACAGGACACATGATGGAGAGGATTCTCCATTCTCTCTCCACCTGGCTGAACACAATGGCTCAAAGTATAGGGGACAATGATGACAAATTCCTGCCCAGCATGGGACCATCTCTGTAGTGACCACTACACATTCCCTGGTGCCCTACCATAACTGGTATGAGGCTCTTCAAATGGAACCAAACAAAAAGGAGGATGGTGGTCCATCAAGCTTGGATGTGTTACTGAGGTTAAGTCAATCCACACCCAGCCAAGAAGGCCAACAGCATCCTGGCTTGTATCAGGCCAGCAGGCCTAGGGAAGTGATTGTCTCCCTGTTCTCATCACTGGTGAGGCCAAAACTAGAACACTGTGTTCAGTTCTGGGCCCTCCACTACAAGAAAGACACTGAGGTTCTGGACAGTGTCCAAAGAATGGAAACGAAGATGCTGAAGGGTCTAGAGAAGAAGTCTTATAAGGACCATCTGAGAGAAGTGGGGATGTTTAATTTGGATAAAAGGAAGCTGAGGGGAGGCCTGATTGTTTTTTACAGCTACCTGAAAGGAGGTTGTAGCAAGGTGGATGTTGGTCTCTTCTTCCAAGTAACTAGTGAGAGAACAAGAAGAAATTATCTGAAGTTGCATCAGGTGAGGTTTAGATTGGATATTAGGAAAAATTTATTCACCAAAAGTGTTACCAAGTGTTGAAACAAATTCTCCAGGGCGTCAGTTGAGTTACCATCCCTGGAGCTATTTAAAATATGTGTAGATATGTTATTTAGGAACATGGTTTAGTGGTGGACTTTGCAATGCTAGGTTAATAGATGGACTTAATGATCTTAAAGGTGTTTTCCAACCAAATCAGTTCTTTGATTCTGAGCCCAAAAGATCTTCAAGTTCAGCAGAAGTTGCTGGCCTGCTTAGCCAAGTGTGATTTATACTTTGTATTTGGATCTTCTTTTTTCATGGGGCTGGCAAGGCTCAAGACATACTGCAGTCCTCTGGTACTTACCTGGGCCTGGTTTTCTTCCTTACAACTCTTGTATGACAGATATGAGACACCCACATCTCTCCTTGTGCATTCCTGTCTCCCCTGAGAGACATCCCTGCCTCTGTCCCTGGCTGCTACACATGGTACAGTACAAAGCATCATTAGTACTCCAGCCTAGTGCCCACTCAGGATCCCTTCAGCTGTGGTGGCTCCTAAGAGGTGGCAATTTGTGTTCATGTCTGGTGGATGGACAGTGATATCTCCAGGGCTCGTTGGCCTCAGTGTGAATCTCTGACAAACACTATGTTCACTCCGAAGCAAAGATACCAAATCTTTCAAAGTGAAAATAAATTAGCCCACAACTGCTGGGCAAAACAGGCTTGATAAATGAAGTTTTAGTCAGCAATGTTTAAAGTGAAATCAGTAAAGTGTGCATAGTGATGGATGAGTCCAGAGTTTCTTATTAAATACAATAGCCTAAAGAAACATAGGGCGCTATTATAAATGAAGTGAATTCTAGTTTAACTAAAACAATTCTTGTTTAGAGAAAAAAGTTGGGATTTATTATCCTATTAGTTGCTTTTTTTTTCTCCCCTTTTTTGTAAGGAGCAGCTCTCAGGGTGTCCCGGGCAGCAAGTCAAATTCTCCATTTACCAAAGATGTTTAAAAAACATCCTCTTGAAAGCTGAAACTACTGGGTTTTTGATGGGACAACATAAATATATTTGAACTGCTGTCAGTACAAACTAGGCATCTTGAAAAGTGTAGTACATCTCCACTGGACATAATATTATTAATGTCTTTGAAACAATTTAACATTTATTTTTAAATAGCAAAGAGGTCTGATTTGTTTCCAAAAGAATCTGTAATCCAAAAGTGTCTCCTATTATAATATTTGAATGACTGGATGTACAGAAAGGCAAACAGCATTTTTTGAGGCTCAGTCTGCTGAAAATAAATTTAGAAACATCTGTGGGAAACTAGTTTGTGTTGTGCTGCTGTTCAGGTGTCAGCTTAATGCCTCTACCTCATTTTTAGATTGAAGATGTTGGGTTTTATTGCCCTCCCCAGCCAAATACCAGTCCAGTGCAGAGGATGGGTTACAATGAGTGCTGTAGTAGGTCTGATCTGCTGTCTGACCCCTTTGCAAAGATTAGGTAGCCCCAAAATATCCCAGAAATGCTGCTGAAATTTAACTCTGATGCTCTTGTCACTCCTGGACCTATCCTAATCCTGGTAGGAGTCAATTGAGGAGGAGAAGGGGGGAGTATGTCTTCAGATATCTGTCAATTTTCAGATGGTGTTTTGGGGAACAGGATAGACTGGGTCATGCTACCTAGGCTGGATCATTGTCTCTGCTTTTCTCATCTTCCCATCCTATTCTCCCTCTCAGTCTGTTATGAGGAATTGGTCTAGAAATAATTTGCTTTGATGAATTTTCTCAAAATTTCAGAATTCATTGCTATATAATGCTGTACCCTGCTGCACACTCTTGAACAGCAGAGCCAGATGGTCAAAAATCTCTTGGGTTCTGTGTGAAACTATTGCCAGTCTGCTGTCACCATAGTGATCACTGTGAACTATTTCTTACTAATGCTATAGAAAAAGAAAGGAAAACAATTCAAAAATTCACATGTAAATGACTAAATAAGGCTTGCAATGGAAGAACTACTCCCCGTCCTTTTAGCTCTAAAGTATGTCTGGGAAAACTCCTGGCTCAAGAGTAATTTAGATGGCTTTTGAAAGAACAAGTCGGAGAGAAAGAAAAGTTGGCTGGCAAGAGTGGAACTTACTTCTTTGATTCAGTCTTATTTCATCACAGACATAAAAAGTCCCCAAAGATCACCCAAAAGGAGAAACAGAAGAGCAGCAAGATAAAAAAAAATCAGTTTCTGCTTCTGGTGCTGCTTTCTCTTTCAGCCTATGGCAGATGAAGTGCTCAGCACAGATGGCCTGAACCCAAGCCTGGGGAGAAACCAAGAGTTGCTTGGGGGCTGCTGAAGCTGGTGGGTGGCAATGGGTGAGGATCAGGCCAGTGAAAACCCCTCGGTGTCCTGGTGGACTGGAGAGCTGACAGGGCTCAGGGTCATGCTTCTCATGTACACTTGTGTTCCCAGAGGCAAGGAATGATCAACCAGGAGTATCAGCTCCCAGTCATTAATGTTATCTAATCAAACACCTTGCTTTTTCTTTTAATGCAAACCTTCTCCTTAACAGCTGTGCTTATGCTTGAAAACAGTGTTATCACACCTGACTTCTGTTCCCCAGGGTAAATCAGGCTGTGCCCCAACTGTTGGACCAGGTAGATCCAGACTCTTCCACCCCTGCATCAGTCTGAGAGCTGGATGCACCCCAGCCTCAGGATGCAGGAGTGAAATGAGGTGTATGGGCAGGACAAAGTATTGGCAGAGCTGGCCAGGTCACACATCTGATGTGTGAGGAGGTGCATTTATCCCTTGGTCTCTGAGTTCAGACAACCTTAGGACACAGTTTCTTGCATTCCCTGCAAGGTCTCCAGCAGTCGTGCAGCACCTCCCAATGCTTTCCTGGGAGTCAACAGGAGGAAATGAGGTCTGTGCCAGGACTGTTCATATGGAGCTTAACAACTAGAAACTGTCTGGGATGGATTTTGCAGCAAAACTCATTCACTTTTCATCAAACTCTCCTTGAAAGGGTACACACAGAGTAGGACTTAAGGCAGAACATAAAGACATTAATTGCATTCCCCCAAAAGACTTTGGTAGGCACTCTGCATTGATTCAGATGTCCAGGAAATGAGGAGGGTGAGCCCAGGACTGTGATGTTGGAGATAGACACTTAAGGCTGAAACAGCCTTGGCTTCTCATACCTGTCCCAAGAACCATCCAAGCTTTTGAAATTGTAGCATTGGAGAAAATAAAAATATTGTGTGGCCATTAGCTGGACATAAACAATCGGTCAACATAATGGAAGTAATATTTTCCTGTGTTCAGACTGATTCACCTACCATTCCTTTATCTTCTTAGGATCTGGAGAAAGACACTCCAGAATGTATTGCACGAGTGATGAATCCTGATAGAGCCAGCCCCTGCTTTCTGCTGCTGCTGGCTCTGCAGGGCTGCTGTGAGTTGGTCCAGCTCTGCACAGGCACCTGCAGTTCCTGCTGAGTTTTCATTCCTGCCAGGCTCCAGCTGCCACAAGGAGCAGTTTCCATAATCCAGCACATCAGGACTGCCAGCTCCAGGGTAAGCAGGTCAGAATGGATCTTGGGCTTCTTGGATTCTGCTGATGTGTGCCTATTTTGGCTCAAAACCTGTGACTCAAGATGTGTCTCATCCATCTGGCACACGCGATGGCCACTTTGGGTGACTTGCTGCTCAGAGCTGGTGGTGGCACTTGCAAGGCTCTCAGGTGACAGAATCCATTCTCATTTTCCTGCCAGGCAGGAGGGCTGACTGGCAGAAGAAACATTTTCCTCTGCTCAGGTTTGACTGCCAAGGAGAGATGCAAACCTCGTGGCAGAAAGTTTTGCTGTTCTTCCTCAGGGAATTAAGAGAGGAAGTGGATAAGCCAGCTTGTGAAGAAAAATATTTGTGCTGGACAGGAAATGCCACTAGAAATACAAGGCCAGAATTAACCACTTGCCTTGTGCACAAAGGCTAGCAGTTTTCTTCCTTTCACATGTGGCATCTACAAAATCATAACAAAACGTAGTCCCCTTCATCTCATGTTGATTAATTGAAAGTACCAGTAAACAGCTTCTTTTTTTTTCTTTCCTTTTTTTCCACTGACATTTGTACTCAAGTGCATTCTGGTATGAAAAAATTAACGACGTGTGTAAATATCTCAGCAGGTCATATCAGCATTGAGGACCCTGAGCACCCTACCTCCTGAGAAGTGTCATCAGTCACATTTACATGTGGGGACACAGGCAGGGCACACTGCAGCCACTGTTTTCAGCATGGCATCCCCTAAACTCAGGTGCCATCTATTTATGGCCTAGCCCAGGCAGGAGTTCAGCAGCAGACAGCATGAGCCCTTGACACTGAGGCTCAATTGGACAAACCCAGCCAGGGTTAGAGAAAATTTCTTTTTTCACTTGTGGTCCTCAGACCTAGGATGGTCAACCTATCCTTTTCCCTGGAGCAGCTTTTGAGCAACCAACCAGACGGATTTTTTTCAGGTACATTTTGATTAATTGGCAAATTCACAGAATCACAGAATTGTCATTGTTGGTAAAGACCACATCCAACCATCGATGTCAAAAAAATGTAACATGTTTTCACAGCCAGTATCTAAGCTGTTACATCATCAGGTGTCTTGGGAATTCCCACATAGGTGCACTGGGAATTTAACAAGCAGCTCTTCCTGACACTGTCACTATCACAGCAGCCTCCCCCAGACTGGCAGAGAACAGGAGGATGCTTAAGAACCAACTTTAGGAAGAGATGTGAGAATCCAGCTATGCTGGGTCAGCATGTTCTGTTGCCATTGCCTTCTTCTATTTAACACAAAATGAAAAGAATCCTTTTTCTTCCTTTGGAAATATATATTCTCAAATAATTCCCAGTCCACATATTAGGAGCAAAACCCATTAGCAGTCTGCGTGTTTCTACATGCTTCTGGCGAGCTTTAGACATCTCTGATCAAGACAAAGTCATAGTGAAAATTTGCCAAAGCTGTGTGTCTGTAATCACATCACTGCATTTGGCAGTAGGATTGGTACATATGGCAAACTTCAAAGATTTGGCAAAGGAAGCTCACCTTCAAAGAGTGTGTTCTGAGTTACTGGAAAATGAATTGTGTTTGACTGGTGCGAAGTGTTGAGGTTTTGGGTTTTTTTTTTTTTCCTTACAGCAATAAAACTGTATCCAATTAGAAGTGAAGAAATGCATTTTTGAAGACAATGATGAACAAATGTTTATAGGATATCAGATTCTTGTAGATTAAGTTACTAGGTTAAAGCAACCCAAGACAAAATGGTTATTAATTTAGCTAGAGCAGAATTCATGCTGCCCTGAGACTAATTCTTACATCAAATTAACCCCTGATACTCCCTTTTTTCAACTTTACTTTTCCAAAATAATTTATGGAACACTGCACATCCATTTGGATGAAAGCTGTGTCTTTGCTGTACCTGTATTGCAGGTAAAGTAATTTAAAAGAACAGTATCAAAACTTGAATGTCAAGAATCTGGAAATCAGGAAACACTAGAAATAAAGTTGCTTCTGAAGTGTTAATAGGCCCTGTGCTTATACATATTGAGTAACCTTGGGTACACAATAGCATATGCCTTTTTCTACATAATCCCTTCTTGTGCCATGCAGCTACAACACGGGTGGAGAAGCCCTTCCTGCTCACATGCAAGTTCTGCATTGTGGGCTGGATGCAGGGCCCTGAGCAACAGCCCCTGCTCTGGCAACAGGACACAAGTGGGACACTTGGCTGGACCTGACACAGACCAAGTGGGAATGTCCTAGCCCACGGGACCTCAAGGAGACTGGGAGCCCTCTTCTTTCTGACAGCAAGTCTGTGCCTGTTATTAACCTACACACTGAACTTAGTGCCCAAAAAACATGTACAACCAATAGATCTTTTACAGGATGATTCAGGACACTTTGTTCGTTAATTCCTCTCTCTACTAATTTCCAGGGATCCCAGACTACTCAATTATGGTGATGTTAGCACAGGGATAACTTCAGGAGTGCAGAACAATTCAACAGTCTGCAACACAGACAAAGAGGGTCTATCTTCTGACAGCTTTATCCTGCTCTACATGGGTTATGCACACTCTCACGTGGAGCAAAGCAGAGGTTAAAGTCTCCTCTGCCAGAATTAGAGCAACCTCTGGACAGACATTTGGGAGCAGGGACTGGTGGTGTGCTTCAGTGGTCATGCAGGGTCAGCTTCTTCAATCTCACAGCATCCACAAATTTAAAGTGGTCACAAGTTCTCTACTACAGACAACTTCTGTAATTTCCCATTTCTTTCTTTGAAGTGGACAATGTCTTGGCTTGATTGAGAAGTTGTTTTTCCTTTCTCATTGGATATATTCCTTTCTTTAGCTTTCCAAGAAGGAAATATTGGCCTTTTCTTATCTTCTTATGTCTCGAATAAGCAAAGGGCAAAAAAAACTTACTTCTTATTTTGGAAATGGTCTGAAAATATGGGTTACTTACGCTAAGAGTTGATCATGTGTACTGCAAGATGCTTGGTCTACAGTGCCATTGATCTTGCTTTATTTAAATGCTATTACTGTCAACCATCCATTATAGGAAGGTAATCTAGGCATTTCCTACTTGCCCACAGTAATATCAGCTATTTAGTAGCTGGGAGATCTTTCCAAAACAGCAATTACACAGTTCAAACACTAGCAACTCTGAATCAAAACAAAGAATGATTGCAGGGCTCCTTTGCATGAATTGAAAATGTGTTGTATACTGTGGTTTAAAAACATCTGTTGCCTGGGTTGTATACAGTAAAGATACACAGAACACATTGCACTGTCACTTGCATATAGTATGTCACTGCTGTATTAAGAGTGCAGGAAGAACATAAAAGGCTTGAAAAGCCATCAGAATCTAAGATGACAGCTGTATAAGTCATGAAGAGCCCTGTGCTAACACAGTAAGCATTAACAAAGCTCTGATGAACTTAGGGCACTTGCAGTAAGTTCTCAGTAAACTAGCAAAGAGCTGGTAGCTGTGCTCACACTGGGTAGTTGCTAAAATGGATTAAAAGGCAGATGAAATACCTTTGTATCTTCTTTTTCCACTTTGGGCCATGAAGAAAGCTCAAACAGTAGGTTCAGGATCCTTGCTCTTCCCCTCATCTTTGCAAAGAATGCTGACCTTTAGTGATCACAAATCTTTTTTAACTATTGCTGGAGCCTTCTTGTTCACGGGAGCAATGTCCCAAATTCTCTTGTGGCAGAGAATATAAAGAAATCTAGTACATGCCTCAGAGTCCTTATGGGATGCTGAAATCCAGGAGTGATCCACAAGTGAGAGAGTAGAACCAGTCTCCCATATTTGTGTTTCTGGATGAGGCTGGGCTTGGTGCACCTCCTTGTTTTGGGGATCCCTTGCACAGCTGGCTGCAGCAGCTCTGGCTGACTGACCTCCTCCAGAAAACAGGGAGTTGGGGCCCAGCATCCTCAGCACCAGCACAGTCATGCTGCTGGCCTCAGGATATTCTCAGCTGGAAGGCTAGAGATGAACTTGGGAGCTGCATACTCATAGGTAAACAGCATTGCAGCCTTGCCAAGGCATATCACTGCAACAGTTATGAAACTGGTTTTATAAAAAAGAAAAGAGAAAAAAGGAAAAAAGAAAAAAGGAAAAAAGAAAAAAAGGAAAAAGAAAAAAAAGAAAAAAGAAAAAGGAAAAAAAAAGAAAAAAGAAAAGAAAAAAGTTTGTTTTGCTTGGTTTTCTGGTGTGCAGGCTTCAGTGATTCACTCTTAAAATTCTTTTTCTCTCATTTTGGTGCTATGTTTCTCCTCTAAGCAAAGATTGAGATTCTTATACCACCCCTGATTTCAGAGCTTAGGTATATGTGGGAAATAATGGCCCTGAAGCCATGAGAACTTCTGGTATCTCTGCACAGAGTGTTGCATTTTCAGGAGCTGGGGTGCATTACTCCAAGCCTGGTCACCAAAAGGCATTTATAAAGCTTCACCGTGCATGACAGTCCTCATGGAATTCATGCTGTGTCTACTCCTACAAAGCCATTCCTTGACTTACCTGTGTATATTACCTTACAGCAGATTGTCCATCTGATTTCTTTTAAATGAAGAGTCCATCTGATTTATTTTCAATGGGAGAGAGGAACTGATTGCCTGGTGTCCCACTTGGGGAATCTCTGAAATCAACAGAGCTCCTCTCAGCCAGTTATCTCCTCTCCCACTTTCTCGGAGCACATGGCTTGTCTACAGCAACTTCAGATTAATTGATACCAATGGGATTGCAGCTCCCACTGACCACAACCACAGCTCAAACTCTAGAACTGGGACCTGAAGTGGCCACAAAGGCATCTTGATTAAACCACTTCAGATTTTGTGCAAACCGTGATTTGACAAAGATTTGTGGTTTTCTGAATTTGTTAGAAAAATCCAAGACCAACATTTGGCATTTGGACTTATAAAGCAATTGTCCATGAGAGTGACTGATCTCCCAGCAATGCCTGCAGAGAACACTTCACATGGGCATTCAGAGCCTATGGTGGTTATATGTTGAAACAGACTCTCTACAGCTGATAATTGGGCAAGCACAGTATGGTTTAGGCAGAGCATTTAAAAAGGAAGGTTAAATCTGTTTGAAATGTTATCTGTAGAGGTCAGCTGTGGTGGGACAGAGTTAGTTGTCCACCAGATCACGTATGTACTAATATCTTGAAATTCAAGATCGGTGGTTTCCAAGCATTAAAAAAAAAAAAAAAAAAAAAAAAAAAAAAAAAAGGCTCATCTATGCAGAAGGGCTGAAAGAGCTTCTCACTTTGTGGAATGTTTTTGAAAACAAGGTTCTTTTCATGGGAAGTGGATTTTTTTTACCATATCACAAGATCTGATCACACAGGTTTTTTCTCGGGCCAACTTTCACCTCCTTGGACTGGTGCTTGAACAAAGGATTGCAGAATTGGGACTGGCCATTTGAATTGCAGCAGCTGAGATACCTGTAGAAGATTCCAGCCTAAGAGCTGGTGCAACTGCCTGAGAAATATTTATTTTTTAGTACTTAATAGTGTTTTAAGTTCATGCCTCAGAGGTTGTAAATCACAGCTTTAAAAAGAGGTTTAATTTTGAAGCTGGGTTTGCTGCTTGCAGCTCTGACAGGTGTGAACTTTGGTTGCTGCTCCAACCATGATGATTCAGTCTTCTGCTACGGATCAAGCTCCCTCCGTCTTTATGAAGGAGAGCAATAGGCAGATGATGCCCAGCAGGCTGCAATGTGCTCTCTGAGGAAAGGCAATCAAGATATGCAAGACACCATCAACTGGAAATGAACACAATGCAAAAAAATCTGAATTTTACAATATTCAAAGGCAGTGAAGGCTGAGTGAATCATCTCTTTATTTTGCTGTCTAGTGAACAAATGAATTATCACGTGTACAGACAATGCTCTGGCTAAAACCATGCACTGAGGTTTTCAGTGTAATTTCCTTTCCATGTGAAAACCAGTATCACTTCTATTGCAAGGCTGTACATTGCACGCTTGGTAGTGAGCTGTGCTGTCTCTGAGCTGTCCTTTTCTGCTTTGCCTCAGATGTGGCTTTGGGGAGCTTCATCAGACAAAGTTCAACTGCAGGAGGCCTAAGAAACAGCTCCTCAAAGGACGTCCTCAAAGAGGCATCAGAAATTCTGCTGTCATGGATGTGGAGCAGTTTGTACCTTCAACAATAGCTGGATTTTTGGTGACATCTTTAATGACTCAAAAAGGGTTTGGAGGTCTTTTGTCCCTGATGTCTGGTCTGTGATTGTTGATTTCCAAGGGAAGTGAGAAGACTGGAAAAAAAGACAAAAATACTTAGAATCTGCAATATCTGCTTTGGAGACAAACCTTTGGATTTTACTTACTGAAAGAGAGGAAACACTGGCCTTTCTGACCATGTGCTCTGGAAGCTATAGCTAATGTAGCATGATCTGAGACCATTTGGCATGTCTGCTATTCCTAAAGATGGGATATCTGCTCATTTCCTTTTTTAGGTCTGCAATATTCTTTTGCACAAAACTGCGGAGCAGTACGGTGCTGAGGAGAAGCGATCATCAGAGGTGATCGATGGTCTTTCCTTCCTTGTACCTCCCTTCCTCTCTCCAACCCCTCCTCAGGAGCTCACCAGTAAACTGAACAAAAAGAACCAGTAATTATTTTTTCAGCTTTTACCACAAATACTGCAAGCCTTTGTTACAGAGTGATCCAAATATGGAAATTCAGCGGATACACAGCTCAGATCTCTCTGTCCTGCCAAAGTAATATGAATTTTCTTTTCCATTTCTCAACTCCCCATGCTCAAAAATCATATTTAAAAAGGGGAAATTATTTCTTTTATTATGTTGCTGGCCAGAAGAGGGAGCAGAATCTATGAAGTAGTGGGAATAGACACCAGCGGATAGACACACAGCTGAAGTTGGTCTGGCTGATGGTGTGATACGTATCAGCAGACCTTATAGGATTCATCCATCACACTGGCTATGTTGCTCAAACACAAGGAAACCACTGGTTCATCTTTGAAGTACAGATATGTATTGGAACAATTAAATTCTGAGGATGTGGATGAAAAAAAAATAGCAGTGGGCTTAAGCCTTTGCTTTTTAAGTACTGCTCCTTTTTGGACTGCAGGCTCCCTCTTATATTGAGTTAGGGGAAGAGTGTATTTTTTAATTTTTATTTTGTGGGAAAATGCTGGAAACACCCCATGAAGAGTAGATTCTGTCTTCCTCTTCATTATCTCCACATAGGTGAGAGGTTGGTCTGTGTACTGAAATGTATAAAATAAGCACGTTTGGTTTTAACATCTCAAAGTTTAACCTTAAATGTTAGGTGAGGGACAGATTTGATCCCATTGTGTGAAACATTTGCCTTCATAACATCTTAATCTTTACTTCAGAAGCACATCCAACGCTTTGAGGACAATATACCAACTTCACCCTTGTCAGACATTCAGAGGCTGAGCAGCAGGACAGCAGCTTTGGATAGCATGTAATTTGTTCTCTCACAGCAGCCATGTGCTGTAGAGGAGAATGCTCCCCAAGTGTGGGCTCCTCTCGTCAGTGTTCAGCTATATTATGTAATTCGATTTCCAAATATTTGTTCTTGTTTCTTTGCAGTGTCTAGACCCGTTGTAAACTGAGGATGTTCCAGCTGTTCGTAATTGTGAGGCAGGACAGTCCCTCACAATTGTTATCCCTGCTACCCTCATCATCTGCCCACTCCCTGATGCCTGCAGCCCTGAAAAGTACCACTGAGTGAATACACTCTTTGGTGTNCGGTTGCAGTGAAAAGAAAAAAAAAAAAAAAAAAAAAAAAAAAAAAAGCACTGCTAGTATTAAGTCTAATGATCAGTTCTTCAGGTCTAATACCTTAACTGGCAGTACTGATAAGCTGAGAGATCAGATGTGTAAAGACTCCATTGGTTTGTGGAGACTCAACTAATACTGCATCTGACTTCTCTCTACACAGTGTACTCAGAGCATGAAGTGCACCCCTCTTGCCCTCTTGGCTCTAGCCACAGCTGGCTCCCTGTGCAGTATGGTCCAGGCTAGCTGCTTAGGGAACAGCTTTAAAATCTACTCACTCAGCAAATAGCTGCCAGAAGTTGGCCAAGAGGAGACATGAAGGGTTGAGGTATGTTACAAATCTGTCTCCTTTCAAGTGGCTGTACTGGGGGAGTCATCTACTGCCCTGGATCTCCTGCAGGAAAATGTTGTAACCTCTGTTTTGGAGCTGGCAGGGGGACCTTCCTCCTGTCAATGCATGGGGAGATGAACCATGCCATGCCTCTACTGAGACAACCAGCTCTTGTTTTGTTTCACACAAACAATCTTTGGCACGGTTTGTAACATGCTTTTTCCTCATTTTTACAGAAAAATGCCCTAAGCAGTAGAGTACTACCACAGAGTCCCATTTCTTCTCTCACTTCATTATGTCTCTGGTAGATCTGAAGATGTGGTCCTGAAGCTCAGGTGTGCATGTCCCTCTCCAGCTCCCATGCCTCTTGGACATGCCTTGATCTTATCCACTGTGGCTCTTTCACAGCCTGGGTGGGTTTCCTGCTCACCAGTTTGGCATCTCACAGAGTTGCTGCTCCTTTTTCTCTGCTTTAAGTGATAGTCCTTGCTGGTGAGGATTTTGTCCCAGTCAGCAAACATTAGAAGAAAGTCAAGTGGCTTGAACTGTCCAGGATACCTGGGGATGGCATTTACTGCTCAGATCTGGTAAGGGAAATCAGAGCTGAGCACTCATAGGAATGGAGGTTTTGGCACCAGGAGAACCTGAGGTTTTCCAAGTAGGTTATGTGTTAATTATAATCTCTAAAGCTAAATCTAGAGCTGAGCAACTTTGGCTTATTAGCCTACTGAACTATAGAACGACAGATTCACAGAATTGTAGAACAGTGGTAATGGACATCTTTCACTAGATCAGATGGCTTAAAGCCCTGTCCAACCTGACCTTGAACTCTTCCATTGATGACATATCCACAATTTCTCTGGGCAACCTGTTCTAGCGTCTTACTAGCCTCTTTAAAAAAAAACCAAAACAAACAAAACCAGAAGTCTAAATCTACACAGTTTCAGTTTAAAACCATTATCCCTTTTCCTGCCACTTCAGCACATGGTAAAAAGTCTTCCTCAGTCTTTCTTAGAAACCCCATTTATACATTGAAAGGCAGTGCGAGTGTCTCCCTTGAGCATCTCTTCTCCAGGATGAACAACTCCAACTCACTCAGACTTTCTTCACAGGGGAAGTGTTCCCTCTCTCTGATAATTTTTGTGTCCCTCTTCTGGACGTGCCCTAATAGGTCCGTGTCTTTCTATGGTGGAGGCCCTGGAGCTAGACACAGTAATCTAGGTGAGATCTCACCAGAGCTGAGTAGATGGGGAGAATCACCTTATTTGACCTGCTGGTCATGTTTCTTTTGATGCAGCCAAGGATATGGTTGGCTTTCTGGGCTTCAAGAGCACATTACTGGCACATATCATATTTTTCATCCACTTGTATTCCCACATCTGAATTCTGCTGGGCTGCTTTTAATCTTTTCATCCCCCCAGTCTGTACTAACACTGGAGACTGTCCCCACCCAGGTACAGGACCTTGCACTTGTCTTTGTTGAACTTCATGAGGTCCACATGAACCTGTTTCTCAAGCCTGTCAAAGTCCGTCTGGATGGCATCCCTTCCCTCAAACATATCAACTGCACCACTCAGCTGAGTGTCAATGGAAAGCCTGGTGTGAGTCCACACAATTGAACTATGTCACTGATGAAGATAGTAATTAGTATTGGTCCCAGCGTGGACCCCTGAGGGCCAACACTTGTAACTGGTCTCCATCTGGACATTGAGCCACTGACTGTAACTCTTTGGAAGGGGTCACCTAACGAGTTCCTTACCTAACAGTCCATCCATCAAACCTATATCTGTCCAATTTAGAGGCAAATTTGCATTTTCCTGTCTTGCATGGGGCCTCAAGATACTGGAAAAAATATCCTGTTGGGATAGATGGAGCAATGGCAATCACTACTGTCCAAAAATTTTCTCACCTGACTCTGTATTATATGTTCCATCCATTATTACAATTTCAGAAGCAGTTATATTTTCAAAATCTGAATCTGTTCCAAGGAAGCTGATAGGTATGATATCTGACCTACTCCACTTACAATTGTTGCCTTCCTTATAAAAATTTTTCAATAACAACAACTTTAATTTGAAGTATGAACTAATAGACTGAGGAAGTATATCTGAGTCTCATCTTGTGTCTATCTTTAGTCTGTTTCTCTTTGCTCTGCACAGATTCCTTGGGTTTTGGCTCTGGAATAAAAAAATTACGACTGAAATTTACTTTGAATGTTATGTTTCTTTTGGTTTATTTTTCTTTTAAAAGGAAAAAAAATATTTTCTGCTAAATATTTAGGATCTTGTCCTCTTTCCTCAAGAAACCTAAGCAACTAGAAGACCAGTCCAACAAGCTTTCTCAAGTGTCATCCTGATTTGGATACAGTTCCCCGGAGAAAAGAGGAAGCTTGCGTGAGAGATGACTGTAAACTGAACCCTGAGAATGGAAATGCAGTTTTTAAACAAGCAAAACCCAAGCATCGATGCAGTTGACATTACTTCCCACTTTGGATTATGTATTGTATATAATCCAATTTAGACCAGTCAAGGCGGGCAAAAGACTTTTGTGAGCCAAAACCCAAGGAAAGAGAGAGCCTAAACCCTATGAGATTTTGTTTGTATTTCAGAAACTAACCAGAAAGGAAATGCATTTAAAAAAACCAAATTCCATCACTTAGAGCTGACCTGTGATTCTTTCAGTCTCCTTACACCCAATCTGCATGTTCCCTCTGGCTTGCACGCTACTGTCTCTGAAGTTCCTGCTACTAATCACTACAATATGGAGTCTCTTGCCTCACTGTTAACATTAAATATAGTGGCTTTCCTCTGTAGCCCTTCTAGCATTAAGAAAATAAACTCCCCGCTGAAAACCATTTTCAGGCTCACATCGATAGGGACCACGAGGACCACCAGCAACTGCTTGGGACTGAATTCTGATCTGTTGGTTTCTCCTTTCCTCCTCTGACATGTATTTTTACAGGGTTTGCAGCTATTGAGATGGCAGAAGAGCAAGTTAGTCTCCCACAGGTTGGCACCCACCCTTCTGCAGTGCCCAGTACCTACTTCATAGATCGGAGTCAGTCCTCCTAGGCATTGCCATGAGCCAGTGTGTGACTGGCTGTAGGACAGGTACCACGAATGCATACAGCCATGGAAACTTGAGGACATGGAAGACCAAGAGACATCTACATGGTGGTTTTTTCCATTTAAGAGGTGGTAAGAATCAAGTGTTCAGACTTTGACCCTACTGATAATGTCCTCACCCAGTGTAACATCTTTAATAGTGAGAGATGAATAGCTTTTCGAGAACTTCTTCTGTTATGATGAGTGCCAGCTCATCACAACCAATTTACTACTTTGCCATCCCCATTGCCCTTCTGACACTGGACATTTTCAGATCTTCCATAAAAATCACCAAGCAGTCCTGATAATGGATAGCTCAGTGCCAAGGCACAGCAGTGCCTGAGCTCTGGCTCCATCAGGTGCTGAAGCAGTACATCACGATGTAATTGAAGACTGGAAGAGGTAGTTTTTGCTGTAGCTCTGTCCTGGTACCTTATCTGTTTGCCAGTTTAAAAGGGAGGGGGATGCCTCAGCTCACCTGAATGCTGAGGGTTTGATCCCTGTCTTTGGTGGACACTAGCTGTGGGGCTGAACAGATACTTGGTATGACACTGTCACAGGCATAGCTTGCAATCTACCTGTCAAAAACCCCTTCACTTCAGCAGCAGTACAAGTTATTCGGCCACACAAAAAATAGGAGAACCAGCCTGTGAAGTGGAGCCTTTCACGCTGGGATGGAGTGGGCTTTTCCATCTCTGTTCTCCTCACCTTCCTCCTCCCTCAGCTGAGGGCAGAAGACAGCACTTCCTCTTGCACAGCTTGACAGGTAGGCCAGGGGTCTGAGCACTTTGCTATTCTTTTTTTGAACACTTGTTTAGAGTAATGAGATCTGCAAAGGTGGTTGGTAACCTGAAACATAGCTGTTTCTGATGTTTAAGAACATCAGAACATGTTTTAAGAACTATCATATACTCCTCTGTAAGGACAATTTCAAACTGAAACCGCAGGAAAAAAGTATTAGTCAGAGATTGAAGTCTGACTTGATGCTTCAAATGGAGATGTGAATGTCAAGGACCTGTCTCTCCTTTTTCCATCAGTTCCTTCCACTTAGCACTGAAATGGAGACCTCTGATTTCTCCTCAGATGCTGGCATCCAAGCCATGGGGCTTGAGCATCTTTGTGCCCATGTGGTATGACTCCTGCTCCAGGCAGGAGTTCACAGGATTTTCACAGAAACAAACAATTTCCACAGATTTGACAGGGTTCTGTTCAGGCGTGTAGTGGCACCAGAGAGGAACACTGGACAGTGGATGGTGACAATGTCACTCAGTAGTGCAGGAGTCAAGCAGAGCAAGGTTGGTGGGGAGGCAGAGGAGAGGAGCCAGGGCCACTCAGCTCCCTGCTGGATCACGCTTGTCTGTGCATCTCTGTGGTCATGGACAGATGTTCCCTTCAGTAAACAGCTGCTCACTAGAGGTTCTGCTTCTGGGAAGAGGAAGAGAGAGGGAGAATGTTCATGGCCACTCCTGGGAAAAGCACACAGAAGTCACCAGCGTATTGGTTTTGTTCCAGATTTCAAACCAGTATGTCCACCAGCAGAACTATGAGGGCAACAGCCACCAGATTACAAGCAATGAGTGGTGCTTTGGCAGGGCAACATCTTCCCCCATGGCTCCTAAAGCTGGAAGAGGTTATGTACTGGCACAAGATAAACAAAAGAGAGTCTGAGCTAGCTCAGTACATGTGTTGAAGGCCAGATGACAGCACTCATTGGACTGACTTAGTCTCCCTACAGATTTCCCCTGAATTTGGCCTCAAACAGCTGTTTCTCTTACAGTATGGAGAAGAGGGCTACAGAGGTAGTTGGACTTCAAAGAAGTCCTGGAGTCCATTCTGCAGGCAACTGTATCTTTCCTTCTTGAAGAGATGGATTTGATGGCCTGGTAGGTCTCAGTGCCATGATACTGTGATCCTACTATGGCTATGACTGATGCTCCCTCCTCTTCTTGCCTGAAGTCTCCAACCCCTCTACTGCCCTGTCACCCAGGAGGCTGAGTGTTTCTGCCAAGGCAGCTGCTCTACATGAGATCTGACACTGAAGGAGGAAGAAATTTTATTCCCCCCCTGTTTAAATTCAGGAGTGCCAGGAAGGAATATTCTTGGCTTGTCTTTCATCTGTGCTGTAAATGATGTATCTAGTGAGTGATGAGTGGTGATAGGGAGTTGCATCCAAATCCTAGCCAGCCAGAAGTATGGTCACAACCAATAAACTAATGAACCCCTGCAAAGTCAGGCCTCTCAAGGGGGGCCAAATCCTATTTATACAGAGTGAGAAAAGACCTCTCTCACTGACAGACCCTGGAACAGGAAAAGCAGGTTATTTGCTGGCATTCACTTTCCCTCTTTGGAGCAGCAGGGAAGAACAAGGGCCCTTTTTCCCTCTTATAAGGTACTAGAATATTTGGGGTTAAAATGAAGCAATTTTTTGATGAAGAGTAAATTAGGAGAGTAAGCAGCTATTTTTGAATTTGGGTTGAATTATTTTTGCCAGCTGCTGTCCTCCTCCCTGATGTGTGCTTCACTTTGGTTTGGCAGGAGTTGGCTCCATGACTTCTGGTCCTTTCTTCTTCTCCTTAATTGTTTGTATCAATCCCTAGGCCAAATGGACATTAGGCACAGAACCCAGTTTAAGTCTCTTTGACTAGAAAACATTTCAGGAATAATATTATTTCTAAATAAATTTTATGAAAATGAAATTTATAGAAACTTCTACATTTCATGGTATAGTAAAACCCATTGAGGATGCTGCAGTGACCCTAAGGTTGCATCATTTGCCTGTCTGATCAAAGAACAGGCAGATTTGACTCAGGAAAAATCTTGGGTTACTGTAGATTCAGTTTTACTAGTAATTAGTTGTCAGTGTTCCAGGAGAAGCAACCTCATCCTAATACGTTCCTCTATCTAGCTAAAAAGCTGAGTTTCTTAACAGCCCTGTGAACACTTCTGGTCATATGCTGAAGAACCACAGGAACCCAGCTGGGTCTACATATTTTGTGTTCAGATGACTTAGCAAGTAAATTCTGCTTGTATCATCGATGGTATCCAAATCCCAAGTTCTTCCTAAGCCTTTCAGGTGTATCAGCACTGTAATCTGAAAGGTTTGTCATTGCTTTCACACTTTACTCACTGGTTTTCTGTTGTACTTGGAGACACCAAAACCTTCAGTTATTTCTTCACCCCTAGCATCATGTTAGCAAAGACCACTGGGGCTTTTGGTAAGAGGAAAAAAAAGTTATGTCATTTGCTACCATTGGGAAAATGCCATAACCCTTTGATTCCAGCAAATGTGTGCCTGGCATTATTCATAGAGCTCTCCTCTGCAGCCCAGTCTTGCTCTTCTTTGATTATGTATAAAGAAATTCTCATTTAAATCCTGCCTCATTGAAATCCATGGCAAACCTCCTATTCTGTTCAGAAGTGAAGATCTCATATACATTTCAAGAAGGAAAGCTTTTTCCTCTTTATAGTTTGTACTTCATGTTATCTGATGTTATCCAGTATTTCAACTACAATGAAAAAGAAATAGGGATCAGATAAATCATTCCATAAGAGCTATAGCTAGAAGATCAAATGTGAGAATAGCATAATTAAACAAAGAACCTATGTGGTTTGTTACTGTCAAGTGGAGATGTGATTTTTTTCATACTGAATAATCCAGTTGTAGGAAATCAAGTCTAGACACACTCAACCATCCAAAAAAAGTGTCTTTTTAAGAAATGAATAATCAGGAATTACTACCACTGACCTAGGCATGTGATGGAGGTTTCTACTTTTGAGGTCTTTGAATAAAAACATATTAATAAGAGATACATCTTTCTGCATCCAGGGTTTTGTTTCCTTCTGAAATGATACTTTGAAATTCTCAGGAATGCATGCATAGGTCAGAATAAATAATAAATAAAATAATTGCTGCATGTGCACTCTTGATATATTTCTGATCATTACAAATTGAATTAATTATTTTCTTGATTGTCAACTTATGTATTGTAGAAGAAAAATTTATAAACTGTTTTCAAACTTTTTTGAGTTTACAGAGCTGCCATGCTAGACATTTTGTGAACATTTCATGGAGCTCATAGGGCTACATGGATGCAGAGTAAAATTGCAGACAGGATTGAAATGATAATCCTAGTCACTTTGTACTGTTCCTACATAAATCATCATCAATATTTGGGAATCATGTTAGGTATGGTAATGCCTTATAGAAGTGTTTCTGAATTTTCATTTTGACATTTTCTATGTCTAGAAAATAAACATTTTTGCCAACAGAGTATCCTTTTACCTTTTAATACTGACCTTTCACAAAGAAAAAGTTGATAGAGTATTGTTTATGCTTTCAGAAATGTGATGATTGTTGCACCTCCCTTGCTTCCCTATTTGGTTGAAACTCACCAAATGGTTCCCTAATTATTTCTTTATGAGTTAAAACAGATAATTTTCTCATGTGGGGATGCAGGAGCAAGAAAGAAAGAAAAGTGAAAAAAAAGTGAAATCTTGAAAATGGCTTTCACAAAAATGGCTTTCACAAAATGAAAAAAAAAAAAAAAAAAGGAGTAGTATGCTATCATTGTCAATATCAGAGTAATAATTTTCTCCAGGCGGAAATAGAATGTTAAATCAGTAGAAATGAGAGCGTTTTTTTCATGGAAAACCTCCTACATACTAAAGGTGAACTTTACATAGCTTAAAAAAAACCAACCTTGTTGCTTTGTGTCCAGAACAGGAACTACTAAAAAAGTAAAGCTATGAAGCCTGTGGCAAGTGGTGGCAAACCAGTTGCTGATACAGGAGCTGAGATTGCAGGCAAGAGGAGGAAGGGCAGTTCAGAGGCACTGGCAGGAGCACAACCTCTTGGGCCCCAGACCCAGCTGAGTTCTTCAGCCTTCTTCTTGGGGACCCAAACACCTGAACGTGTGATGTTTGGCTCCCCCTCTTGGCGGGTTATTAGTGGTCAGGGGAAAATTAGAGCTACCTTTTTTTCTCTCCCTTGCTAAAAGCAGATTATTATAATTTCCTTTTCTTACACGAACTACACACCTGGAAATAGTTTAATCTTAAACCAGAACATCTTATCCCATGATTGAACGTAAAGCTATTTCATCCCTCTTTAGACAAATGGACTCTACTCTTGTTTTGCTCTTGCTCTCTCTCTTGGAACTATCCTGCACTAGTTTCTATGACCTGTTGTTTCACATTATGAATAAATTGGTTTTCTTCACGTTAGTTATCCCCTAATCCCTTTTAGGCATATGATAGTTTTGGAACTTTATACAGTGTCTCTGGTTAATGTACCTCTGAGAAGTTAGATAAGGCTGATCCTTATTTAGCCTGCATCAGTAGAATTACATTGAGCTATTTTTGGCTGAGTGCCCTTTTAATTTTCCAAGCTCTCAAATGGAGTCATTTAAAGTATAAAAATGTATGAACATCTTTCCTCTGAACTAAATGGCACTCTTTTTCTTGGCTTAATTTCCTTTGGAAGTAAAAGCTATACTATGCTTCACTGGTACCTACAATCAGTAATGCAGTGTAGGTTGCCAGACACAAAGATTAGATAAGTATTTGAATTTCCAGTAGTGTTTTCACGGTATTATCTATATGCAGCTCATATTCTATTTTGAGAGACCAGAGGGGCTAGCAACACTAATTATATTTCTCATCTACAAGGAAATTGTATTTGCTAAAATGGAGGGACTTGAAATCTATTTGACATATTTATGCTTTAAAAATAATTCTGAGGGTCCACATTGAAATTGGTCCTGAATGTATTCTATAACCTGAGAACCCCTTAAAGGTACAACATTTACACTGCACAATTTGCTCTAAATTTCCAGACTGAAAAAAAAAAAGGTGGCATTTATCCTCTCCTAACTGAACTTTACTTCAAGGTGAACTCATTACTTCAGTTATTCGATACTGGAATAATAGTGACTTTTGAATAGCAATCAATACTGCCCCGAGAAGTAACCATGTTAAAACTGGCTCAGACTTCCTCCTCAGAGCTATTCCTTGAATGTATTGACTCATTTCTGCAGACACAGGACAAAAGTAACTTTTCGCTTCTGTCATTGTGGGAGAGCCAAGGCAGTCTGGAGAGATGAGGCTGGAATTGATTTCTCTTTTGTGTCATCTATTTTGAATCAAGTGAAAAATCCTTTATTTTAAAAAAATGTTTCCTGAAATGTACAGGTTTCTCAAAGAATGTCTGTTGCAAATAGTAAAAATTTTCCTTCTCTTTTTCTTTTAAAACTTTTATTCACCAGCTGAATTTTCTCAGTCTTCCACTAAGAAGAACCTGCTTGTACAAGCCTATATTTAGAAAATTCAGCAAATCCATTGATATCTCACTTTTTCAGCAAAACCAATAGTGGAATTCTATTGCTGCCCAAGCCAGCTTAGAAAATTTTGAAAGAAATATAGGTTTGGGCAGATATTTCAGAGGGAATACTCATAAGGTCTTTGGGGTCCAGAACTGAAATACTCAGTAATCATAATTCATAAATAAAGTCCCCAGTTATTAATCCTGTTGTGTAGTTACATAATGGCTAGAGGAGTGCTTGTCCAGGACAGAAAGAAATTAAGAAGCTTGGTTGGTGTAGCTCTTTTTGCCACCCTGGGTGGTACAGGAACATGTCAATGGGCAGGGCACTTTGCCAATGTATTGCATATATTTTTTAATCCTTCCATCCAGGTCTGCTGCTTGGTCTCTGTGTGTGTTAGTTGTGAACCTGTGCTTCCCCTGTCCCTCTGGGAGGATCAGGAGCAAGGAGACTGTTAAACAATACCTATGCCTTTTAAACCTTTTTTTAGACCAAGTGTATTTCATCTCATTGGGACCAGATGCATTTGGAATAAAGTATTTTTCTCCTTGCCACTCTTCTCATAGAATCATAGAATCATAAATTAGCCGAGGGACCTCAGAGATCATCAGGTCCAACGCTTGACCCTTAAGACTGTGTCCTCTTGTCTTCTCTTCTCCTACACCTTGCCTCCAACTCCTATCTTTGGTGAATATTTGAAATTTCAGAATTACACAACAAAACTGTAGCTGAGTGCTCCAGTCTGGGGATGCCAGTGCAGACTTTGCATGGGCTGTGCTGAGCAGCCCTGGTGTTAACACACCCAGTGCATTTCATGGGTCTCTTTGTGCCTTGAACTCAGAAGGTTTCAGTGCTCTTCAGAAGGTGTGTTTGTGTAATCAGGAGTGTGTAAGGGTAGGAGGTGAGACTGTGTATCTTTATATACTACTTATTCATTTCTACCCACTTCCTAAATCCTTCACCACCGCCTCAAGGGATCGTAAGTTTGATATAAAGCTAATAACTTGTGTATCTTTCCAGTATTTAGGTAAGTGGAAAAGAGCCCATTTTCCTAATCTCATTGGCATCTAGATTGTATTTTATGGATTTTATCATATGGAACTAATATTTCAGTACGTTTCCAAAAGACTTTGCTTAATGCAATCCAGCATTGCTGATTATACTGGCCAATTTTTGGAACATTATGAAACAATTAAGATGATACATATGCAATATGAATATGGCATAAGTAAAATATGAGCTGAGCAACATGATGGTGAACAGACCTATTTATGGGACAGCCTTTGCTGGATACTTAACTGAACAAGGAGGGACAAAAGAGCTGGAAAGGTGCTTCTCTGTAAGCCTGAGGCTCGTACACACAGCATTTTCAAATGTGCACAAGAGACAGCAATGGGCAAAGGTCCTTATCAGAGCTACACCTTCTGCAAACCCTTGCTGAACTCCTACAGGTGTTTTGCTCCATCTATGTTCCTGAGGCTAAAGCTAAAGCCATAAATATTGCTCAGAAAATTTAGCACATATACGCTGTCAGACTTAGGGAAGAATATGAGTTTGACAGGCTGTGGGGGTGGAGGCATGAGGAGGGATTTGCCCTGGGTACTTTTCTGGGGGCAGTAGGGAGCAGGGTGGCCTGTGAGAGGAGGGCAGTGTCACTGGGAATGAGACATCTCACCCAAACCAGCCCATGCAGGGGCTTGGCAGCATTGTGATGGGTTTCAGCATCCCGGGGGTGGGGATGAGCAAGGAGAGCAACACAGACATCCGTGCACACAGCCAGACCCTTTGTTTGTGCCCCAAACCCTTTCATGCAAACATGGGCACAGAGCTTCCAAATAAAGCTGAGGAAAGGTCTTACTTCAGGTAGTTCACTTACTAAGCATCAAAGCAGTAGTCTGTGTTTCATTCACTGATGGTTTTGGTGGGCACTTCTCCACACACTAAAGGGCAGTGACAGGGTAGGTTCCCCAGTTCTGCATAATACACACCAAGTTAGCCCAGTGCCAGACACTTTTGCAGGGCCAAAAGTGGAAAATACTGGGGTCAGAGAAAGAATATACACAGGCAATGCGTCTGCTGGCAAATGATTTGAATAAAAGCTGACAAGGATTCTTGTGTGTGTGTACTTTGTGCAACAGTTTTACAACCTGTTGCTCCATGTACTGTGCCTGGCAAGAGCTGAGCACTGACAGTCTCATGGCACTGACTGCCACTGCTCTCCTGAAGGCACTAACAGTGCATCTAACTCTGGAGTTCCAGTGCTCCTGTTTCTGCAGCCTTGCAGCAATTTCATGCATCAAAGTTCTACTGCAGCTTACCCCCCTCTTCACCTTTGCTGCCCTGAGTTCTTATGGGACTCCAAAAGTCTCTCACTTCATTTTCCTTTAAGCATATTACTTCTGGACATTCAGCTGTGGGAGGGGAATGGGATTCTGGCAACTTTAATGAAGTCCAAGGGTATTTAGGTTCAAGTGATGACAAATGAATGTAATGAATATATTAAAGTATGAGTCTGTAAGTACTCCCACCCTCAGAGTAGTTTTGCTTGTTTTTAAATACAGTTTCAAAACATAATTCATTATGTGGTCTGAGGAGATGTCGAGCCAATTTCCACTTGGATCCACGTCCTAGAGGACTGTAAGGAACGTGTTATTCTGCCTAGCACCAGGGATAATGCGTGCTTCTCAAGTTGAATTCATGTGAATTGCTTTCAAGTAGCAGTACTCAAGGAAGCAGCTGGTTGGACTAAAAGCTCCAGAGAAGGCACCTCTGAAGTCCCAGGCACACACGCAGTCAGATCTGCCCCAGCTTTTCCTGGCAGTCTCTGCTTTCATTCAGCTGCAGCTTTTTGGTTTGAAAATATTTGCTAGCCAGCACCACTAGCCATGGCAAAAGATTGGCTTGCCCCAGGTTAATAGCCTCATACTTCAGAAAGACAATCCACACCTACTTGAATACCTGAACAAAAAATTTGGAGTATGACCACTTGCTAGTCTCAAACTCCATTGTGGTGGCTCTGGCAGAATTCTCAAACTGAACGATGATTTCAGTTTCACTTTAGATGGTTTCATGATTTTTTTTTTTCTTTGATCATTTAGGATCAGTTGACCTGTGATCTTTATCGTTTGCTTCATCGGTTGACACATTTACCACCACAAGACACAATGTGTTTGGGCTCAAAAAATTCTTGCTGATGAAGAACTGACACAGACCTTTTAACTTTCTGGATTTGCCTTGTATTTGCTGGGCCTCAGGTTATTCAAAGCACATGATTCAGAGGGTGAGTCAGAGGAGTCTGAAGTGCCCTTGGTTTCCTCCTTCTCCAGAGATAAATCACAGAGCCTGTGCCAACTGGAATACCACACTGATGCAGCAGCAGTAGTAGTGTTCCACCATCCACAGGACAAGAAAAGTCTCCTGATAACCTGAAAATGGCACAAAGAAAAGGCAATATTTGTTAATACATCTGTAGCCAATATTGTATTTTCTATATAGTGAGGCACTAAAGCATTAACCACTCAGTAAATGAGCCCAAAAGCAGGAAGGATGACTGTTTAATGAAAACAATGCTCCTTAAGAGCCATAATTTATTCTAAAACATGTTGTGCTGCATGTATATGTCATCTTCACTAATTATTTTCTTGGGAACTGTTCAACTGAGTTGCATTTGCACACAAAATTTGAAAACGCAAGCTGGAAACGCTAGAGTGAATATTTTAATTAAGGCTTCTTAAAGTATGTAGGATAAAAAGTACAGTCAGTAGTTGTGCATGCAGTTAACATGGTCAATTAAAAGTCCTCCAAAATTCTCACACATTGCACTATCAGCTGCATGCAAATGCTCTTTATATTGCAAGCACTTGATATCACACAAGGGTGACCTGCTCCAAGTACAAATCTGAAAATGCTCCCCCAAAACAGACTTCAGTAAGAAAACCAACATTACAAAAAATGTTGCCTCGGCAAAAATAATTGTACTGTATCTTTCTGGTCAATTGTAAAAATAATGGTTTTGCATTTCCCAATTAAAATTAAAATACGGAGTTCTGAGATGTGCACTTATGGCCCAATAAATTATTTACTTAGGCTTGTGTAACAAAAATGGCAATAATAAGGAGTGCAATTTCTGAAAAAATTTAATTTATACTGTTCTAAATATTTCATCACTATTGTTCATCCAGAAATAAATACTGTAAGGCCTTTACTGTTGAGACAGTCTTCATAAACTCTTGGGGCCAGTAGCAATATGCAGTCTGAGTACAGGACACATTCTGTTTCTGATTACAAGAAAATTATCTAGAACTTCAGACTGGAAGGGGCTTACTAAGACCATCCCCTCTTCCCCAGCCCTGTTGTGCCTGCAATACATTCTCCATGAGTTATGAGCAGGCAGTGACCACGCAGCTGCACAGCCTCTCTGTCACCTCACACCTGCATGTGGCTCTGCAGGCTATAACTACATTAAAATGATTGTACTTGATATTAGACAAGCGTTTTCTGTTTTGCATCAGCAATCTAATCCTGAGATCTTTCCTCTGGTATAAGGCAGGGAGTGAACGACTCAGGCATTTGCTACGCCTTCTGTAGTTGAGAAGATGTGGCAGCTGACTATAGGACAGATGACGTGACAAATCCTGTGCTTATTTACTCATATATTACAAATTAGTAAACTCTTAATTGACATTAACTGTAATTTTTTTCTTAACTTTCAGCTTTTGGTTTTGTTGCAGGTGCTGCTAAAAACAAGATTTTGATTTGCCAGTGGCTGGGACAGGTAATGACTCCATTTGCAATATTCAGCCTCCTGCCTGAAATGGAAGTGGCCAATACTTGTAATTTAGTTTAGCTCAGACAAAAAATGAAACAATGGAAAATGTGAGGGTTTCTCTTAACAGGCATAATGAGGCAGCTGCCAAGATTCTTGCATAATTTACCGAAGGCTTGATGATGCAGAGGTGACTCCACAGCCTGGAAATCCTGGAGCCTTTCACTGACTTCAGCAGGGCTGGGAACATCCCTTTTGCAGTGTTGCCATGTGTTCTCAGTCTTTTTTTCCTAGAGGGGTTTATCAACTGAGGCTCATGCTTACATTTTGCCACACAGAAATTGTGGTTCATTCATTGGCATGAATTTTGCTGTAGTACAGAAGGGAAGTAAAACCTGCCTTCTCACACTCCTGATGCATGTTTTGCTTCAGGCCAACTGTCCTGGATTACTGGATCATTATAAAAGCTGCCACATTACTGATCTGGTAGTTTCTTCTACTTTCTTTGCTTCCCTTTGCTTCAGAGAAGGGTGATGGGCAGTTTCATCAGTTGACTTGGGTTCATCCAAGGAGGTGGACATGTCCCAAAATGCCAAGATTTTCTGGGGCAATACTTATGTGCAATCATACTCACACCCTCCAGGACAAATTTCACATTTGCAAGATTTTCACAGAATCACAGAATCAGAGGGTTTATTTCCACATCCTTCAATGTTTCCCTCTCACCCTTCTCAGATAGATAGTAAACTTTCTTAAATGAACTCCCAGCCAGGACACCAGTCTCCCTCATTCCTTTGTATGCTGTTGGCTTCATGAAAACAGCGCTAGCTCTGTGATTTTGTGAAATGGACTCATTTATCACCAAACGTGATGCTGATGATACCACCAGCCTTTACTTATGTCGGATGCCTCACAGCTGTTTGATCAGACAGATTTCTCATTCCTCTGGCAAGACTTCATGAAAGGCACAACGCTAAGGATGAAAGGTCAGTTTTTTATAATGGATGAAAACAATGAGTAGCAGATTAAACCAGCTTTCTGGTAAATGGTGCCATTACTTTCCAGTAAATAATGTCATTAATTACTTGATGAATAACTTAAGATGGGAGATAAAGAAGATACTCATTAAATGATGGGAAACTAGGCAGCTTTATAAACTCAAATATGCCTTTAGTTTTCTTCCCGCTATGATCTAGCCCTTGAAATATTTACCAACAGGTCATTTTTAACTAATGAAATCTGAGCACAAGTTTAAGTTAAATTGAGTCTGCAGCAATGGTACTGTTTTGGCAGCATTGTTTCTAGGTTTACAAGAATGTGAGATGGTACAAAGTGTGCAACCCCTTGCAAGCAGCACAGACAAAAAACCTCAAGCACACCCCTCCCCTCCTCCAGACCCCCCTGATACCCATCCTCACTACTTGCCTCACAGCTGCTTAAAGCAATGATTTCAGTTTCTGGTTGCAAGTCAAAAGCGTCTCCCCTCCTAGAAAATAAGTAGAGAAAGGTTCTTTGCAGAGTTAGGAGCTTTTCTGTGGGTTTGTTTCCAGGGGAAATTACAGCTGGCACGGCTGCTAACCAGTGCAACAACAGGAACAAGCCTGTTCTGCATTGGAAAGGAATTACTAAAAAGAGGAAAGATTATTTCCAGCCTAGAATACTCAATTCTGTTGTCTTTGCAGAAGAAGCGAAGCCAAAATCAGTGGGGTATCTTGCATGAAGAACAGGAAGAAATGTGATCTGGTCAAGTAAGAAAGCATATTTAAAGTTACTAAATTTCAAATAACTTCTGAGTAGAGCTTGAAAAAACCTAGGGAGCATTTGTGACCCGTTACTGGTGGTATGAACTTGAGATTCTGGAAAGCACTTCTAGGAGGCATAGTGGAGGATTATAAATTTAGCCCTTCAAAACTTAACTTCACAAACTGAGAAAGAAACTATAACAAGTAGTTATAGTGACCTTGAGGAGTTTCAACTTAGTAACCTAGCAAGGTCACTTCCAATTATGTCACTGCACTTAAGGCCACTTTGTTTAAGTGTGATTTAGCCTTTTTATTTGCTTTCATAAACGCTTGTGCCAAAGGGTTTCTGTTTGCACAGATCTGTACAGGGGGAATGGTTGTTGTGGATGTGCACACGTGTGCTCCGGTGTGCAGGAGCCAGCACAGAGGGGGCTCTGTGTGCCAGGCTGTGTCCTCCCCCCCTGTAGTTTGATGTTTCAGTCACCCAGGCAGAAAACAGAAATGGGCAATTGCACATTACTTAGGAAGATGGCGAATTACCCTGGAAAATAAACCAGCAAATACTCCAATAATTGCAGCTGCACCTCTGCCATGAGAGGCAGAGGAGACAGCTCGGTGGCATCTGGCTTGCACAGTGCGGGTGTGTTTTCTCTGGTATGCCCATGAGCAAAGATTTTGGCAAAGCTGGTCACAGCTGGGTACATGCAAAGCCAGATATACCATAGTGAAGGTTTATGCTCACCACTTGGCCACTCAACCCCTGCCCAAGCTCCTTTGCATTCTCATCTGGGACCCCAGTGCCACAGTAGTGTCTTCTTCTTGAGTATTTGGCTGGTGACCAATAGCCAGCAGCCAAAATTTGCTAATGAATAATCCCTACCAGAACAAAGGGCAAATGGTGCTGGAGAGCCTGCTGAAACTCCCTCTCCTCCCCTATCAGGCAGGCCTGCAAATCAGATGAAAATGTTAATCCAACAAACAAATATTTATACAACATCATTGACCGTTGCAGCCCAAGGTCGCTGTGGAAAAAACAACACAGTAATTTTTATAAACATTTTTTTCTTGTGTCTTCTTCTTTAGAAATTAAAACACGTTAGCTAAATTGTTCTCAAGGAGAGCAAGGAATGAACCACAAAAATACACATTTTGCAATTGTAATTCGTCTCCAGTGTAGCCAGAGGAAGTAGATTTGCAGATATATTTTCATCCAAACTGGCCTCCTTTAACATTTCCATCTTTTTCCATCTTGCCTGAATAACCAAAGCACAGAAAGAGGGGAATCTGCTATTATTAACTTCCTCTTTCTGGCTGCAGTAGGGATCTCTGTTTATTGTTTGTTTTGGAATATATAATGGCTTTTTTCAGTTTGCTGGCTTCTGCCTCCTCCAGACAAGTTACCCTTAGTCCATGCAGAAAGGGTTTGACTGCTGAGAGACCACAAGCCAGGATGTAATTTTGAATCGCCTGAAGATCTTTACCTAGAGACCCTCCCCCACTTTTCTTTCTGGTACTCACATTGTGTGGGGGGAATTCAGCTCAGCCCATTGCCCAAACACTGTGCAGTGACCATAGGCAGGACGGGATATTTTTCCAGCTCCTCAGCAAAGACCTTGCTTTTCCTACATAGATTTGGCCCATCTGATTTTCCATGCCTTTCACCCCAACATTTGACTTTCAGGTAACAATTTCTCTTTCACTGTCTGCATTCAGGCTACTTTATCCCACCCAAAGGTCCGAGCTACAACCGCCCTTTGGGACAGATGCTGTAAAACTTATGACCAAGATTCTTTGTATTGAAGAGTGAATTAACCTGTGCAGAAGGCAGTTGGTCTTCTTGCTCCATACAGGAAAATAAAGATTTTCAGCCTTGGTCTCTTGCTATCTCAAAGAGTAAAATCTTGCATAATTGAGATTTGTCTCGTTTGACAGATGTCCCAAGAATTATTGATCGTGCCTTTCTCAGATATCCAAGGATGGCACAAGTCTCTTTATGGATGTACTGGTCTGTTTTAGTGTCCTGTTTAGACTACATGACTGCTTCATAGATGGGTAAAAATGTGTGAGATGACTCCTCACAACTGCCCAGGTCTGTATGTGAGGTGTGTGCCAAAGTTGGGCATGACACCAGGACAGCCCAGGTCTGGGTTGGTGGCTCATGAGTCAAACCCCTGAGCTCCAGTTCACCAGTGGTTCCAGAGAGAGGTGCATCCTTGGGGCCCTCTGAGGAGAATGTGGGCAGTGGCTGTTGTCTTCTGACAAGGAACTTGCAAAATCAGCAAACAGTGAAACTTGCAAAGGCAGGCTTACCCAAGGAAGTCTGACTTTTTTATTTGTTCTGTTCAGACATTTTAAAATACTAAATTCTCCACTTGATGTTTTCTCTCAATTACCCTAAATCATTAAAACTGTGAAAGAAAAGTCTCCACCAATCTGGAAACAATAAATCTCTAGGCTGGAACACTAATGGGGTTTCCAAACAGCCTCCTGCATAGCACTTTAGTTGAGTTATGAATACGAGATGCAGTTGTGTTCAAACAAGAACAAACATGGTTCCATCACACCAGGGCATGACTGCAGCATCATGGTTTTATCACTGAACTGAGGGGTCATTTCTGATTGCTGTGTTAGCAGAAATCCACCTCTGTCAGCCTTCTTTAGAAATGCCATTGAGAAGTAATCTGCAACAGTGCTTGACATGAATATGAAGTGTGGTCTCCTGGTTGTGGCCATTGCAAAAATTTTCTTGTATCTGGGGCCTGCTCTGTTTTGGTTTCCATCCACATTGTCCCTGAAACACTGGGAATTCCTAGCCACACAGAAAAAGATTTGCCCTGTAACACTCAAACTACATCTTCTTGAGGGTGCAGCTCATAACTCTGTGAACTCTCAGCTGAGCAGTAGATGTGCAGTATCCTTGACTGTGCAAAATATGCCACATACAGTAGAGTGTAGCATATTCTAAAGAAGCAATTCAGAATATGTCAATAGAAACCAATCAAGGCACATTTTTGCTGCTGCTTTTAGGCTTTTTTTATGTATTCTAAAACCAGGTTTGAAACAACATTTTATCTGGAGTTACTTTTGCTGCACCCTGAAGGGCTTTTAAAGGCTTCTTTCTTGTGATGACAATTCAAAAACACAAAAGGAAGAGTATCTTTCTTAAACTAAACAATAAATAAATATTTAAACATTCTTAACAACCTCTCCTAAATTTCTGCATCCTAAATATTAAAAAGCAGAAGCCCTTTCACAACTCCAGTGTTTGTTCAACTCTCCAAATGAAAAAAAAAATAAATTAAAAATCTCATTTATTTATCTCTTCTGCTCTGCTGCTGCCTAGTCTGGCTCAGACTGAGGAACCTCTAGCTCAGATTCTAGTAAGCCCTCCCACATATCACCAGATCATTTCTGAGCTGTAAACAAAAACCCCTGAATACATGCATGGTGCAGCTGTGCTTGTGGCCAAACTTCAATGTGCTATTAGTTTAATTTGACTCTTGTAAGCATGAACAGATTTGCATCTTCAGGCAGAAAGCATCCCATCAGTGGTTTCTTTGCTGTTGATTTGTGTGCATGCTGCTGACTCTCCCTGTGACTGCCACAGCCAAAAGGAGAACCAGATCTCCATTTCACTCAGCCCTGCATAAATAAAAATATCATTAGGAGCTATTTAGAATATGTAACATTTAACAAATCGTCGTGAAATCTCTCACAATTTATTGCACTTGGCAATATTAGCAGATGGGATCTATATTCTTTAAATCAAAACATGTTTGCTGGAGGTGTGTGCACTTAAAATCACTTCTCCCCAGAATTCTGTTCTTATTTCCATTAGGAAGTGTTTTCTCCTGTTTTACTGGATACATGTCTCTGGGATTGACGACAAGATGTATTTTAGTCAAACAATATATTTTCTCTCCTCCCACCAGATGGGAAGTGCTTTTTCCTCATTGAAAATGTCATCTTGTATTGATTATCAATCACAATAAATGCGTTATAAGGGATCAAATTTGTTCCTTTATTTAAAAAGAATAATTTAGAAGACAGAACAATGGGTACAATTAAATATTGCAAAATGCTTTGGCATTTCACTGTGAAAAGTCTTTGGGTTAAGTCAGTAATGTTATCCTCTTTAAACCTTACACGCAATAAATTGTTACTAATTTTTTTACTTTTCTTAACTTAAGAGGTACATTTTAAAGAGCTGTCACAAACCACAGAGTTTTATACATTCCAGATGTGCTGGGAGATGCAGAGAGGTGTGTCAAAGATGCACTGATGTCCCAGATATTGTATTTGTGTGATACAGATCTATCCTCCAAAAGGCTGTGGAGGTTCATGTTTTCTATTCATGCATAATGCTACAGCTCAAACATAAAAATAACGGGGTTTTTTCCAGGTATTTGGAGTTTATCCTTTCTGCACCTTCTCTGAGCACCTGATAAGCCAGCCATAAACAATTTCTTTGTAATGGTGAATCCTCCAGCCTCTTAAACCCTCAGGTGGAGGCATTTGACCAGGACACCTTTAGTTACATCTAAGCCAGCAAAAGTCCAAATCAGCCCCTTCCAGGAAGGGATGAAAGCAAACACGACTAGGAAGGCAGCAGGATCTCTTGGAGTCCAGAGAGCAATACTGAACCAGAGAAGAGTAGATCCACTGAAATCCATCTGTTTGTTCCAGCCATCTTTGGAGAAGACATTATCATTAATCCATGCCCATAAAGCAGCATAGAACCAGTGAGGGACTCTTGTGGAGCATACTGGTGGAAGATCTGTGTTTAAAATGCAATGTAAAACTCAGGGGCTGATCCTCAGACTTCCTTACTGGAATAGGTCATTGGAAGTGCATTTCTCTCCTGCAACTCTTGGTGCTCCTGCCCAGCCCATTGACAATGCCTTTGTACATCCAGAGGCAAGTTCAACTTTTATGTCAGATTAAGATGATAGACTGTGTTACTGCATTTAAGTATTTCAAATGTTTTCTCTTACCATGAAAGGGCATCACTGGTAAATTTCCCCTATACTCACACCATTCTGTAGTTGCAGAGGTGGATTTGGACCCATGGCTTATTTATTGAAAAAAATATTGGAATTAATCATGGTGTCAGAATGACAGGCAAGTAAAAATATAGAACTAAAAATTCACTTCCTTGTGAAAAAGACTGAGGGAAAGATAAATGTTTTTAATAGCTCCTAACTTCTGAAGTGGAGCTTGATTGAGGAAAATGTTGGACCCAGGAAATAGGTCCACCGTGAAATATGTGGACATATGGAAGGAATGTACAATCTTCCTAGATAAACTTTCTTCCCAGATAGACCCCCTTGATATTAATGACCACATTTTTTGCATTAAATGACTGCTTCATCCAGGTTTGGGACAAAACTCAGCATTTTTGTTACACTGAGGTATATATTTAAGTGGCACCTTGACCTGAGGCCAGAATCAAGGGGCTCCTTTGACATGGCTCTGTGCAGTCAAGGGGAGGAACACCTCACCTTGGCTGCTCACCCTTGGAGACACAGCATCACCCAGCTACATCCACCCCCAGCTCCTATTCCAGGAGCTCTTTGCCAAAATGTACTACTTGCTATGCTAGATAAGGGCAAGAATTTCAGGGATTTTTTTCAAATGATTGCAGAAGTTGCATCATCGCTAATACATCATCTCTAACACAGAGCTCCCTGCCAAGGAAAATCCCACACAGTCACATAAAGGCAACAAGCAAAGCAGCAGACATGAGCAAACCCAGAATTCCTACGTGCCTGTGTTAGACTGCTACTGTTGCCTGCAACACAGACTCTACATGAAAGGCCTTGTACACTGATCCATACATTATTTAAACATCTAAGCTGCTTACCTGCAAATCTTCAAGGCTGGGCAGTGCCGAACTCAGGCTGCCTGGGGAGAAGAGAAACCACAGGCACCAAAGCCAGACCCCTGGCCCTTGCCATAGTATGCTCAGTTTACGGATAGAGAGGCAACTTGGGAAAATTTTTGCATGTTTATTTTCCTATAGGTGGGAAGTGATGCAGGTTTACTAAATAGAAAAATATTTTAAGAAGAAAAAGGCACTTTTAAAAACTATTGTCAGACACCATATATGAATATATCAAAGTTACTGAGGGTAACTGTCCAGTGATCTAGGACAGCATTTAGAGACTCCATCCAACAAGTGGGAGTCCAAGGTTTACTTTCCCCTGCAGGTAGCAGAAGACAAGATCCAGACTTCATTCTTCTTGCAAGGAAGGCTGGGTTGTGTGATGGCAGGCATGCATCCTGCATCTCCCATCCCAGGGCCATGCTGCTGGTCAGGAGAGGACTTGTCCATCTGCTGCAGAGAGGGGTCAAGTGAGAGCAAGTCCTTGGCCTCATCTGCATGGTGTTCAGCCCCGGATCTCTCTGCTTCCAAGGGAAATGCCATACTCAGGGTGTTTGTACAGAACGATAATTAGAAGCAGGTCTTGGAGAAAGGCTAAAGGGGCCAAGGCTGTTCTGAGCAAAATGAGTGCCCACTGCAAGGCACAGCAAAGTGCTCTCTGCCCAGTGTCGCAGCTCCCAGGGGAGACAGTGGGAAAGCCCACACAAAGGTGTATACAGAGGTCTCCCCTTGTGGGCAGACTCAGAAGCCTGGAAGGACCTTCCAGAGCAGATGTACTACAGTCCAAAGCTCCGACACAGGAAAAAATACATACCTTTGTCATCCTGATGGATGTTGGTTTGGCATATCCTTAAATGTCCCCCGGCTAGGGACATTCTGTATCTAGTAATCTGTTACAGGGCTTCATTGCCTCGTGGACAGAAACACTTTGTTCTTCTCTCTAACCAAAACCTTTTTTACTTCTGTTTAAGTCCATTACTTCTTGTCCCAACCACAACAGACAGAAAGAAGAAATTGTTCCCTTGTGGTCAACAGAAGCTGATTTTATTTGATATTTGCTGTCATAATGTAGTTTCAACTTTTCCTCCTCCAGGATAACTCCAACTTACTGCATCTGCTTTCCCAGTCCCGAGCAGTCATTCTCCAGCTGAAGAGTTTCTGGCTGATTCACACTGAAGCACCACAACAGGAGGCAGCAGTCTGGCAGAGGCTTTGCCAGAGCTGAGAAGAGCAGAAAGAGTACTTAGTCTGGCAATGTCTAGTAAAATAACCTGGTGGTCACCATTTCTGAGCGTTACACGGAATCCTCATAACAACTTGGTGCACACAGTGCAAGATCCACTGCCAAGGACCCTGGGATCCACTGCTGGCTTTTTCTGCAGAAGAGCTGTCAGGTTGGCTGTTCTGTAGATTTTCTTCATCACAGGCTGATCTTATCTAATGAAAGCTTGGTATCACACTCCCCATGTAAAGACTTTTAAAATATGGCAAGCTTGAGAGCATCCTACTTTTTTTAAACTAAGTCGCCAGTCCTTCTGGAATTCCAGTCCTGTCCACCAATGTACATGAAGTGCCTCCATGTTAGTTGACAGTTTATTTTAAAAGTGCAGCTCAATCTTACCAGCACACACCAGTAGGGAGGAGACCACGGACCACACACTGCAGTTGTTCTGACTTGCTCAATTGGGTCCAAGGGATGGAAGATCTCTCCACTAGCACCTTTCTTGGAGCCAAAGTATTGGTATGTCAGCCTCCACCTGCAGAAACCACAAATGAAACTCCAGTGCAAAGGTTAATTCTGGCTTACTCCTTGCTTGAAGTTAAATTCTATTTAAGCACAAGTCCATGTTTTTCTGTTTCTGTGTTTCTACTACAAGTGTTAGGTTGGAGGAATTAAAGTCAGGAAAAGAAGAATGAAGAAAAATGCTCACTTCACTCTAGATGGCCACAGTGTTTAGTATGCCCAAAAACACTGGAAAAAACCAAACAAGATCTGAAGCAAAGCAGGAGCAGCTCTGCTTTGCATGCTTCGTATGAGACAGTAGGATCTTCTCAGAGAAAACACAAAGAACACAGAAAAGACAATCTCTGAACTCAGAATCCTCCAGGCTATTCATTAACATAACAAATATTTAGTAATTTCATGAGAAAAATCTTAGCTTAAACCTTTCTGACATTTTGGTTTTAGCATTTTTTTTGCTCTTCTTAAATGAGCCAAAAAAGACTGTTGAGGCAGTAACCTAAGATTTACACTATGTGATCACAACACATGAATAAGCTCCTCTGTATAAGCTGCAGAGTAACTTTCCATCTCCATCTCTTAAGAAACTTGCACTCAGATCTTACATATTAGATATACTTCAAATCAGGAATAGGAGGAATTGCTGCTGGTTCACCAGGAGCCCCCAGAGGCACTTTTCTATTGTTTGAACTATGCTATTAGGCCACAAAATCTTCAGAATCTCGTATCTGGCATCATGCCCATTACACAGGGCAAAAGCAGCCTTCTGCTTCTTGTCATCACTATTTTGAGGATTAACACCAGTGAGGTTAATAGGGTTACGTGGTGACCTGGTATAACTGGGAGCAGGATCATTCTCAGATTATCTTTTCTGCTGACAGTAAAAGAGAATTTTTGCACCAATTCTTAGGGGGAGAAAAAAAATCTAAATCAAAACTTTTATTTTTTTAATTTTGCACTTGACTTTCAAATGAAAGTCAAAGAAATTTTTTTCACTCTTTCTATTTGGTCCATTCAATTAGAAAATTAGTGCCCATTATTCCAGAACCTTGTGATGAACCTTTCATAAGATATCCCTATATCATTTCAGTACCTCACTATAACAAAATGCTTCTAACTCCTGCTCTAACCCTAACCCTAATAATCACAGAAATTACTGAAAATGTTTCACAAGTAGATAGGAAGAACTGAGAAATGCCTGAACATTGCAAGTAGTTAGAATACAAGTTAAAAGGAAACTTTAATGCCAAAAAAAAGTACCTGGTGCCCAAGAAATGTATTTTTCTATAGAATCTTCATTTATATTAATAAATAAGTATTATATATGTTAGAAATGCATAGTTCTTATTCGTTGTCTGGTATTAACAGTACATCCAGCCATTCAGATATCCACATTTATAATGAAAACTAGAAAATATTGAGGGTTCTTTGTTGATATGTGAAACTGTGTAATCAGATATCAGCAGCAACACCTTGAGCAAATACTAACCTAGCAGAGGTGAATCTGGTAGTGTTTTTCTGCTTAACTCATCAGAACTCACAGGTGTGTACGACATCCTCTAGACCTCAACCCACTTTTGGTGCATTGCTTCCTTCCAGACTGTTGCACAGTGGTTGTATTTTAGGGAAGACTTCTGTATGCTGATTTCAGAGGGGATATTCTGGGACTGCTGGTGTTAGTCTACTTGATAAAGCCCTTCAGTCTAAAGAGATTTAGTGTATTTCAGTGCTTTAAAGTATGTTTAAGATGATCAAAAGGACAAAACCCTCAAGGGCATATGATACAAACCTTAAAAACTCTCTCCTTGTCTGTTGCAGTTTGCCTTGAGTCTGTAAATTTGCAAGTTTGCAGCTAAAGTGGCTGAGACCTGCTTCAGAATTTGGTCCTGGATGTGGCTCTCCATACTTCTGCAGACTTGACACATGTGTGTACAATCATGTGCAGCCTTCTGATATCTCCTATAGAAAGCCTGTGGCAGCATTATTATAACCATACATAGCTACATATAATATCTGGAATCCAACCAGCAGCTAGATTTGAAGGATCATCCATAAAAGTTTCACATAGCTAAAGAGAGCAGTCAACCCACTCTTAATAAATTTAACATCTTCACAGATTCTCTGGTCAGCTTCACGGTCTAAAGTACTCTTTAAAGAGACATATACATTTATATGCATGTACACAGGTCACCTGGAAAACGTCCAAACCGTTCCTTAAAGCAGTCAGACACAAATTTCTAGACGCATTAAGCAAGATCTTTGTGCCGTAGTAATGATATTGCTCACAGCACGAAGATTTATTTGGTGTAGCAGTGAGTTCAGCAGAATTTCAGACCTGCAAATATGTCATAAGATAAGCATGTCAGAGGCTGTGGGTATGTCAGGTAATTTGACTTGTGCACATATCTTTGTTCTGGCATCTGCCCACTTGTGGTATACACAAATGATATCGCCGAGGGAGTACTGAAGATCTGACTGTTACTGGTACCTGTTAAAGTGAGACATAAAATGGTAAATATTAAGTATCTATCTGCTTGGTTGAGGGAAGTCAGGCAATGTATTTCTGGCAGGATGAAACACTAGCCAATGTGATACATGACATTTGTATCTGATACGTGATTAAATGCCAACATGTAAGTTGAAACACAACAGGTCTGCTTTACTGCACGGTTTCTAGCAAAAAGATGTTTAACAGTGGTAGGAGAAAATACACAGTAGGAATAATCTGTCTGAAAAAGAACATACCACATTCTGTGAGCAAGGGCTCACCTTGAAGGATTATCACAGGTATCCTGCTGTGGGCCCTGGTGCAGAGGAGGAAAACGAGGGAACGGAAAACAAGTAATGATTTGGTATTAAGTGTAAAGTTGGAGTTTATCATTCAGCTGAGCTGGAAAGTATGGCAAGAAGGCTTGCAAGTGAAGGAAGTTTGAGGTTTTCTGGAATGCAAACCTTCATATTCTTCTAAATATCAAAACAAACTATACTACTTGTTTGATAATTACAGTGCTGAACTCCCAGGTCCCAGAGAAGGCGAGAAGTGTTTTGACAGACTCCAAATATGAGGCTTGACATAATGAAGGATTTTGGTTGGCTCTTTCACTAGCCTTCCACATTTCTAAAGTCTTCCCATTCAGTTTCTTGTTAGGTTTCACTAAACTGATTAGGGCAAAACAGTGTGCCTTAAGGGCACTATTAGGAGGTCATCAATAAAGTTATAATGCTATAAAGTTTAATAATAAGACATATATAATTCCCTAATTGAAAAATTAAGTGCACATTGATTCTTTCAGTTTCTGATGTCTACTAGGTGTTCTAAAGATTAAACCAATCTCCAATGTATTTTTCTTCAGATTGGCAGTTTCCTAGCAATTTCTCTGAACTATGAAGTCACACTCCTTCCACCTTTGTTTAGCATTTGCCTTCTCTAAGATACCGAGAAAACTAGATGTAGTCATAAGAGAGGGAAATATGAGGCCTCCTTGAATACAAAACCAGGAGATGAGAAAACCTAACCCAGTTCCTTCCTAGCCAAAGACCTCCACACGTAGCTGATTGGAAAGGAAGAACAGTCCACAGGTAAATTTCTAAGTTAAGTTCAATCAATGAAATTTGACTCATAAATTATTATACAGCCCTTTTGCATTAAAGAATCTGACTAAATCTAATTCTTTTTCCTTGGTGTGTTTTTTTGTTTTGTTTTGTTTGTTTGTTTGTTTTCAATGTATAGAATATGTAGTTTCAAGCCTCTTTTTAAAATATTTTATGTCTTAAGGGGTTCTGTGTCGTTCAGATTTTTAAACCCTCTAGAATATACGGTTTTAAATAAGCAAAGAATAACAATTTGAAAGAGTAAACTCATTACTTAATTTGGTTAACACTTAGAAACTATGTCTTTTCCATGATGGATGCTAGCTTTCAAAAGTATTAACTTAAAATAATTTTGCCAGTACCTGAACTGAAGTCTTGCTAGAAGATACTAGCAATATGGCTGTGTATGTAGATGGATGTCACCAGCTCCACGGAGCTCCATTGACCTGTTTCAAAAGGAGGCACTGTGAATGACTTTTGTTAATCGAAGTGGGCGATGCAATAGTTTGTAGATAGGATTTATGAAAGCAGGATCTGAAATCTGAAGTAATTGCTAATTGTAGAGTGCTCACCAACCTCACTTCAGGCCTGGAGTCTGAAGTGGCCAATATGATCCACTGGATTGCTTGGGCTTGCTGGAGTGGTTGAAGGTCAGGATTAGAAATTAAAATCGGATTTGAGACACCAAGCACCAAAAAGATATTTCCACAGCAAAAGCCCACACTCTCTACAAGGTCTCTGCCAACAGATGTTGGTTGGAACCACTGACATGTGCCTTAGACAGATGGTTTTGGCAGCACAGGTTACTGCTCTATCTCACACATCTACACATAAGACCTGGCACGTAATATAGCTCTACAGCTACCACTGACCTAAAAGGTGGCTGTCGATGTAGCCCACCAACATTTTGCTGAAATGGATTTTCCCCCGCTGATCTAGGTCTTCATCCAGGCCTTGAGGATGTGTCATGGTCCTGCAGTTAACTTGGTCTACCAGGCCCAGATGTTTAGAGCCTAAATGATGCCCTAAAACTAGTTGCTGATCCAATTTATTAAACCATGCCAGAAGCAAATGCCATCCTGCTCAAACTAAGCTGTGGAGAGAGAGGGAAAGACAAAACTCTATTTGATCTAGAAAACTTTAGCCCAAAAAAGGATACTTTAGAGTGATTCCATTTATTATACAAAAGTAGTCCCAAAAAGTTTCTCCTTTTGCCTGGAGAAACTTTGGACACCCAGATCCTTCACTGGGTGTACAAAACAATCTTTTTGTGCATAGATATATTGATCTTTTTTTTCCTGATGTGATTTGTTGAATGATGCTGCCCTGTGTTTTTAGTGGTTTCAATGACCACAGTGATAGCCACAAAAACATCTGAAGACAAATGCCAGCATACTTTTACCACCAGTTCATTTTGATTTTCCATTCCTTCAAATTGTTTTAACTGCTGTACACCTGTTAAAAGCCCTTATCACTGTTTACAGTGAAGATATGATGCTTCTTAACTTAGATAAGCTATCTTGTACTAGGAAATGCAGACATGAATAAAAAATCAAGCAGCTCTGTATTAACCCACAGACTGAAGTTCCTTTGCATAAACTATTCCTCTAGTGTTTATGAATAACAAACACATCCACTGAAATAAGGTTGTGAATGACTCATGTTCATAAAAAGTCCAGAATTCATTGGACAATCTGTTCATAACAAAAAATTTAACCAGCTCCAAAAATATTTGTAGGGTTTTTCCTTACAGGGGAAAAAAAAGTGTCTCACCAAAATCAACTTGTTAAAAGGCAAAAAAAGTCCAAGGACTGGCTCGTAACCCTGCAATCCAGCCCAAATAAGGACAGTATGTGGTTGCTCTATCCCAGGAGTGGAGTGTTGACCAGACTGTGCCTGATAATCTGATACTTCCCTTCTGAAGCGTGGGAGAGAGTAAACACTCGACTGGTGTAGAGCAGCTCCCTGCCTGCCCCAGTGCTGACCAGAGCAGCACTGGGATGAGGTGGCCAGGCTTTGCAGTCCCCCCAGCATGATGACAACCTCCAGTGACACAAATCACTTACCTGGACAGCCAGGCAGCACATCACACTTTTGTTCTGCACAATGCAAACATACAAGAAATCTCTGTTGGTCCAAGTCTGCAAAGCATATTTTCCAGATCTTGAGTAGTACAGGGGCTTTGAACACTTGCATAGTTTAAAGAATTGCAATGTGAATATCTCACACTTGTTATTGTATTCTGCAGGTTCTTGGTGCCTTAACTTGCTGCTGAACTCTTCCCTTTGACAGTTCCTGACCCATCAATCCTCTAATGCCTTCTGATTCACTGAGATAGCACCGATGTGTGGTACAACACTAAACGAATTTCTAAGATCCAAAGAAATAAAATCTATCCAGCTAGGTTAATGTACCTGCAAGAATCCAAATATACTTATCAGACATGAGCTGTTTTTTAAACCGCTTTTTGCTGAGTGAATTTAAACAAATCAGAGCTAAATGACTCCCTTAGAGGTTTATGTGATTTAGTTTAGTCTTACTTGTTTGTTGGGCTGCTGAAGGAGTGACTGGTCTGTGATTCCTTCAAAAACTCCTCCAAGGCCCATGTGTGTGCTTGCTGTGCACATCAGTATAGGTAAAAACAAATAAATAAATAGGTTATATCAGAATAAAACGTTTGAGCTTATCAGCTTATTTAAGGAACTGAATTCAGCAGAGCATGAGATGGGAAGAGTATCTGATCTCCAAGCCTTGGCCGCAGATCACGTAGGATGCTTTGTAGACCAAAGTGCTGGCTCACAACAGGTGCCATACAGAGTCTGGGATCTCTGATGGTGTGAAAGAGAGCCTGGGTTTTCTGCATGAAGTACAGGCACAGATGGTAGGAAGTCTTCTGAGCACTTGAACACCACAGATGTATTTGTCATTCCTCCACCACCATATGGACTGTGCATAAACTGCTGTCTCTCAGAAGCCTTTCCAAGCTGGGGTGAGGACCTAATCCATACACACAGCTTACAAGGCCACTGGTACTCTGAGTATAGTTCCTACTCCTTATCCTACTAGCAGAGCATACAATTATTTGTTGCAAGGTCATATTACTGCAAGGATTCCCTTTTTGTATCAGGATCAAGAGATAAACAGCCTTAAGTTGGGCAGGATGCAAATAACTTAGGGTGTGACACTGGAAGAAGGAAAGCAGGGGTTCACAGCTCAACCTGAGCTCTGCCCTGAGCCCTGGGACCTTGGTGTGGCACATTTAAGTCTCAGAGGAAACAGGATTCAAATTCCCAATATATTAGTTACAATGGAATTTGCTCAGTTAACTTTGTTGTAAATGAAAAGCAACTCATCAGTGCTGAGAAGCAGCTGAATGCTTTCAACTCTACGGTCCAAATACAGCCTCAATCTTTCAGTTAGTCCATGAGGAAGGACTTCTTGCCCATACAGAGTATGTTACAGGATTGGGGCCAAAACCAGCAAAATTCTTCTGAAGGGCTGAAGACATGAGTGATATTTGTAACATAATATTTATACGAGAGCCAACCACCATATATCTTGTTTCTGCCATGTTCTGGAGAAAGCACTTCACAAGGTATTTACATTTATACAAGAATAACTGAATCCCCAAAATGAGGACCTCAAACAGCCATGTTCAGCTCTGGCTGATGAGCCAGCCACATCCCATACCTGTCTTTGGTCTGTGTTCTGGACTAGCGTAACCTGGAGGAAGAGGCTAAAAAGGAAAACTCCATGTTTACAAAGGAAAGAAGGAAACCATTTGTGACAGGGCTTTTTTTCAAGCATTGGCTGTTCCAGAGCTGTTCAGAGGTTTGTAATGTCAGAAGTGGTCCCAGCAGAAAGGGATTAGTGGGCAGAGAACAAGAGAGGAGAAAAAAGGGCAAAAAATAAATGCAATTTATCTCATGCTTGTGCTGTTAATCACCTGGTTAGAGAAATTAAGGAAATCACATGGATATCATCACCTTGCATAGAATGACACTACATGCATACAGTCTCATCTACCACTCCAGATTAGCTGGTTAAACTTGTGTAAAGGGATGGTGAACTGGACCCAACTAGTTTGCATCATCTGGGGACTGTTCCTGCTTGGGGAGTAAACACATGTCAATAGCTTTAACATGACCAATCTTTACAGTAAAGAGGAGAGGAGACTTCATACCCAGACTGGGAAATTTCCATGGCAGTTTTACAATTCAGAAAATATATGTATCACACAGGCACATATGCAGTAAGCACAAAAGATTAGCATTGGAACTGACAACTTGTAAGCCAAGTTTTAGCTTTATATGATTTGAAACAGCTGAGTGATAAATTAAAATAAAAACAAATGCCAGCAGCTCCTTAGCACTAGTGGGATTGGTGGGTGCTCCTGTCAGGAGAGCCTGGTGAATACATATTGTTATAATTGGCTGGGTGGAGGTGGTAGAACAAACGTGACTCTTCCAAGGCAGTGTTGGCACTGACAATAATTGTTAACAGATTTAGTTTCCTATTCACCTCTTTTTTTCCCCTATAGCTCCTCCTTAACTTATCAGCAGATTTTATTTTTGAGTTATTAGAAATCACATCCTTATTTTATTGATTCTTGTGAGTTGCCAACCAGCCGCTAAATGCTTCCAGCTCTGGCGTTTCAAAATTACTGATTTCCTTTTAGATACTTTAATCATTCATATGTCTTCCTCCAATCCCTTTTGACTTTCTTTGGCTTGAGATTTTCTCAGAGGAGCTGTCAGCTTAGTTAACCCTGGTCGTTCTAGCCAAACACTGCTCTCATTCCTATGGCAAAGAGGTAGTCAAAGGCTGTTGATAAATGTAAATCCCCATCTAACTCAACTTCCAGCACGAGTGCTCTGAATCCAAATACTCTAAATGTGAACACCTAGTTCATGTGCTGTCCAGGTGTACATATAGATTTATACATATGCATACACATACATACATACATGCAGACATACGTATGTACATATATATTCACAAAGTGGGTCTGTGTTTTTATATATAAGCATGCATAAACATAGATATACAGTATAGATATATATAGAATAGAAGGAAATGCATATGCATGTCTATATGCATAAATTAGTGGAGGTGCTTGCATTTAAAGCCTGGATTACTACACCCTTCTCCCTCTCTGCCACATGGCTCCTGGAACAGAACAAATGTCATTGCACTGAGACCATTGGAGTCACCCAAGAGCACAGATTAACAAGTCACCACGCATCAGCTGGGTGGCAGGAGCTGCTGACAGGCCCACTGCTAACCCAGGGCAAAGGGAAGGAAAGGTGACTGCTTACAAGAGCTCTTTGAGTATAAGCAAAGATAACTTGAATTACATCACATTAGCTGGGCACTAGAAATGTGCAGACAGGCTGCTGCTGGGGCGCTGCTGGGGCACTGGGCTGAATAACTTTTTGAGAAGCAGTAGCTGGTTCATGATAATACAGAAAAAGATTTTTTTTTTTTTTTAATTGAGGAGGCTACTGAAGACAGAGGGCTCCCACCTGCAGGTTGTCTGCTCTGCAGTGTGGAGCAAAGCAATAATGCCCAGAGACTGATACGAGTGTGACATTTTCCTTCATGAGGTCATGAGGTAGTTTCCTTTTCTATCCCCATCAGTTTTCACTGCCTCTTCTTCACCTTGAAGACTAGGAGGAAAAAAAGGAAAACACCAGGGCAATTTTACCTCCCTTCTGGCATAACTAGTCCAAAACAGGTCCCAGATACTGAACTTTCCTTCTTCTGGATCAGAGCTGGTCCCAGTTTGAAAAGCCCCCTGTCCCCTCTGTGTCTGCTGCCTGCTCCCTGGAGCCACGGTCCCAAACACGTCACTCAAGTATTCACATCAGCGTATTGTCATAGAAACAAATATAAATTTTCTTGGTCACAATTTTTTTCTGTCAAAAACACAATGATCTGAGCTGTGAGCAGCACAGGGCTCATTTAAAAATGCATGGTCCATAAATGAATCAATATAGAACCCTGGAGAACTTGAGGATACACCTTCTTTCCCTGTTAGATGGTTGCTCCCTCTCCAGACCTTGCCTGAACTACCCCATTGCTGTGATGAAAGCAGCTAATGGCAGCTGGTAAACATATGGTTTAATTTTAAGGATTAGTCCCAGGCATGCAAATTAATTTCCACTTGGGTTAAATGCAAGTAACAATTAAGAGCCTCTTTGCATAGTGTGAACAGAAGCAGTTGGAAGCTGCTGCCTATAGCAAGATCCTACCTGAGCAGACCAATAGTCCTCATGGTGCATCCCTGAGTGCAGGAACAAGGGTGAAGGGCTGGATGGGCTGCATTAGTAAAGCAAAGGCCTGAAGAGGGACATGGCTTTGGGAGTTTCAGGAAAAGGAAGAAAGGAACTTAAATACCCAGCATGGCCACTTCCAGTCTCATGCATTTTGTTTTGGTTTAAAGTTTAAACTGCAGAAAGTTTTTTCAGGTTTCACAAAGTTGGCATCCAGCCCCCTGGGATCTGTGTATCTGTGAGATTAAATGAGATGGGGTTTGGTTGGGGGTTTTATGTTTCTTTTTTTGTTTTTTGGTTGTTTGGTTGGTTGGTTGGTTTTGGTTTTGTGTTTTTTTCATTCTGAAGGGCTGAATATTCTTTCTCATTCAGGAGTTGAACACTTTGTGCACAGTTTAGAGGTCTTGCTGATAATGAGAAGTATGTTTCCTTGGAATAAATTCTGTTTAATATCCCACTTTCAGGGTGTTGGTCATTTTGGTTGACAAAACATCATCTTTTCAACCTGTAATGACGAAATCCATGTGAGGGTCAACATGATCTGTATCACAATTAGGAACCAACTCAGTGCATGCCATCAGGCTTTGAAAGTTACCTTTCCATTGTATATATGCAGCAGTGACCATAACTCTGGTACTGAGAGCTAGTGTGCCTCTGAGTCCTGAAGTTAAAATAAAAAAAAATCTGTTCCTTCCAAGCAAACCAAATCCTGGATTTGAAGCCTGGATATGTGTTCCTTGTCCCAGATGATAAATTAGTTTAGCTTTCCAGTTTAGGAAAAACTTCGTTTTCTTCAGAGTTCTGAAAGTCTACAGCAGAATAAGCATGTAGCCAAGCAGGGGCAATTCTATTTCCAAATCCACAGGCTCATCCTTAAAATTATACCTGACCTTGATTTCTTGCCCTGTTTCTGTAGCAGAATCATAGTAGTGGTTCTTGAGTGGTGTCTCAGCCAAAAGAGAATTTTTAGGATTCTCTTTCCCTACAACTTTTCAGGAATGTCACTGTATCACTGACAAGTTGGCTCTTGACAGATAAAGTGGGATTTTACAACTGAAAAAAAAAAACAGCAAAACAATACCCAAAACCAAAAGCTTGAGTGTTGCAGAAGATTCTTCTTTTCAAATTAAGCAGGGGAAATGGTTACCCTGTGGAATCACAGGGGAACTGTGGCTGGGTAATTTAAAAGATTTGCTGTCTGAGAAAGCACACTTAAAAATTCCTTTTCTTTCTTCAGCTATCAAGATACCACGGGGACTTCACCGGGTCCATAGATCTGCTGCATAATGTGTGAATGGCCATATCTCACCATGGAGTCAAGAGTTGAGCTCTTATGAGTACAACATAAATAAGACTAAAAATCAGAGCTGACTTGCGAGTGGAGACATAACGACTGTGGGTAAGAGCAGGAATTTTGAAAATGGCAATTTATTTATGTCATCTCAAAATTGTTGAAGGAAGAGGTGACAGAGTTTACTCAGAATTCCTATATCATAAGTCTCTGTATAGACATCTCAGGTCATCCCAAGTATTGCTGTATCACTGTGGAATCAGCAAATCCACTGAAATCTATATATTTTCTGCAGATTTATGCTGGTATCACATCAGCCCTGTCTCAAATGTGATGTCTCACTATCGGTGGCATGAAGTGAACTCTATAATGTATTACCTTAATACAGATTAAGGTAAACTAAATCCTTACAGGGTAACAACTAAAGATTTGTGTCCTAGGCCTCAACATGTCTGAAAGACTGTGTCACTGTGTCCACTTTCCTACTATTACAACAGCCCTACATAGGCCTGACTAATTATATTTCTCAAATATTCTTTCTCATCAGTGTGTGTGACAGCCACTCTTCCCCATGACAAGTACTAAAAATTATGTTAAAGCTGCACAGATAAAATTGGTATATTTTTTAGTAAAAAAACTATAACAGTGCCAACAGGAATAAATACAAATTGGTCTTAAGCTGGCTTCAGTGGGCAGGACCAGTTGTCATCAAGGGGAAACATAAAAGCACAGAGATACAAAACAGAGCCCACATCAGTTAAATGCCATTGGTTTCTGCATTACTCCACAACATTCAGCAAGGGCTCACGCCTGACATGTAGAGTCTTTATCCATGCCACTTGCTGTTTTTTCTGTAGTTCAGAGCCCCTGCAGTGCCCAGGCCCTCTAAGTCTCTCTTGTCCCAGTGGTTTCCCATGTGCTGGTTTTTTTTTTATTTCTGTTTGTTTGTTTGTGTTTTATTATTTTTGTTGGGGTTTTTGGAGGGTTTTTTTTGGTTTTGATTGTTTGTTTGTTTGTTTGCTTGCTTGCTTGCTTTTAGGGAATGAGGGGCTTAATGTTCCAGCATACCTGTCCTACAGGGAATATTGCTCCTCAGCTTTGTGTCTGCCTTGAGCTTCCAGATCTCACACAGCAACAGCCAGAATCCATCCCAGCAGCAACAAGGAAATCTTGTCTTGTGTGATCTGCCTTCGTCCTCTTAGTAGATCTCCTCTGCCCCTAAGACCTTTTGGTCTTAACTCATCATCCTTGAGCATAGAGGACTTGAGCAGTGTGTGTCCTCTCAGGTGAAGACTTGCCTGACACCTGCACAACATAGCAGCATTTCACACCTCTCTTGCAAATGCTTCATCTTTACCTTTTTCCTGCTGTTATAACTTTAGTGCATTGCAATTATTTTGTAACTAATGCATTGTTCTTGTTTGATCTTATGCCTGCTTCATGAGCTCCCAGATTTCACAGATCAGTTAATGCTGAATAATTGACTTTGGTTCTACTGACTTTGGTCCTACTGACTTTGGTCTTGCTTCTCCCCATCCTACCTTCTTCATGTTGATAGTGCTATTTGCACAATAGTATGAAACTATGTTATTAAGTGGTGCCCTCTTCCAGCCAATAGTCCCTGGTTAGAGTCAAGTAATAAATCTCTCCTCAGAAGCCAAAGATGAACCTCCTACCTTTTGTCAATTGACTAGTGTAGATGTAGCCTAACTACATTACTTAGTCATATCAATAAGAATACTGTGAAACACTGGCAAAGTGCTGCTTTCCTCAGCATATATGCCTGTGAGAAATAAGGGGTGTGAAAAGATTTATATATAGCCACTGGTGTGGAAGTGTGTGCTCAGTCTTAGCAGCCACACAGTTAATATTAATCAATAGATAACACCTAAAGAAAACATACATAAACTCAAGATACCTTTTTAGAGAAGACCTGTTAGATTTCTGGTCCATACATGGAGCTTGGTAAACTCTTCAAGTCATAGTAACTTTTTCTCAGCTTGTTTACACACCACGCAGGCCCTCAGGGCTCTTTGTTCTGCAGACTCTCTTTTGAGGGGGAGAATGTGAATTTTACTTTTTACTTCTTGAGTTTCAAGAGATTCTCAGGTAATTACAGAGTAATGCTATTGAGAAGAGACCTTGGTTTCCCAAGGCCTTGCCCAAATCTCCTGCACAAAGGAAGGTCAACAACAAATTCAGACCAGTTTGCTGAGGACTTCATTGCAGTCAGGTCTGGAAGCCCTCCCAGGACAGAGACTGCGCAGCCTCTTTGGCAGTCTGATGTGCTGCTTTGCTCCTCTCACCTTGGAAGCTTTTTTAGGACCCCCAGCACAGGAAAGACACAGACCTGTTGGAGAGGGTTCACAGAAGGGTCACCAAGATGGCCAAAGGGTTGGAGTACCTCTGCTGAAGACACAGGATGAGAGAGTTTGGGCTCTTCAGCTTAGGGAAGAGAAGATTCTGAGGAGACCTTATAGTGGTTTTCCTGTACATGAAGGGGCCCACAGGAAAGCTGGGGAGGGCTTTTCACCAGACAGGGCAGTGATAGGACAGGGAGTAATGGTTTTAAACTGAAAGAGGGTGGATTTAGGCTAGATATTGGGAAGAAATTCTCCACCATGAGAGTAGTAAGCTACTGGAATAGGCTGCCTAGGGAGGCTGTTGATGGTCCCTCAGAGGTGTTTCAGGCCAGGCTGGATGGGGCTTTGAGCAACCTGGTCTGGTGAGAGGTGTCCCTGCCCATGCAAGGGGGTTGGATCTTGATGATCTTTAAGGTCCCTTCCAGCCCAAACCAGTCTATGATTCTATGATTCTATAAATGCCTCCCTACTTTACAGTCACCAAAATCCAATCCTCCGGTATTTTTACACTTCTCTGAAGTACGTACTTCCTCACAGGCTTGAAAAGGAAGGACAGTCAGACTGTTGGTAATTGCAGTCAGCACAGATGGGACTGCCAAGGTAAAGGGGAGAAGATCAAGCAATGGGATGAATGAGAAGAGATAGTGGGGGGCAGTGAGGAAGAACTGCATTTGGTTGTGCAATGTAGGTGAAAAGAGGAAAAACTTATAACACCTTAACCAAACAGCTAGAGGCAAATGTGAAATGAAACTTGTTTTCCTCACAACACACCACTGTGGTATGCCAATCACTTTGTAAAAAATTTACCCCACTGCTCATTTCTCAAGCATGCAGTAGATGTGAGAGGACCAGGATTGTCCAGCAGCTCTACCCACACTAACCCCAGAGGTAACTTGGGCCAAAACTCCTCTTTTTCTGGAAAAGTTGCCTTGCCAGATGGCTTATGCTTTCTCCTCCCATCTCAGACTGAGCTGGCTCCCAGAAAGCTGGGAAGGAGCCCAGCACTGACAGCAGGGAGATTCCCAGCCAGGGGTATCTCCCTGGAAGTGGTTCTTTAAATAAACTTTACGTCTATCCTGCCTGTAAAATTATTGTTCATAATTTTGATACTATGTCAGATCAGCATAATAGACTGGCATGACTTGTCAAATAAAATGGCAAACAGAAAGCTAGTGTCCAAATCCATCCTTCAATTTGAAATGCAAAGTGTAATATTTTACAGGAATCCAGAGGGCTAATGTAGCAAGGAATGCATCCTCCCCTGAAGTGAAGGATTCATTTCAAAACACAGTGAATCTTTGGTGCAGAGCAGTGATTTCATCAGCATAGACAAAAATAAGAAAAAAGTCTTATTTAGAAGATGTTACCTCTGGGGCAGATCATCATATGTCACAAATTTGGATTAAATTCAACAGAAATATCTTAGTTTTCACCAGTTCAAAATCCACCTATTTCCCATGATCTGGAGCATCATAAAATATTTCCAATTTTTATATTTCCTAATATTTTCCAAATGCTGCTAGAATTTTAGGGAAGGAGAATTGTATTTTCCATTTTCCTTTCTTCTGCCTTTTACCACTCAACAATCTTTCATAAAGTTTTCTTCTTGATTTGGTGGAAAAACTATTTAATAAAGTCAAAAAAGCTGATCTGTTATTTCTTGCTAGCCAACACTGTAAAACGTCAGTCAAACAGGGAATCATTAAAGAACGGGGCATTAAAAATCTGTAGTCTTAGCAAACTAGTTATGAAATAAATGGCAGTAAGGCAACTTTCTGCCCAGTGCTTCGGAAAGTGGCTACCATTCAATGCAAATTCAAAGCAAAAGCAAGAAAAACTGTGTTATGATTAGTCTTGATTAATTTTTTCATTCTCATAGTGACAATTTTCTTTGTATGTCCACTTAGCATAAAAGTAAATTGCCTACTTGAGACTGAGAAAAAAATTATCCATATACTAAAATTTCATGCTAATGTTGCAGTAGTGCTTTGTCTTTTTAACTCAAAGTGTAATTAGTGAACCAGAGGCTCATAAGCCACATCTGTTCCATCTCTCACAGCTTTGCCAAAGCCTGGAGGTAGAGACCACCTCACTTGGGCACTGCTCAACACAACTTCTTGCTTGGACCAAAGCTTCACATTGGGAAGAATTATTTCTTCACTGAATCTAGTGTCAGAGCAGCCTAATAGTCAATGGCTACTTAGTGTCTGCACATCATAGGCAAAGGGGGCAGCAGGATGTGGGAAATGTGGGGAGATTCATCTCAGTGCAGAAGTGGAACCCAGAGGTGGGGTGTGTCCTGACTATCACACTATGAAACCCTCTCTCCTTTTTCTGTTGCTGTTCATTGTGTAAATAAACATCTGTGCCCGCACAATATGCAGAGAGAATACAAATGATATGAAAACATGAAGATAACTGTGTTTCTGAACTCTGAAAAGCTGTACATATCTGAAAATATCCAGTAAGGAGATGACTGAAAAAAAAAATCTTACCCTTTTGACCCAGTTTTCTTCTGGACTATTTTCAAAACTTTCATTCATAATCTGAGAAATGTTACTGAATGTCTTTGAAAATGCAACTGTAAAACATCTCTGCCTTTCCATATTGCTGTGGCAACTACATCTTTGAAAAATAACCAGTCACTCAATTAAGTATGACCTATGCCTCATAAAACCATCTTGGCCATCTCTAATAAAGTTACAATTTCTATTTTGTTCCCTTACTGAATCCTTTTAAAATGTTTCCAATGGCATCCTGACCACCCATGCAGAATGCCCTGGCTCATTGCTGCCCCTTCCTAACCACACACACTATGTCCACATTTCTTAGTCCCTGCAGATGGGAATGCCTACCTGCATTTATCAGTAGAGGCATCATTTGTCTTTATTCTTGCATCTTTCAAAGGTCAAGGGTGAGAGCTAGACAAAGCCCGCTCCTTCAGATTCTGTCTAGCTCAAGAGCTTCTAATCTTTCACAGGCCCCTCAGAAGCTATTTGTTTAGAGTGGAATTCCTCTTTTGCTGCACTTGAGGAGCTCTTGCCTGCAATGTGTGGCTCTGCTCACCTTGGCACTGTAAAGTCTACAGGAAGAAAATAGCTTGGTCTGAAGTTTGCTTAGCTAAAGTTTACTTCTAGAGCTCTTTTGCATATTTTCTGTGCTTAGAATTTCCTACGTGCTATTCCATAATCAAAATGATTTGCTAATCAAGATCCATTAATTCCTCTTAGAACCTCACATGAGTGGTTTTACTGAGGCAACAAGAAACAAAATTCAGAACTGGGGTGAATTAAGTCAGAATGAGTGCAAAGATGGTCTGACCTGGATGGAGGTAGTTCTCAGAGTGACGTCCACTGAGGCATCACTCAGTCACATGTTGGGTACTGAGCTAAGATCCCAAAGGTAGAAATTCTGCTTGTGCCTAATTTGTGGCCATGGGATGCTTCTCAGTATGCAGAAAGGACACAAATGTGTTCCAGCCAGTCCCTGGCCTGGGCAACTAGAGAACCAGACACATGAGGAGTCAGGAAATCTTTCTGCTGTCCAGTTACTCAGAGACTCCCACTGTTCATGTATCTGATCAAGAGTCAAATGCTCAGAGCTTTTCAGACTTCAGGTAAGCTGCTGTCTAGAATAACCTATCTCATCACTGGGAGCTGAGGTCAGTTAGTGAAGCTGAGCTCTTAACTGTGAAACTTTAGGCCAGTTGCCTAAACTAAGGTGTCATGTATCCAAGCCCTAACACACATTCTTCTGGGCAGCTGCAGACACAGCAACAGTACTTATGTCCATGAAGTACTTGCTAGTCAATCTTTTCAATATCCTATCTGCTGGAAGTATAGACAGAAGTGTGTGCTTACAATAATAAGACAACAGAAATTTCAGACACAGTTTTGGATAATATGTTTTGCTTTACTTTCTCAGGTTTGTTAAACTCAATTGAAAATATATTAAAAAAAAGTTGTTTGTTTTTGTAAGGTCTGTTTCTGTTTCTTAAGGGGAATTATCTTAAAAGGTAAGCTAATTTTTTTACATGCTTCTAACCATGAACATATCTAAAAAGCTCATTATTACTTACACAGTCCTGTTGGTATAAACTCTTCCAGCCCTAACTTAGTCCTGCAGCTCTGTGGCTGGACTTTATACCAGCTTGGCCCTCCAGACATTTTTAACCTTCATCTCTCCAGAAAGAGGACACTACTTGAATTCTGTAGTGGGGCTTAAAGATTTTTCCTGTTTAGTGACCAAAATATTCTACTGATGCCAGATAATCCACATGGACTTAAACCTCCTTGGGACTGATAATGCCATTGCTGCTTACATTCAGTGGAGGTAACTCCACTGCAGCCACAGTTGTTCATATCAGTATCTATGAGGCACTGAGAACTAAAAAAAATTTGCTACCAGAAAAAACCACATCTGACCACATGTGAACACAAATATGCAGCAGCTTGTCTTCTTGTCAGGCTTGTACAGCAATCACATTAATTGCCTGAGTGTACATAAGTCACTTCAGTGCATCCTGCTAAGAAGAGCTGACTTCAGGATTCTTTTGTTTTGAACTTTGTAAACCTTTCACAGTGTTACTCCTACCTCCTCATCCAAATGTTTAAGTCCCTGAACATTTAAATATCAACTCTTATTTCTCATTCTCAACTAGTAAATCTCATCTCTTTCTAAATCCTTCTTGAAATATTGGTGATATTGTGCATGTTCTGTCATAAGTATTACTTTGTGGATTACACTGCCAAAATACATTTGTGAACTTTCTGAGTTTAGCCATTTTAAATCCAGACATTAATATACATCTGCTCACAGCTGAGCAAAGTTCTCTACTGGAACTATAAAAGATAAACTTAATAACTAGTTATTGTGATAGGTGTTTTCTGTGTATGCTTTATGTTTTATTCACTCCTAGCACTGTGGATCTATGCCCGTGGTCAGAATGAGACATTTGCTCATGGCTTCTTTGGATCCTGATGAAGGACTTTTGGTGGGGCAGGTTTTCACCCCATGGTGGTAGTTTTGAAAACTATTTAGTACCTGAGGGGATCACAGCTGATGTGCTTGGCAGAGTTATGGCCTGAAGTGGTGCATATGTCCTGGCACAAAGCTGTCCAGTCTGGCCAAATCCACTCTGGAGCTTGCAGAGGGGAGATGATGACACCATCAGCAGTCCTCTCAGAAAGTTTCTTCTGCCAGCTTCCTTGCTCTGCCATGGATGCTTGGGAAACACAACCAAGCAATTGCTGTCAAGGGCATGACGAGTAAGTAAGCTGTCTCTCAGCAGCTGCCTAGTAGTAACAGTGTGTGTAGGTATTTCTGCCTTGCTGCTCTTCTTAGACAAAGTGATTGAATTTATCCCTCATTAAGATACAGTTCAACAAGAAAAGCACAAAGTAATTTGTTATTTGCTGTGGAGAAAGAGACAATGTCAGGTATGACTGTCTTAGATGTGTTGTAATTTTCTCATCTACCTCATTTTGAGAGAGTTGCAATGATTCGTATTTTTAGGTTTTTATATATATTTAAATTATAAGAATATCTATTTTGGTTTCTGTGTATCACAAGCCTTTAAACCTCACTATGACAACAAAGCATAACACTAATAACAAAACATTTCAGAAGTACACCTGGTTTGCCTGAAGGGCACCAGAAGAAGAAATGCTGGTTGACATTGTCCTATTGCCAGAGCAGCCAGTCACACCTCCTGCTGAATATCTGTGTCTTTACTTCCAACCTTAGTCTGTCTCTCTCCAGTTCCCAGAACTTGGCTTTAATGAATTTCAGTTCTGAAGAGGACCCCCACCATCTGAGGCCACCAACTCCAGCCTGCTGTCCCAATAGGCAATGTAGTCCATTTCCTGCATGAATAGATGGGACAAAACATCTCTGCAGGTCTCTAAATGGAATAAATCTTTCCCCGGGCCTTCAGCAATTTCCCTGATTTTTTACTCCTGTCAGGTTTTAATAACTTATTTGAAAAGTGCTCAGCAAATCTGGGAGGAATATTGTAGCACAGGTCTCACCCAGGACCCTCCCTCTTCCATGTGAACGCACTTGGATGTCAGTTTATGGCTCGTGGTATTTCAGTCTGAATATAGAAGCAAGGTAAGGACAGGAGGGGCTAATCCACAGCCCTGACATGTTAAGAGCTTCCTTTGCTCAAAGAAATGAAGCATTTATCCATATCCAGATTGTTCCCACTGTCATCACTGCCTTCCGTCCTCTGGCCTTTCCAAATCCCACGTACTTCACACACCTCCAGCCTCGCCAGATGGCTGCAGCCCAACTCTGCTGTAGTCAGGCAGTTTCACTCCTTCCTCTTATACCTTCTCGTTAATAGACAAATAAGGAAAACTGGGTCTGGTAGAGGATGCTGCACTGCTGGTGGTGTTTCATACACTTTGTTGTACCTGGTCCAGGCAGCTGAATACTGCTCAGGGTGTGCTGGGGGAGTGCATTCCTTTTTGTAGATCATCTGTGGGCAGGTTACAACTTCTCAGGCATCAGTGACTGAGTTCAAAATCAGGATTAGAGCTGCTACTTCCAAGGGATGTAAGCAACAGTGAGATGTGCTCTACTTCCCTTGCCTGTATGCCAGAGTCCCAACCAGGCAACTTGGGAGAGGGGAGGAAAGGGAAGGAATATTCATCATGTGGAAAAATTGGGGAATGTCTGCTCCACACAGGGGTGCCTGGAGAGCCCAAGTCAGCTGCTGCTCTGCCTGAAATTTATTTATCTGCTATACTTTGGTTTTGTTTCTGGAGGCTGCTCAAGCCAGGAAATATTGTACTTGCAGCAAGTGACCACAAGGAGCCTGAGCATGATGGAATCAGAGTTCATCTTCCACCTCAGATGGAAAGATGGTTGATGGAAAGAGTATTCTACACCTCTTCTTTGTAGGGAGGCCAGCAGACTGACTGTGCTTGTGGGTAATGCCATTTTTTGTAAAATGGGGCACAGTTTGGTGCATTTCTCATGGACATGCCAGCAAGATGTCTAACCCTAGGAGGTACTCATTAGCCCCACCTTCACAGGGAGCAAGACCCCCCATTGTGCCTGCATCTGCAGTGGCACCCAACAGACCCTTCCTGGCCCTTCCTGGACATGCCAGATCTCCAGCACCAAGAGGAAACATGGGTTTATCTCAGTCCTGTGCCAGAAGCCCCCAGATGGCTGGCTCTTAGCAAGTCTTCCTCCTACCAGATAAGGAAAAGAGTTAAACAAGGAGACATACTCTCAAACCTTGTTTCATACTTTCTCTACAGAATTTTTGTCAGGGAGGGGCAGGGAATCAGTTGCAAACCAATCCCCTCCATTATAATTTCCACGTGGTGTCTCCAGCATGGGTACTGTCTGTCTGATATACTCATTGCTTGATTTCTACCAATCTGTAGGGCAGAACATCCTGTCTGCTCTTCTGCAGGGGGTGATAATGTCAGCCCTTTCTAACAACTGCATATATCACTTACTTCCCCTCACCACACTTCTCCAAGAGGCTGGTCCAGCTGGTGCCCATAGTGGCTAAGACAAAACAGATGAGTTTCATCCCCACTGTTTTGCTGGTAATGTCACCCCCCAAGGCTCTATGCCTATGAGGGTTGCTATGTGCCTTTGGCTTGGATCCATGAGCTACTTCTCAGGTGAGTAATGAAGAGTGGTCACTGCTGATCTTTGTTTATGAAGAAAAATTCCACCACTGCTCCTCCTGGAGCAGGATAGTCTGTGCAACACCACGCTGTAGCTATCAGCTCTGAGCCCAGATGTCAGCCACAGCAAGCCCCAGTTTTGCCTCCATCCTCTCCTGTGCCCCAAACTGTCCTGCTTGGTAAGAGAAAACTGCCCCTAAACTGACACCCCAGGTCAGCTGACACAGCCCTACAGGGGCATCTGGGACACGGATGGTGCAGCTGCTACCACTCTGCTTTCCAACCCAAGCAGTGTGGCGAGCTGTGTGATAAAAGGTGTTTATCACCTCTAGACCTGTACAGTCAACTTAGGACCCATCAACCCCAACTCCCCCAGCCTGGCTGCATCACAGCCATCCTTGCCTGCAGGGGCTCACTACATTAGGTGTGGTGACAACTGAAACTGGCCTCACCTTTTATGAAAACCTTCCTCCCTCTCCCAAAATGAAATGGCATGTGTCTCATAAACCTTCCTCTCTTGGATCTGGCGGGAGACGTCTGTCAGGGCACGAAGATGAGAGGAACACATTCAGGCACAGATGTGCAACTAAAGCAGATACAACTGCAGAAAAAAAGGAGGGGGGGAAATTTGGCTAGGGAACAAGTATTTTTAATAGTGTTCCCTTTAACAGAGCCTAAAGAGAAGTCACACTTCATTTTACCTTTTCTATTAAAGCAAAGAGCTCACCAGTGTCAGTTGTGTGCAGGTGCTATGCACAGTGGGAAACAACCCAAACCAGCATGTGTTCTTTGAAATATTTCTTTTAAACAGACACTAAGTATTTTCAGCTTTTGGAGAATGTGGTTCGAAATAACAAGAAGATAAAATATCACCGAGCTGTGCGAAGGAGGATATGTGCAGTTATCTTCTGTGATTTCATACTAATATTTAGCTATCATATAGCACTCTCTCTGCTGACCCCACTGTATAAACATTCTGTAATTAACCAGCACACTCCCTGCTATGCAACAGGTAGGTAATATTGCTCTTACTGTCCCCAAGCTACAGATAAGGAATTTAGACAGCGAGATGACAAAGCTTATCCAGACCCACTTGGGAAGTCTACGGCAAAGCAGAGAGCAGGATCAGTTCCTGCAAGACATATTCACTTTCCTCCACTCTGCCTTTCATGTCACAGTCTGGAGACACGAAAGGCTTCAGCACAGCCCTGAGCTGAGAGGAGTCCACCTGCAAAAACTCCTAAAGCTGTTTCACACCACTGACAGTTTCTGGAGCAGAGGAAGCTCAGAGGGGAGCCGCCAGAGTGCTGTAAATCAGGACCAAGGCGTATTGGCAGAGCTTTGTGGGAAAGCTTGCCTGGGGTCTGCCTGTTACTGCTCATTTTTCTCAGCTCTTTTGGTGCTTCTTGTTCTTTATGACTAAGCGCTGCCCCCCCGTCACCCTATGCTCATCATTTATTAATTGTCCAGTTTAATTACCACGTGTGACATGGCTGTGGTAGGAGCGCAAGAACGACCAGAATACAAACATTACACTGATTTACTGCAGAGGGCCGCTGTGGGGCAGAGGGCAGGAGCTGATTGTGAGCTTCCTACAGCCTGTTGTGCCTCAGCAGAAACATTTTGAGTCACCTGAATTTCATGAAGGAGCTGCCCATCTCTGTCATTTCATCCCTTTTGCCCTTGTTGCCGTCAGAAGCAGCAAACAGGAAAATGCAAAATGCTTCTCAACATAAAAAAAAAAAAACTAACAAAAAACAAAACAAAACAAAACAAAAAACCAAAAAACCCAAACCTTCCCAAAACCAAAGCCAAACCAACAATATTGCACATGTAAAATTTACCTCCTCACATTTTGCACTGAGTTTTGAGTGATGAGGAAGCAGAGGTCATGGACCACTGAGATTATTTTCGCCACAGGAAATGATGTGAAGTAAAAAACAATCTTCATGAGGAAATCAGTCAAATCTTGTTAAAACTTCAATTCACCTTAAGGACTGCGTTTTTGTCTGCAAGGATGTCAGCAAATTTAGGAAGGTACTAAAAAGCACTGTCCACTTTCCCCATTTTTTCTCCTGAAGGAATCAATAAATGTGACTGTAGCGACAGACAAAAAACAAGCTTAGAGGCACAATATTCAGAAAGTTTTAGCTTAGCTAGTGAAAGAGGCGACTAGATTCTTCAATTGGTTGCATGGAAACTGTATATGGCCAATGTTTTCATAGCCCAACATGTTCTTATTCCATTGCATAAAAGACATACACTTAAACTGCAGCAACATTGCCACCACTTCTAGTGCAGGCAGTGTAGTGTAGTCCTAACTATCAGAACTCACATCTATTATGAAAATCAAACTGCTTGTTTTTCCAGGTGCTACCATCTTGGAAACAAGGCACATGGGGACCAAAAAATGTGTTTCAGGATTTAACATGAGGCCTACAATTAGAATTTTTTATTGAGTCTAGTTATTGCAAACTGCTTTCAACTGAAGTGTACATTTGTTTAAACACCTTCAAACCCGTATTTGCTCTGGCTGTTGAAGTAATGCATAATGTCAGACTCAGTAGAAGAAAAAAGTGCACTTTAATTGGCAGAGTAATTTCTTGTAACTCAAATGTTTTATTTAAATCAGCATGTTTTGCTGATTTAAACCATGTTGCAGAAATGAGCATTTGAAGAGATACTGCAAATGTTTTATGTGTGCAAGATGAAGTTTTCCTGTGGAAGCATGCTGTGCTGTACACAAGCAGTGTAACATGTACATCTCAGCTCTAGATACATATGCACATGGTGCCATTTGGAGTTTCTGTGCAAAGAAGGCAAATTGCCACTGGCATGTGTTCCAGAATTATCTAGCACTTGTGTCTTCAGCTGGTTTCAGATGGAAAAGCTAACGCTTTCAGCTTTAGCTCTAAAAGATGAAACATCTCTTTAGCTGGGGTTTTAAAGGAGGCTGAAGAAACCATGCAGACCCTATGTCAGACACTCACGATTTCTTTGAAAATGAGACTTTTGTTCTTAGGCTTTTTCTGCAAATGGGACCAATGGTACTTCTTTTTTTTTCCTAATGTTCACCTGTCTGTTTTACATGTTTGTGCAATGCCTAATCCACCTTGGCTGAACTCTCCGTGTGTTCCTCTGGTTTGAATAGCACCATACTTGCCAATATGAACAGGACAATGCCAAGCTCCCCACTGTTGCCCCATGGACCTCAGAGTTTCAGGAGAACAGTCACTGACCCCACAGAGTAACTCCTGGAGCACTCCTCAGTGCCAAATCAGAGCTCTGACATGTCACTGTGAGCTGGAAAAAGACTTTTGGCCTGTCCAAGGATGTTAGTGAGACTCAGTCCAGCCCAAATATTCATGTGGGGACTCCCTTTCCATTAGATCATGGCAGTTCAAACATTAAGTGCAGAAAGAGAATCAGGTGTTAGGAAATTCTGAATGCTGTCTAGTTGTGGGTTATACTGTAGCATACAACACATACATATGCACGCAACCATACTACATTAGTAATTTTCTGTATTACAACATTTCACAGATTAACACCAGGAAAATCCATAAAATAGCCAAAATTAGGACTCCTTAAAATGACTGCTGTCAGGTCCTTATTGATTTTCTTGGATCTTTATCTTCATCACTGGGATGTCTCAATGTTCAGATCTTCATACATGAGCTTTAATGTATCCTAGAGGGCACCTACTTTTTTTGTTAGTCTTTGTCATCTCTGATTGCAGACTGGTTTGGAAACACACAGTGATATTAATTTTAGAGATAAACCTCAGAAGCTCAGCATGCGTCTGATCTAAAATCTGTAGATCTAGGCTGGAATATGTGGAAAAGTGCTGCTTCACAACCTCTGTTGAAAGAACATCAAATACATTGTTCTTTTATTTACAGTTGTGTATAATGCACATACCATATTACCAGTATATGTTATAAATGTCACATGGACACATTAGGGAGTACAGCAAATAATAGACACTCCATGTGAAAGGCAGATTACAGAGCAAAGACAACCTTCACTGCTGGCCCCCCAGCCCCAAGGCAGTCCCCTAAAAAATAGCAGAAGTGGGGAATGGGGCTAAATGACAGACAACAGGCCACAGACAAAGCTGTTGGGGCATGTTTTTTTCATCACATCCTCACTACATCCCTCTGTCCACCCTCATACTGGTACCTTTACAGAACAGCACAGGTACTTGTGGTGTCTCTTTTTTCTTAGATTGGGTTAGAAATAAAATCTGTCTTCCTCTTTGATACCTCCAAGGTTGTCATAATTTTCAGTTTACTAAATAAGAAAGCTGGTGGTCTCCCCTCATGCATTGTTCCAGGAGACCTCACTGTTAGGACATTTCTCTTTTTACTTCCCCTGCCACTGCTTTTCTGAAGGTTTCACCATGATCCCAGGTGACACCTGGGACTCTCCTGAGCAATGATGAAGGGCTCCATTCCACCATGTGTTCAGCATGGGCCCAGGGCCAGCCCAAACGTTGTTCCTAATTCTGCCATTTCAGGAGATCTTAGATAGCACTTGTGCAGCACTTGCTACTTCCAACTCAGACACACAGACTAGAGCACAAACTCAGTAATGATTTCAATAGAAACACTAAAAAGACATAATTTTTTCTCCGAAATGGTGTCTGTGTGTCTGTATTTGTTCCTCTCATTACACTAAGGATTTCCTGCACACACAACACACCCACACCCCCACCCTTGCCCCTTTATTCATGGTTCTTGGGAAGCACTGACCAGATTGATGTATGAATAGAAATCCCATTGCAATTTAAGTCAGGTGTAACATCATACGAAGTCCCTGTTTTTATTCCAGCCCCTTATCTTCAACACTTCTGCAACCAGTAACATCACAAAGAAATGAAGCGCAGGAGGTAGGGCAGGTGTGAGACAACAGAGAGACAGCATCCCAATTACTGAGACTGGCAGTCAAGGTGGAAAACTGAGTGACTTCATAGTTAGCATTGCAATTGCTCAAAGTACCTTCATGTGTCCTTCTCTGCCTCAGCCCAGCTCCATCAGGTGTAGTCCTTGCTTTTCTAAAACATACCTATCTAGTTCTCTGAGTTTTCCTACTTTCATTCTATATCCTCAAACTTATCTGTGTCTTGTTGTTGAGGTAGGGGCTTCACTCTCAAACCAGTAAGCCCAGAACTGTGCTGAGCATCTACTCCTGGGGGAAAGCTGCTTGCAGAACTTCAAGAGGGAAAATTACCTCCCTGAGAATTTATGAGATGCCTCTGTGTACATGATTCACAAGCAGCACTTCTGCTGTGACAAGATATTGCTAGGTCATATCTGATTCATTATCTCTTATCCTCCCCTAATCTTTATAAACTCAATAGCTTCTAAGTATTTCCCTCTGCTGATTACGTGGTTTGCATGATTTTTCCCGAAATATTAGTTTGTTTTTTTTTTCTCGGTTGAATCTAATTGTGCTGTTTCCTGCACATGTTTCCTCCTCTGAAAGTCCCTTTGGAGAAAGGATTTCTGCCTCCTCACTGCTGTACATGTGAGGAAGACTGAGCAATCATCCAGGGCAGAGAAACAGGAAGAAGAAAAGTAATAAAAAAGTTCTCAGGGCCCATTGATTTCATATGCACTGTGCAGCTTGCAGTGGGAAATCAGCACCATGCAAGCATGCAAAGCAGATCCCTGAGACAGAGGAACAGGCGACATGATAAAACACACTATCAAACTCCAGTAAATGAGGATTAATTTTTTTTAACTACCTCAAAGTTCTGGGCTTTTATATTAAAAAAAAAAAAAAAAAAAAGGAAAAAAAAAAAAAGAATCAATTCTTTTATAGTGTAAATTGAATCATTAAATACAATCAGGATCAGTTATAATCCCTGCAGCTTGGTGTATTGCTGTTTACTGTTAGCATATGTTTCCAATCTTTTATTCAGTTTTCACTTCATTTAATAAAGTTCAGGTCCAAGTAAATAATCCAAAGTTTAATAGCAAAGAACTTACCAAGTGCTCTAATTAGTGAGATATCACAGTGAAACCATCCAGACACTGCAGTGGTCTTTTTAAAAATTTCTATCACATACACATACACATATATACCCTTCTTTTTAAAATTTTTTTTCTTCATAATTCAGGGTTTACTTTGACCAGTCTGAAATTGAATTGTTGGTAAACCAGTGACTCACTATTAAAAAAAAATAAATTACTGTACTTCTGTTTCCTGTAGTAATGAATTGAAGAATATTTTCTCTATCAGTCAGGATCACTGCATCTTCTAATTTCTAAGACAAATTCTAAAAAAATGACTTAACTCCTGTAATTATCAAATTAAAAAACAAAAAGCTCAAAAAATTTATATGTATCTGGGACATGTGAAAAATAAATTAACCATGTTCCTCATCACAAAGGAGGTGTTTAGTGTAGGATTTTTACTTAAGAAATTAATAATTATTCACTTTCTGGATTGCTGAATCACTTCAGAAGATTATTGTTGGGAAACTCAGTTACCCTATAGAGTGAATAAATTGTTGCAGGGAACTTTAGAATGATTTAGTGTGCTTTAGGCCACTATTTTTGCTAATCACACTCAAAAATTTGGGGACATTGATCAAGATATTCTCCTCGACTTTGCAGAGGCTTTGAGAAGAGTCTGGGCTATTTTCTAGGCCTGTGCCAACATATTTATGATGTTTTCAGTTTGGATCAGCTTCAGTTCAGAAAATGAGTGGAGTTCAAGAGCTCTGAATAGGTTTCGTTCTGTGATTTTTGCATTATTCAGAAGTTTACTGGGTCGAAATCCACACAGATCAAAACCTAGGAATATGTTCCCACGAACTCCTGTGAAAACTGAATTTTTGGCAGCTCTGCTGAAACCTAAAACAAGCGTGAGAGAGCTACAATCGACAAAAATTGTTCATCAACATTTTCTCTATATATGGGTCTGTTTTATTTATATGAATACTTTCTATGTGTTAGGATGTATGAGCTGTTTGCCTGTTATTCATCATCAAGGAATCTCTGGGCAAGCACCAGTATCTGAGTGCCTGTCTTCTTGTGGCTTTCTTACAGAGGTGCTGAGCTCCTACCCATCTCACTGTCCTGTACTCCCCACCGACTGTGACACCATTGATCCTGAAAAATGTAGAAACATTGTCTTGTTTACTGTTTGTGTCAAAACTGCCAAATTTGTAGTTTCCTCAGAATTTGTTGAGAGGCTTTAAGCATCTGTGCTGATCTGTGTAATCTGGCTTACAAAACCCTGAGGTGATCTGAAAGCTTCCAAGTCAGCCCAAATCAAAACACATCAGGTTATGCCAAGCCACCAGACTTTAGTTCTGTTATGAAATGGAGGGGAAATTCCTAAACAAAAGAGCAACAGAAGATGCTTTCCTTTATAAAAATGATTACAGAGGATCTGTATTTATAGCACAGCCAGCAACAAGAAATATTTCAAGTAATCTAGTAATCATAAAAACTTTTGCCCTCAGTACACTTATCCCTGTTTCCACCATTCTGTCAAGGTAAAAAAAGTCTCACAATAAGAGCCAACAGGAGGCAAGGTGGCAAGAAGGGGTTCAGCATTAAGGATGGATGAGCCTTTATTCATCTCAGTCCTCTTCTGCGTCTCTGTCTCTGACCTTCCCTTCAGCTCCTCCCATCTAAGTTTCTTCCACTTCACCCAAAGAAAGAAAAATGTGCAGATGGGTGTCATAACTTTGTGCAAATGGTGCCTTTGTGAGTATTTGGAGTTCAGGAATGAGAGACAAAGCTGAACATGTCCAGCTCTCAAAGTCCCCAAGAGGCACCTCTCTGACAGAATTATAGTTGCCCCCAACGAACTTTCTGAAGGTTGTATTATGCATTTCAACAACGCAAGAACAAATAAAGGAATGGCAAAATCTCTTCAGAGCATTTTGTACGTAAGTGATGATCCCGTTAGCAAGCTGGTTCTCAGAGCTACCCCTGGAGCATTCCTGACCTGGAACATAAATCGGGGTAAATGTGTGCAATAACAGACAGAAGGAAAAACAAGTCATTACCACATGAGACCGACTCTAGCCACAGAAAAATGATTTGGCATCGTGAATAAATAACTAACCGGATGAGGCTGACTGTTTTGTTGTGTCTAACAGGCGGGGACACACATTTAGATACAAATTGACAGCTGCTTCTGAGATGATAGAGCTTTGCTTCACAGCAGGGAGGATGATGGATCGGTACCAGCGTTAGAACCACAAATCCATGTTTGCATGCACAAATAGTTACTTCTGGGAGGTTTCTAAAAATTTGAGAAGGAAAAACATTGTCATGTGGGCTGCCCTTCTGCAGTTTTCATATGCAGGGAAAATCTGAGAGCTTCAGACCTCTATCTGAAGCTTACTGACAAGTAAACTAGGAAGCCTGGAGAGAAGGAGACTGGTACCACTTGAGGTACAGAATAGGCTCTTAACTATAGAATCTCAAAGCAATGTTATCTTGGATTTTTCCCTATCTCCTCCCATGTTTTGGTTTCTTACTCAACCCACAGCCTGCTTGACCTGTGTTGTTCCAGTGCAACTTGTAGTACAGAAATATATGAAATGAGGAGACATCAGGGTTATTGTAACAGTAAGACTCAATTATTTAGAAAGCAGGACATTTTTAAAGTCAAGGTATGCTGAAACCAGCAGTTTCTATTATTCAGTTTTTGTGTTTCAGAGCTGGCTGACCACACTACTGGCACATGGCATGGTAATAACAGCTATGGGAGTGGTATTGCCATCTGGGCCCAATGGGTCTGGGCTGATTTCCCCTACCCAAGAATGTGATTCATAATGTTTTACAGGTGGATAATGGTAATGACTGGGAAGAAGCAAGATGAGAACAAATGAAAAGCAATGGTAGCAAAGTTACCACAGCCTCTTTGGCATGCAATGAAAAAATCACTTTCAGGCTTTTGTGGTTTCTTTCAATCTCTTTTCTATCTTCCTCCTCCCTTCCCCATCCCACTCCTCAGCTTTTTTTTTTTTTTTTTTTTCCTCCCTTTTTTATTATTTTTGACTCTGCTTCTCTTTGCAGACAGTACAATCAGGTACATTGCTCATTCCTGCTTGCATGGTATCAGTGCCACATTTTTGTGGATCTTTATCCTCCTGGTGGGCTTGGGTGTCTGCCACAAGGCTTGGCCTTCAGACCTCTCTGCTCCTTATTCTGCTGAAGGAAAACCATTCCCTACAGCTCTTTTCCTCTCATATGAAGAACAGACCTGAGGCACTGCTACCCCCACACTATCATGTTCAGCTAGATGAGAGTGGGGGAATTTTCCAGTGGTCCAGCCAAGTGAATGCTTATGAGGACACAGAGCATACACAGCATGGAGAAGATGATCAAAAAGTTTCCTGTTACTGTCCTACAGCTACTAAATGTAAATTGACAGAATGCAAAGAACATTATCATGGAAACATCAGCACGGAGAGTGGCCTGTGGGAAAACATCACAGGAAAAGGAAAAAAGAGTTTCCCTCCACATTTGGAAATTTGGATGAAGTGCTAAGCTGCAGGGGTTGGATCTTGAACTAAGTGTCAGTGCTTTGGGGTCAGTGACCTTACCTCTACAGTACTTTATTGGTAGTGTGATAGATAATTTATAGCTTTAAAAAATGCTGGAAGGACATACTCTTTCATGGAACATATGGTTTGTATTTTTACTATTCCATTATTCTTGTTTCTGACAATCTGTAATAATTCTGTATAAATTTGTTACTAAAGTGCTGTTCTCTAATAGGCATACAGTATTTCCATTATTTGATGATTTTATCGTCACAGGGGTACATATGTCAAGTCCAAAAGCTCCTATGAAATGTGTGAGTATGTGCCAGGATTTCATTTTGACACAAAACCTTTAATTTTAGATGCAATCATATAAGCAACAAAGCTTCAACATTTCAGCTTGAATTCCTTGTAATAATAGCCATTTGCTTATTTCCTTCTTTTAAATAAAACTGACAGTGACAGCATATTGGCAAGGTTAAAACAATCCTGTTATTACAAGCATTTAATCACAATGAAAAGGAAATAATGTATTTTTTAAAAAAATATTTCTTTGAAGCATTACTGCCTGATTACCTCATAATAACTTTATCTTTCATCTATTCCCTGCCAAGCTTGTGTTTCACTCCTCTCTCTGTGAAGGATGGTATTTTTTTCCCCAAGCAGAAGCAGAATTTCTTTCAGTGGCTGTGAAATTTTTCTATTTCTGATACTCCTGCAAAAATCTCCAACAAAGGTTTACCATGGGACGTAAGTTTTAATTATTACCAAATTCACTTTGACATTAAAACAAACTGTAAGCAAATGGCCATTGCTTGGCCAAGTGTGACTGTCTGCATAAGCAATAACTTGCCATCTCCATCATGCTGGCAAAGCTGAATTCCTGTGGCCTGCAGAAATTAGTGTATCATCTGCTTCCATATAAGTTAACAGGGTTTTGCCACCAACTTGCATGGAAAAAGGACCAGGTTACAGATAAGAAATAGCTGAAAGGACAGATTTTTACCAATTTTTCTTTAATGAAGGCTAATTATTTCATGAGATTCGGGAAAAATCACAGAAAAGGTTTTGTTTCTTTCCTTATATTGTCCTAGCAGCAAAGGGTCACTGCTGAAATGTTCTGCCTGCTACAGACTGCCAAGGTTTGTCATGAAGCATGATCAGCTGGGAGTGTTCCAAACTTTAATACTTTTATATTCAAGATAATGATATTTTCAGTCAAGCGATACACAACTTTTGCCAAACCCAAGCAATGCAAATACAACTTCTCTTTGGTCGTATTGGCGGGATCTGTACTGCGTGGCAGGTGTCCTCCACAGCTTTGGTCCCCTGAGAGGTTGCTCTGGGGCCCTCCTGGAGCATTTGGAGGCTCCCTCTTGACTTCAAGCCTGGGTTTCCTCTGCAGAACCTAGCCAGGATTGCCTGGAAATGGTGCACATCTGAGTCTCATCCCAGCAGGAGAAACACTCCTGGATCCCACATTGCAGAGGAAGAATTTATCATTGCTTATTCCCATTATTCTGGCTCTCTGTTCATTTTATGACAAACCATAACAAAACAGCTAGCAAATATTCAGCTTTGCCATTGTTTGTAGCTTAGCTTTCAAACAGAATTTGTTATTTTCATTTTTCAAAAATCAAGGTCTGTGGTATGGCTCTTCTCCTACTTCAAAACAAAGCATTAAATCTATCTTTACCTGTGCAACAAACACGTTGAAAACATCATAACTCATCCTATTGCTTTTGGAGATTGGTAATTCCCCACCAGCCCAGAAGAAAAACAATCCTGGTCTTCTCTGATGGTTGACAGAACTGTGTCTTCTATTAGTAATAAAAATACTTTGCACGTATAAATTGCATTTCATGCAAAGATCCCTATGTGCATTACAAAGGTTGAATTATCATTATCCTTGTTTTACAAATGGCCTGCCAGTGTCACAATGAAAAACATTATATCACTGTTCCTTCAGCTAGCTCTTTTAATCACTAGTGGCCAGGACTGGGCTCGAAATTCAACTCCCACACAAGTATCACACTAGTACTTAGCCCTCCTCATTGTCCCCTGGTGACACTTATATGGAAGTAATAATGATGAGCTCGAACATGTTGCTGAGTGCTGCATATTTGTGAGAGAACAGCTCTAAGAGCATTGAATGTTCCACTGCCATCAATTTGAGCCCTTTCTGGATTAAAGCAAGACTTATCTGGTAAGCACCTCTCAGGAAGTTGTAAAACCAAATGGGGAAGAAATACAGATATCAAAATATTCTGGCTTCAAAAGAGGACAGGCTGGTCCACAGCATTTGTGATTACAGGTCAGACAACCCCTCTTTTATGAAATAAAGTGCTGGGGAAGAGCCTTAAGTCTTTTCCTTCTGCCCGTGCATAAAAAGGTTTCCTGATCATGGTCACAAGAGAAAGCTGTTGGTAAGGAACTTACCCTTCCAGACAGATCACAGGAGACTAATCCATGGCAAGAGAGCAAGGCAGTGCAATTTGCAACCTGGTAGGTAGGGTAGGAGTAGAACAGGAGAGCAAAGGTAAATTCAGAGGAGATTGTAATGTCCTTGCTGCCTCCTTAGTCCTCCACAAATTGAGGATGGGTTTAGTGCTGTAAAGGAAATAATTCCATGGTAGACAGGGTAGCTCAGCCTGCTTCCCTCCTCCAGCTGTATGTGTGTGGAAGCAATGCATCCTCCCTGGATAACTCTCTGCTTCATGCAGCTTGCAGCAGTGTACCTTGGACTATATTTTTTATGGATTGTGACTTTACATGGGAGGGGAACTGAAACCACTGACATTCATATTATTGGAATTTTGGACCAGAAGGAATTAGCAAAAAAATGTCTGACTTCCTCTAGTTTATAAGTTTGTAGGATGCCACAAATACTTTTCTATGATTTAGGATCAAAGACTGATTAAACCAAGTCATTTCAGTCTCCAGGTAGATTAACAGGCAAAGGTACAAGAAAAGAACAGGAGAGGCTAGATGCCCAGTATCTAGAAACCCAAGAGATGAGATATGCTCAAACATCTTTGTTATGGGAATTTTGAGGCAACCCCTCCCTCCCCAGAGTACCCCTGCCAAACTGAGGAGTAGAAATCCTGTCCTTAACCCAGTTTGTGGATCAGTACTAATCTGATGAGCAAGAACTCTGCGTGCAGGATGAGGAACTTGAATACCATCTTTAGACATCTTTAGAATACCATCTTCTGCCTTCCCATTGCTGGGTGCAGTTGATCTCTCATGCTCCAAGGGAAGGCAAAACATCTTCATGAGCTCTGAAGAGCATACATGTGCCAGTTAGGCTCTGAGAAGAAAAATCCTCCAGTGTGCTTGCAGGGATGGTGAGCTGTCTTACTCTGAGCTAGAAGTGGTTTGACAGAAATACAAGTAAGCCTGAGATGTCCCACTGACAAAGCAAAAAAGAGAGCAAATGTGGTTTCACACACTCATAGCTGAAAAAACCCTCTGTGATTAGCTGATCAGCCATAGACTAGCTGGTCTCCAAGAAACTAGGCCAAATATCTTTTTCAAAGTCTATAGTCTTATGTTGATAGCACAGCATTACCTTTGTCTTGAATAACTTGAACAGTTATTGTCTACTTTTACCTCTTCCCGCTGGCTGGCTGCGTTTGCCCAGTCCCAAGAAGCTCCTTGTGAAACAGGACAGGCCTCCTGCTCATTTCAGCAAGAATTTGGTGCTGCTAGCACCAGCTTTATTATAGTATGCCAAAGCCAAACAGGTATTTACAGTAACAGCAGTAATTAAGCTGCAGAAAAGATGGAGTTTTCTCTTCTAGACCTTGCTAAATTACTTTGCCCACACCCCAAACTAGACGAGTTGTCTGCCATTTGTACATGCTGAGGTTGTTTAGTCTGGAGAAGAGGAGGCTCAGGGGAGACCTCATCACTCTCTACAACCACCTGAAAGGAGGTTGGAGCCAGGGGGGGGTCGGTCTCTTCTCCCAAGTAGATTCCAGTAAGACAAGAGGGCATGGACTTAAGCTCTGCCAGGAGAGGTTTAGGTTGGATATTAGGAAGAAATTCTTTACAGAGGGGGTGATCAGGCGTTGGAATGGGCTGCCCAGGGAGGTGGTGGATTCTCCGTCCCTGGAGTTTTTTATAGAGACTGAATGTGGCACTCAGTGCCATGGTCTGGGAACCAGGGTGGGAGTGGATTAAGGGTTGGACGTGATGATCTCAGAGGTCCTTTCCAACGCGGATGATTCTGTGCTCCTTGGCACAGGTTATGTGTTTTTCAGCTTTTCCTATTGATTCTACAGGTCTCTGTACAGATGTGTTCTCAGTGTTACCCAAGTTTTCCAGTTCACTGGGAATATACAAGTGACCTCATCATGGGTGGACTCAAAGTACTGATAGAGAAACATTCCTCATCTTTCTTCCTCAGATTGCATAGGCATTTTTTTCATATTCACTTAAATTCCAGCCTTAATAGTTGAGATTGGATATCTATACATTTCACCAGCATGCCTAGAGGCTGCCCCCTCTCTGGGGAAGTGCATGTAATAGTTTCATCTCCTATGAAATTTGTTCCAGTTCAGCTGAGTTTAACAAACAGCACATATGAATTCTAATGGAAATGTACTATAGATATTCCTAACAATTTTAATCTCAAGAGGAGTAGCCAATAGGTAAACACTCTAAATGGCATAATCCTGTATTTTGTAAATCCAGCAGGATAACCTGTATGAAGAGCATGTATGAAAGTTGCTACCTTCGGCTGTAAAAATTGCATTGCAGGATCTTGTGTGGGGTGATCACTTCAGGCTGCACAGCTAGTAGTTTGTTTTTTCACACCTGTCATCATCATCACATCTTGGCTTTGCAAACAAAAATTTAAGAAAAGCTCTCCCCACACTTTCTGCAAGTGCACTGATGGCTGAAAAGGCCAATGTGGGATAGGCAAGTTTGGCTGCAAAAGGCCCAGCAGAAAGTCTCCTGTGAGGGGACAGCCAAGGCACTGTTCTTTCTGTGCTGTCTTTTCTCCTCAGGACCGATTCTACGTATGTTCTCAAAGGAGGCAGCAGTGTTATGGATGGTGTGTCTCCATGTCCCTCAATTGGAGGCCAGAGTGGACCACTGGTGGCAGTCAATATGGCCAAAGCTGAGGGATTGTTTCAGGGAGTCCTTGTATCTCCTCTCTGGGGCTCCTCTGTTGCAGCAGCCAGTGGCAAGTTCACCACAGAGCACAATCCTGCCTGTTCAAGGACAGTGACATTGGTCACACAGTGGATGTTGAGGATTGTATGGACACAGCACTGATGGAAGCATTCAAGAAGTCACAGGTGGTGGTGGTAGATGACCCATAATTCAGACCCATACAAAAGAGCAGACAGTACAATGGCTCTATAGACACTGATCTTTGTACTTTTCTTCAGGTGTTCATTGCTCCAGACTCTTTTATGAAGTCTTCTGAATGTACTGTGTGCTCTTGCTAATCTGTTGTTTATCTCTTTTTTGATCTTGGCCTCTGAGGAAATAATGAACCCCAGAGAGCTGAACTGCTGGACTGACTTAAGCTCTGATTCACCTATGGTGATGTGGGGATGATGGTCTTCCTGTGGTTCAGGCTGGTAGAGAACTTGTGTCTTCTTCAAGTTTCACACCTGTATGATACTGTCAATAATCACAGGTTTATCCCCTTATAAACTCTGACTCCAATCATTTAAAATCCTGATGCTTTAGTTATTGTAACTTAACCCAGAAGTTGGCTGCCTTTGCCTTAGAGAACTTGGGGAACAGCCCTCAAAACATGATGCAATCCCCAGAACTGAACTCCTGCATCTGTATGCAACCCCATGGTTGCCTTCATTGGACCTACCTGGGAGGAAGGGTAGGTAGGAAGCAAACCTACTTATACAAGGGCAGGAGCTCAGATACTCTACTGAGGGCTGACCATGACCTTGATTAACGTGGTGTCACTGTGGCAGACTGTACTGAGGTGTCCACAGGATGATGGTAGTTATCCCTGTAAAAGCAGGGGTTGTGGTATACACTGGCAGGGAAGAGGAGGGGGGGTGAAAGGACTTTTTCATCAATGTGCTCCCTAAGTGTAAGTGGAGGTTGTACATCCAGATAGGGTCTAATTCAAGATCACAGAGACATCGAATGGTTTGTGTTGGAGGGGACCTTAAACGTCATCTACTTCTAGCCTCCCTGATGCACGGAGTGTCTGCAGACAAGTAGAATAAATGCTGTGAAGTAAAAAATGAGAAACTGTTTCCTTAAACTGACACAGCAACTTGCTGCTCACGTCAGGAGGAGAGCTGGATCTTCTCTTGCTTTTCCTCCCCACAAGCATCTCCCTGCACGTGCATGTACATTTGCCACCATGTGGAATGGATGTGTCTTTCTGTTCACCTTTACTGAAGCTTTTCAGCCTATTGATACTTTGAATTCACCTTGGTACAGCTTCCAGCCTTTATATCATGCTATGCCCTCATCTGCAAGGCATTCTGCTGCCAGCTTTACTGGTGTTCTCCTGGGAACTGTGCATTTTCACCTCCTTTGGGTCCCCAGCAGCTGTTGGACAAGTGATAAAAGGGTAGTAAAATATTGGCCAACACTGTACGTATATGAAAGAATAACCAAAACACCTTGGAAATCTGGGTAGAATTATTTCATACGCATAGAGGATCTTATTTTGATATTTCTGTTTTAAACACATATATATTTTTAAGTGCACCTGTGATTTCCACATCTGGACTTTAGCAGGATGAGAGGTTTGAGTCCTTCTCTGCAAAATCAAGTGAAACTGCAAAACAGATCCAGATACTGGTGGCTGTGTGACTCCAAGGACTGATATCCAGTTGCATTGAATTTGCATTGAAGTCCTTCCTCGAAGCCTGTTTCTGTCCAGAAATGAGCTAATGCCATTATTGTGTGATGGCTCACAGGCCTACTGTCTCTGGAGTGCAAGAAAGAAACTCTGGTGATGGTTGTTCAGGTTTTGGAGAATTGTTCACAGTCACTATCTGACACCTATTCAATAACTTCATTGGAGAGAATGAGATGGAATGAAAAGATTCTCATTACTCCAGAACAGAACTATGTCACTAACACAGCAGAGGCTCTTTGTTGCCTGTAATACAAAAAAAAAAAAAAAAAAAAAAAAAAAAAAAAGACTGCTGTGTAATAGTTATTTCATGTTAATAGCCAGGTTTTAATAGTCAGGTTTGCTTAGTTACTCACTACAGCTATAGATTATGTGTGGAATCTGTGGAATGACCAGGTTCAGACCAACAGACTATGGCAAAGACAATAGCCTGATTTATCTGCTGCCTGAACTCAAATAAAAAAAAGATGTATCTCACTGTGAATCCTTGTTCAGGTTAGGGTTATCAAGGAAATACAGACACCACTTCCACAGGAAAAAAATGGAGGTCTGTCAAAACTGGAAGATTTCATTGAATAGTTTTTGCTTTCTTAAAACTTTTGTTAGAAATTCAAATTGGATATTTTTCTAAAAATGATGAAAGTGAATGGTTTGATATTTTCTCAGTGAGTCTTTTCTGATTTCTAATCTATAAGTTTCTTTCAAATTAAAATAAAACAATAAATTTTTTATTTTGTTAAACCCAAAATGTTTTACCCAGCAATTTCCTCACAGATCTGTTTTTTCCATTTCAAATTGAAACCAAATTTCAAAGTCCTAAGAAACTCTGGGAAATGAGTTTATATATTTCAATATTCTATAACATATGATTAGATTAGTTTATTTTGGTTACATTCACTTCTTTCCATCTGTGTACTGTGAAAGGTGTGGTACTCAAGTCTTAAAAGAAAAAAATCTTAGGAAAGGAAAGTTCAAAGCCATATCACAAATTTTTCCAGAGACAACAACCATGGTGTGATGAATGACAAATCACAAACAAGGAATCTGATTTAACACTTTAATTCATGTTCAATTTACAGAGTAAAACAAACTATTTAAACAAATCAGTGGGAAAAAATGAATTCACAAGAAGTCCGAGGTAATGGAATTTCCCCTTCTGTGTTCAAGTATGCTATTCTTTGTGATTTATTTGCTTGGATACATTCATGACATAATATTCCATACTCAAATAAGTGAGACAGTCTTTTTCTTAGTAATTCTAAGGCACTTTGTATATCTACCATTGTTTCATTGCAAAGATGCCAAGAACAAGACTAGAAGATGCAATCAGATTATTACACCAATATCAAGAATCTTTAGAGTTGTGTTATATGTATTTCTTAAACCTACCAAGTGTTGAAACGCTCACATTTCAAACCAGAAAAAGACTGAAGGGGAGAAACACATATTTCACTGAATATTTAATACAGTAATTAGTGACTTCTCAGGTGTCTGAAACAGCTATGGTGGTAGACTGGTACATGCAAAGACTAAATGAGGAATGGGACTGACAAGATGCCATATTTATAGGCCAATTTTCTTCACTCATGTAGCATACTAAGAATCAGGCAATAGAGAAGAAATGCATCCCATTAATTCCCCCAGAACAAATTGTTCTGAATTCAGTCAACAGTAACTTGGTCTGAGCTTCTCACAGAAACCCAGACTGATGAAGACACATGCAAAAGTTGGTAAAACCTTTAAAAACTGAGCACCTGTCTTGCCTTCATACCCCAGCCTTTCTCCAGCCCAGCCTAAGTGGGCAGATGACCTGCATGGTTGGCAGAGAAAGTGGAAAGCTCTTCAAGAGAACCAAGAAGTGGGAAAAACATGGGGATGAGTCCAAATTTCAGGATGCTGAGAAATTACTTCCTCTCTGAGAAAAGCCATGTGATGGTGGAGATGATACTTGGAAAACTAAGCCCAGTCAATCATACCTTTGTGCCTCTGCATATCACTGTACCTTGTATTTTGTCATCTGTCAATGCAATAGCATCACTCCACATGTACTTTGACCCCCACAACTCATTCTTCTTCTGCTTGTGCATTTTGTCAAAATTCTCCTTCCCTTGAAAGAGATCTGGAGTGCCAGCAAGCAGTCTGACAGGATTAGATAACCCAAAGTCAGGAGTCTCTCAATGTCCACCATCTGTGTCATGTGTGTAAAGCAGCCTTGAAGCTGCTTTATTTCTTCAACCAAAGCAGTTCAGCATGCCAGGATGAGAGGATGAGATGGCCTCAGGTTGCATCACAGGAAGTTTAAGCTGGATATTAGGAAAAATTTCTTTACCAAAAGTGTTATCAAACACTGGAACAGGCAGCCCAGGGAAGTGGTAAGTCACTATCCCTAGTGGTATTTAGAACACCTGTAGACACTGCACTTTAGGGACATGGTTCAGTGGTGGATGTAGCAGTGTTTAGTCTTACAGTTGGACTTGATGATCACAAGTGTCTGTTCCAAAATAAATGATTCTATTATTCTAATTACCTTGAAACTTCTTTGTTGCTTCAATGAAAACAGGCCAGCATGCCAGGTCACTGTCTCAGGCGAAGCTGGTAAAAGCACAGCAGGAGTACTCTTCAAAATGTCTACAGGAGTTTCTGGTTAGAGAGTGTTTAACCGGAGTGACAAATGCCCACAAAATGTTTCTACACATCTCCACATGGCTGGGCTTTCTATGCTGTCCTCAGACTCACCCTTTTCTTTTTGTGATGTTCCTATATCTGTCTCTAAGTGAACCATTCCAGGTTATGTGTCTTAAATTTTGCAATGCATACCTGTGTTTTGAAAAATAGGTACTAATCCTGCTCAGCTTGCCGTGTAGCTGCCAAGCTGTGGGTACTGAGGGTTCAATTCACAGACAAAGTGATCTAACATCTTTTCTACAGAAAAAATCTAGAGCTGCAGGAGGATGATGCAGGATGCTGAGACCAAAGCTGTCCTAGACAGCACTGGCCCTTCAACCTGCACAGACACAGCTTTGCCAGCAAGCCTGAGTCCCAGCAGCATGTGTGTCCTCTGCCAACACAAGTGTGGGTTTGTATGTGTGCTTCAGCCTGCTGATCACACAGGTGCAAGCAAAGCCCATCAGAGAAAAAGGGAGCAAGAATCCTCTGGGGGCCATTACACCTTCACTCATGCAGTGGGATTGCCCCACGTCTGTCTATCAAAGTCCTCAGCCATGGTGATTCCTGCCCCGTGATCTGGACACCCACTTCCTGGGCCTGTCTGCCAGCGTGTGAAGGGGGACAGGTCCTGCCTGCCTGAGTACCATTCCCTGCCAGCCTGTGGGTAGGTGTCCTCCTTCTTCTGTGAAGGCAAGCTGGGCCACAAGAGACATGCCACCCTGAGATAGCTCAGGGACTGACTGTGAGTCTGTGCAAATCACAGGAGAGATCCCAGTAGGGTTTTACCTTGGGCTCTGTCAGTCTTACCAAAGAAATTCGGTCGTGGATGTGCCCTGAAAATATCCAACTAAATAAGCAGTTGCTTCTGCCTCTCCTCAGACTCAAAGCAGGTGTAAAAACTTTTGTACTTTCTCAATCAGTCTTGTATTCCCTTCAGACTAAGGCTGACCCAATACGGACACAGGAAGGAGAAGGAAAAGCCAACACTCAGGCCCCATTTCTGTTATAAAGTAAACCAGACTGGTAAGTTTCCAGTGGCTGATGGGCAAGCACCCATGTGAGCTTCACTCACATCCGTATGCTCACCCATCTTAGCCCTGCAGAACAATGGCCAGGCCCCTTCTCATCAGTGGTCACTGGCCTATCTTAGCCTCAAACTATAGTTCAGTGTTGCCTGAGACAAAGCTGGACAGAACAGGTCAAAAGCCACACCAGGGTGCATGTAAAGAATTAAATGATTAGTGCAACTCTGAGTCTGTACCCTGGCACTGCTTTATTTGCTTCAATAGATGCAGGCAGGTGCCCAGTCCTGCTACTTTGTGCTGTGCTTAAGCTTCCCTGATAGCCTGAAGTGGGTTTATGAAAGCCATGGGGGTATCTCCATGGGTGCTGTGGCCCCAGAGTAGGATACACAGGAGGGACCTAGAGACTTCTCTGTGGACAGGACGTTCTTCTCCACCCCAGCTGCCTCTGTGCCACCAACAGCAGACAGTTACAACTGAGTCCTTGCTGCCCAGTTCTCTACTTCATGCCTTGTCCATCCATACCATTCCCCTGTCAGGATTGTCAGTGGCATTATTTAACTACATTTAGACTTTATGAGCCTGCTGGATTTAAAAAAAAAAAAAAAAAGTCAATCTGAGACACCATCTGAAGGAATTTGGGCTATTTCTGCCTTGCATTTGGGCACAGAGGTTTTATTTGCCTGTAATAAGAAACATTACCTTCTCCTCCCCCCCAATAAAATGATTCCTCTAATATTTAAGTTTCAAGACCATACACTGTGTTTATAAGCCTCAGGCCCTGAAGTAAAATAAGATTGAGTTTCCCTCAGGTAAGTACTTCCAGACACTTTATCTGCTATATCATTACAACTATACTCTATTTGTTACTGTACTATGTAACACAATACTTGCATTATATTCCACATGAAAAGCTGTTTCTGCAGCATCTTGTCATCATTTCACGAACGCGGCTTTGAAGCCGTTTTGAATTCTGAATTCAGTGCATAACAGCGAAGGCTCAAGTGCACAACACCGTATTATTTACTCAGATGGGGTTAATTGCTGAATAAAAGAATGGATCCTTTCAGTTTACCTTTTTACAATCTCACTCACACTGGATATGGAAGACAGGAAAGTCTGTGATAAATATCAAACTTTCTAATCAGAAACGAGCCCAGTCGTATTTGAAATCTTGAACTTAATCCAGAATCAGGAAATGCAGCCACTTGTGTTACTGTTGCTGAAAGAAGAAAATGACCTTTTTATTGTAGCTTACATTCACTATTGTACTTGTGAACCATGGGGAATGGAGCAGGAGAAATGCAAGGGCCTAAGGAGACCTTCTTTTAACAAGAAAACTGAAATTGGGTGTAATAAAAATATATGGCTGATATAAAGGCTGTGTTTCTCCAGGGGAAATATGTCACTTTGACATGGATTCACTCCTAACAAATTATTTCTGCTTCCTAGCTACCGGTAATATTTGCTGTCAGGCACCTATTGCCTTAAATTTTACCAGATTTAGCCTCAGCAGAGATTCATTTGAATGTAGAAAAATTAATAATCCATACCTTTAGCAGGAATATAAAAAGTGAAATTATACCATAAATTTTTAAGTGGAGATTGACTTGCAGAAAACACTTTTATTTCCCAGTGATGTTACAGGGTGAATGCCTGCAGGATTATTTCAACATAATGACTCTCTGCTGATGACTAATTTATAGCTGAACTGGAATCCTGGACTAACATCAGTAACTGAGTGCCATAACTCAACAGCGTGCTCTTGGACAGCACACAGTGGTAGGTAATGCTGGACCAAAGGAGATCAGAATCATAAAATTATACACATTTTTTTGTGATGTGGAAACTGGATTTATACCTTACCCAAACCCAAGGTTTTTTTGCATGAGAAGTTTATTGTGATGCCCTCTGATCATGAAGAATCAGATGCAAAGGACATTAATAGCACATCTGGAGCTAGATTTGCGAAGCAGTCATAATATTGTGTGAGCAGTTAAATTAAGTGGGTGGATTTTAAAATAGTTTAAAAATGTTTTAGAAATACTGAGAGCCTTGCACATTCCCTAGGGCTGGCTGATCTCTTTTGGGAAATCAGTTAACTTAATTATCTTGAGAAATCAGAGCCTAGCTATGAGTGAAAGTTTAAGCTGATGGGTCAGACGGTGGGAAGTTGTGAGAGCTTTCTGTCCTTTTTCACTAAGTTTTCAGTACCATGTAAAAGAGAGTCAGCCTTGTTTTCTGATCCCTAGATCTCATTTTTCACTCTTCCTGATTCTGAGGGTAGGTTGTTTTTTTTTTTCTTTTCACTGTTTGTGCCATAAAATAATCCAGAAGATATTTAAAATGAGATCAAAACAAAATCACACATCAACAAAAAAAGAAAAACTCGTATGAAGTTCTTTAAGCCTGCATATTACCAAATGAGAAACTGGCATTGGCTGGAAGGATAAACTCCCACTTTTCTGGAATAAGGCCTTATAGATTTTTCTCATTGTATCACCAGCTCTCATAGGTCATGGTAAAAATATTAGCATGAGCTTCAGCTGGAACAAATTCAGGCCTTTCCTAGGAGGTTAGTTGGATGCGATGTGCAAGGATCACCCAAGGACAGCACCAGCCACACTAGTACCAAAGGATGGGAGACTTACTGGTTAAATCCCACCAACAGCATCTGCCAGCAGAGCTGTGTATGATTCCCCAGTGTCCCAACTCAGTAATGATGGTTCCACAACACTCCCCAAGAAATTAAACTGTGTTCCTATGGCCCATTATCAGGTGGAGTTGCAGCAGACAGGATGTCAGGAAGCACACTGGGAGCCCAGCAGTAACTCTCAGGCTGGAGCTGGATAGGAAGCAGTTTTATAGTCCAACCTTTGCTGCTGTGGGCTTTTTAATTTTTCTCAAGAAGGGGGAAACCAAGACTTTGTGAATTGAAAAGGAAGAGATATGGAAAGCAAGAAAACAACTACCACTGCAACAGCCAGGCTTGCAGTTAGGTCATTGACTTGAGATCTGGGTAAATAACATCCATGTAGCTGCTCTAAATGATTTAGAATAAGAGGAAACATAAAGGGACATAACTGCAGAGAAAGGCTGCTACAATAAGCATCCACCACATACAGTAGTGTCTGTAAATCCATTAATCTGAGCAAAGAACACTGTTTGAAAAGCAATTTAAAAGAAATGTATCAATACTCAAAATCAGCCATATGGCTCTATGACTATTACAGAGAAGTTTCTTCTCACTTATCCTCAATATTTACACGTGTGTAGTATATTCCCCCTTGTTCTTGTATGAACAGTGTACTCCAACATGAACAGTGTTTCCCTCTCTGATGTTCCTGTGACATATTTCTATGGATTAGTTATATCCCTTCTCACTCTTCATTCTTCTAAGATAAGGAGGCTGAACTGCCCAAATCACATCTCACATGAGAATCCAGCCTTGCCATGCCTCCTTGCTGGAGAGGACTCACACACAGCCTTCTTGCTGGAGGCTTCACCAGCAGCACTGAGCCTTCCCTCCTACTGCTGAAAATACCTGTCACCTACAACCAAATAAAGCTTTTTCATGTGCATTACACTAAGATCTCACAGATACCCTATGGCAGACCAGTTTCCCATGGTCTTCCTTCTCTTCCATTACTTTGTAGTAATGAACTCATAACACACCAGAAAACTCGTGCTTTGTACATGAAAACATGGCTTTGCCACCAGAATGTTGTTATTTTTACCTCTTGCTGCTACTGCAGACCTCCTCTGAGTTGATGATGTTTCCCAATTTGATAACACGAACAAGTGCCATTAATACACTTATCTCTCAGTGTGTCAAAGCAACTCATGAAATCATTTTGTAAAATAATTTCAAAAATACCCTCATGTACACTTTCCATATTCTCTGCCCAGCTAGTTTAATACCTCCTCTCTGCTTATTGAGTTTATACATTTTTAGCACAAAAAAAATTGTCCAAAACATGTTTGTACAAAAAAGAATCTCCTTTCTAGTGGTTTTGGAGCAAATAATGCATTGCGTACATTTTCCTTGTTTTTGACATGCATGGTCACAGAAGAAGTTATACCTTACGGCTGGTTTGATCCAATTTTGTAATACCCATTTTATACTTTATTCTACTTTTTGTTTACCCCCACCCTTTCTGAGTCTTCTTTTGAAGTTTTTCTCTAAAGCCTTTCACACTGTGAAACGCACCTAAGAAACCTGACTTTCTCAGAATGTCTTTTCCCTTCTTTTCAAAATTCTTTAATTTCCACCTGTTAGATCCTTGCTGCTGGTCACCAACACACCACCACCACCCCAAGAACTCCAGGATGAAGTTTGTCCAACAGCCCAATTTAAATCAGGACAATCCTAACCCCAGCCTCCGTTAGAGCTCAGAGTTCTCAGGGATCATTTGTCCTCACTTCACTGATGATGAAGACTGGCTGTCAGCTGCCCCACTTGGTGTATTGTTCAGAATCAGAACACGCTGAACTTTTTTAGTCCATCTCATGTTGCACTTCGTGATGGCACAAGAAGGAGTTAACAGAGTAAAAAATCAAGTCCCGCTTCAAGTATTTTTATAACTTTCTTTACGCCATGGAGCTGTGGAGAAAAACAACATTTTAAGGGTTGCTCTTTTTTTCCATTAGGTTGTCTGCTTTTACAGGTGGTGAGTTGCTATAAGATCTGAAAATCTCCACACGTGAAAATGCAATGGCGAGATGGTCTGGAACTGAAACACTCAACCTGCCCGACCCATCGCGTGTGGGTTTATAGCACAGTCACTTGCTAAACTAACAGTAATAGTCTGGTGTGTGAACACCTAATACTATGACAGCCAGAGATACATTTTTCTCCCTGGTAGCTGGTTCACCTTCTCCTGGAGCAGTGTGTATAAGCTCCCTTCCACAGCCTTTGGGTGAAGAGTCACAGTATCTACCCATTAATCAAGTGCAGAATTTCTCTTGTAATCTCTGTAACAGAAGACAGATCCAGTTCTGTCCTAACGCTTTCGTTGCTTTTAAAGTTTGCATGTAATCGTTAAGTGAATTATTTGTGTACAACTTTTCTGCCAGAAATCTGGATCAAGATGAATGTTTGGAGTCAGGGTGGATAGTGCAGACATTTTTGGTGTTATTCCAGCAGACTGCTACCATGTTTGTAGCATTACAGGGTGATTCAGGTGTGAAGGGAACTCAAGGGACTTTCAACCCAACCTGTTGCACCACAGACAGTCAGTTGGCAGGGCAGCCCAGACTGCTGAGGCCTTTGTTTTGTCCAGTCTTGAAAACTTCCAAGGATGGAGACTGTACAACCTCTCTCAACAACTTGTTTAACTTCTTGGTGGTCCTCATGGGAAAATTTCTCCTTGTATTTAAATTTAATTTAAATTTCCCCACTGGAAAGCCACCCAGCCCATAGTCCACCCCATAGGAGAGTTCCATACATTAATTCTGCTCCTTCACATAGAGGACAAGCCACCCTCATCATCCCTGTGTCTACTGAAGACCCTGTATCCACTGCAGCACAGCAGTCATGCAAGCCTGTCCCACCACATCCACGTTATACCTGTGATGCTGTAGCTTTGTAAGTACATGCAGAGCTCTGTTTCTTCCTGCTTGTTTCCCAGACTCTGTGCTTTGGTGTACATATACTTAAGGCAGCCTTCCATTCACTGTATTTTACCATCCCTGAGGCCTTTGTTTTTCCCATTACAATTCTGCAATCTTTTCTTTCCACCCATGAACACTGTTTACTCAGCTGTGGGTCATAATCTCCTTCCCTGAGTGGTTCAGGTTTAAATAATTTTCAGTACTTAAAATACTGAATGTCTTTCAAATACTCAATACGTTTCGATACTCAACACATAAAAACATTCAAAGCTTTGCTTTTCATTCCTACCTCTGTGGGTGTTTTGTGCCTTTGAAACAAGGTAAATCTGATTACAGAATACATCCCATATTGTGTCACCGTAAGATGTTTCCTTAAAACACTGTGAGACATTTCCTCAAAAGCAGATAATGCGGAGTTTCTGTTGTCTTCAGTGATCGAAAATAACTGCCTGCTCTTATCTGAAACCAGTGACAATCACCACAAATACTTCAGAGTGAAAATACTAAGGGCAACAATAGTAGGACATTCTGGTTCCCTTAAAAAATTATTAGTCGCTTTTATGCAAAGATATCCCTTTGAGTGAGTTCACACACACAGCATATTAATGTTCAAAGTGCCTATCCCTCAGAATAAGGCCTTAAACCACCCCAGAGGAAGCATAAGGGAAAGGAAGGTGGACAAAGGTAAATATGATCAACCCACATGATTTTGCAAAATACTGTTTCATTTAATTTTTTCTGATCTCAAAGAAGATGTGAATCTGTGAGGAAGAATCTGTATGAACTAGGGAGAAGAAGATAATATATGTTGCTCAAAGAGTTAATAAAAATTAAGTGAGTCTGTTGCCTATTTTGTAACTGCCAACAAGTAATTTCTGGATTTGGAACACAGAACCTCTACATATTTCTAACATCACTGAAGCTGACCACAACATGAAGCAGCACCTGGAGGATGTCCACACATGACCAAGGAGATTTTGGTAGTAGAGTGACTGATTTATGCTGCCAGATATCATGACATCGGCAGGCTGTTGGAACAAGACTTTTAACATTCTAAAAATGTTTGGGGAATCAGTATATTTATTCTCAATCCCAAATTAGAAACTTTGGATCAAATGGGCCTGATTTCTTCTAATGGCAGTGGGGGGTGGGTATTGGTCAGGTTTGACTGATTCCTTTCTTAGAATGCCCTATAAACTAGGAAGAGTTTATCTGATTATTTTTCTTATTTTTCCTTATTGTTGCTAAATCTTTCTGTGTCAAGAAACACTAGAAAGTCAAAGGCCACTCAAGACTTGCTACAGTCTTTCTGAGACAGAGTCCTCAGACAGCCAGAACTGCTTTTCATGCAATTTATTGGCAGTGAAAAGGAATGGAAGAGAGGTGAAGAGATGGCCCATAAGAAAGGTTGTTCTAGGTTGGTGTCTGATCTGGAATTTCACATCTGGAAAGGTGGAAAGTCAAAAGGTTCAGTTTTGCCCTTTAGGTGTGGAAAAGTGAGTATGTTTTATAAATAACATGCCCTTTCACTTGAACAAAAAATAATAGCATGTTGTACATGACATTCCTTCTCTGAATAGGTGAGAGTGAGATGGGGGCATTAACATCTGAACTGAAGAGGGAGGTGAACCAAATTCCATCACTTCTTACCTATCACAAAAGTTGCAACTAGAGAAGAACAAACCAATCTGGACATAATAACTGCCCTTTTACAAAATGTAAGCATCTTGATATTAGTGAATTAAAGATTGAAAAAAGGAACTTCTGTTAATTTCTTGTTTCTCTCCATTTTTTTCTTTGTATGGTCCTTAGATTTTGGTTTCATTTAGTACAGATTTAAAAATTATTTTTATTTATTTAATCTTTTTAACATCAGTTGTTCATTTTCCAACCAGGCTAAAAGTTGCTGTCATTGCAGATTTTTTTTTCAAGACAAGAATTTAATGCTGCTTTTTATGGTGTTTTAACTCTCAGTTAGCTTCAATTTTAACCTCTTGAAGAGAAGAAGACTTCATTAAAAAATCTAGAAGTCAAACTCTTTTACTTCTTAGAAGTCACAGTGAACACTCCTTGCTCCTTCTGATGATTTTCCAAGAAGCTAGACAGTGCCATACTTTTACTTATTATTTTAATAGTATATATAAATATAGAAGAAACCTCCTTAATATACAGCTTGCAGGTTTTTTTGCTGCATGAAACAAAAAAGTTATAAAATAAATTTTAAAACTGAATGAAACTAAAGAAAAAAATTTTCTAGTGTGAGGTCTTCTGTAAAGTAACAGCAGTGGCAACAGACAAGTTCTTTGCAAATGACTCTTAGCCTCTAGGGTAGAAATCCAGACCATTTCAGTGGTTTATTGAGTATGACTACAAAATATATTTTCTTTTCAATTTTTTTGTTACTTACCAGATACAGAAATTTGACCTGACCTTTTCATACTTTCAAAGGTGGTTTCATTTTGTGTAAATTGCTTTTCTATATCAAGAAAATACATTCTGTTCTTCAGGGATTTCTGGTCCTACTGTCAAGGTCAGAAAAGCCCTGTTGGTGGCCATCAGATGGAGTTTGCAATACCAGCACTCTGCCCAGCCTACTGTCTCTTAAGATGTGCTCATCCATGTTTGAGACTAATAAAGAGAATCATCAGTGCAAAATACAGGTCTGAAAGTCAAACAGTTTTTTACATGCTCTCTGCCACCTGGTATTTAAAGCACAGACTGCAATGAGTGAAACCTGGCACTCAATCTCCCAGTCAGTGAAAGGCTGGACATCCTTATGGCAAACCCATATAGATTCTGAAGGTCTCCCTTAGTGGCATATTTACAGCACAAGGTGTATTTCATGACATAATTCAGTGAAAATCTCACACTTTCTCAAGTGTTCCTGATTATTCTGTACTTGTTCCTAGCCTCGAAGAACATAAGTAGATTTCCCGATGGTGTTATTACTCTCTTAAGAATTAAATCATTCTATCTGGGATGAGAACAATTAGCAATATTATGGATGGGTTATTTTTAGTTGTACATATTTTGTAGATAAATGAAATGTCCAATAAGAGAGTAATTCCTACGTCTTTCTTAGCTGACAGGGGAGAAAGAAAGTCACATCTTGACTAATCTGGTTGTATCAGACAGGCTGAGCTGCACCTTATGGATCATCATGCCTGGGAGAATGTGAATGTTGATTTCTCATTGCACATTGCAATCTGGCTACCCGCATGGATGTTTCAACATCCATGGTGGTGCAGAACTAGAGAAATTACTCACCTGTGATTTCTGTGGCCTTCTTCCAGCTGAGATTTACAGCATCTGATGATAAGGCATATTTTAGCTATTCCTAATGGATATGAAAAGCCCAGGCTTGAGCCATTACATGTTATTTTGTGTGCATCAGCCTCAGCTATGTCTTAGTTGTCTTGAAAATTCAAGGTTATGTTGTTTTTTAGAGTCCACAATGAAAAAAAAAGTTGTACAATGATTTATTTAAGTCCCCTGCCTCAATCCGCATGGGTAAATCTCTGCATGTTGTTGATGAGTATCAGAATGTCTGTTCAATAGCATGAAAAAACATGTGTGCAGCTCAGAAGTGGGAAAGAAAGGAGAAATTTTCTTGCTGCTAGGATTTTGAAATCATAATCTTTTAGATCCATATGAAGAAACTTTCTAAAACCCCACCACTAACATATTTTCTGTAGGTAAGAAATATTCATATTTTCTCACTGATTCTGTCTATTGAAATAGGGTCTTACTGAGGAAACTACATGTGATTTAACAATCTGAGGTTAAGATCCAGCCTCTTAAACCCTTACGTGTGTCCCCTCCTCTGGAGTGCAGGAGTTAAGATACCTTATCTGTATGATACTTGCCACTTAGGAAGATGCATAATGAAGTAGGTTATTCTCACAACTGAAAAAAAAAAAAAGTCCAAGATTAAGCTTGTTGACCCTTCCTCTCCCTCTCTAGGAATGCTTAAGAAGTTGCTGAGGACACCAGGGCCATCTTCTGACACAGCCTGCAAGGACACAGAGGTGCCTTGAGCACACTCTGCTGTAGACCCAGAGAAGAGATTGCCACCTGTCTATCTGTCAGATGAAAATACTTCAGCTCAGAAAGTTACTTCAGGCTGGCTTGGTTTGATCTCCAAACTCTACTGGCCAGAAACCCCCAGTTTGATGGAGAGGAGGAGCACAAAAGGTGGGGCTGCTCTTTTTCTGTCCTTATTGCTGTGCAGTTCTGGGGCAGGCAGAGCACAAGGTGATGGGGGATGATTGTGCTGATCTGCTCAGGGGGTGTTCCTCCAAGCAGGCATCCTTGCAAAGTGGAGGTCTTCCTCAACAGCTTCCTGTGGTAGCTTTTATCATGCATGACACACAACAGTTCAGCCATCCCAGATGCATCTGGTGAAGGTAGTGAGAGGCCACTGCACTGTGATGCAAATGGATTAGGCACAGACTGACCACTGGGGAAAGAGATGAGAGCTGGAGGGGTGAGACTGGCTCTGCTCAAAAAGTCAGCTCCAAGACCTGTCTGCTGGTGGAGTGAACAGCTCAGCAGCCCAATCATCCACCATGCAATTCTTGCACCTTAAAATGGAACTAAGCTAAGCAAATGCCAGAGGAGATCACTGAACTTCTGACCAGGGACCAGACTAAACTTTCCTGCCACTTTATGATCACAGCTCTATGCTGCACACATGACAGGACCCAGACCCAGTTGTGGTCTCCTCCACAGAACCAGCTTGGGTGGCACTGAATTCTTCTGCACAAGCACCTTCAACTTGAACCACAGCCAGCTGCTGGCACTGTGTGGAAATAGGGGCCAGTTTTACGTCTCTGCTAAGAAACTCACAGCAAGAATCCAACTTCTGGTGATGTCTTGAGGATGCTGTTCACACAGGGGCCACCCTCACCCCTAGCAAGCAGGGAAGGAGCAGACTTTGCAGCCAAGCCCACAGCCTCTGCACAGCATGGGCTTGCATTCTCCCAGCACAGCTGTATCATGTTGCTTGGTGCTTCCTATTGCTTGAGGACAGTGCCACTGGCAGGCCTGAGCACTCCTGCCTGCTTCATCAGGAATACAACATTTAGGGCCAGTTTTTGTCTCAAACTAGCAGTTCCTCCATCTACAGTAAGTTGCATGGGGGCAGCAGGGTGTGTATGGGGGCAGTAATCTGCTCCCTGCAGCCAGCCTTGCTGCTAAAGTTACACTGTGAGTGAGGTCCAGCACAGCCTTTTCTGCAGGGGGACAAACCTGCAATCTGAATTAGCTTTAAACGGATTAGTTACACCCCATCAAACTCTTGTGGGCATGTTATTATTCAGAATTAAAGTGACCTGATTTGGAGTTAAGCTAAATCTGAAGATGAATGCTTTATTACAGCTGGTAAATCCACTTTGCACCTCTGCTTAATTTGGATTAACTTTCTCGGGGGACCCTCAGTGCTCAGAGTCCTGCTGGTGGCCAACTCAGTTATAGCACCTGCTGCTGTCCTTCTGCTAACCGTGCTAAGAGAAAAACTCGTGCTGAGGTGGAGTGCTCCTCACTGCAGACTGAAGGAGCAGGACAGAGGCAGCCACTGGAGACTACTCCTAAAAAAAGCAAACACTCAAAGCACTTCTCTTCAGAGCTTTATCACCAGCTGCCTCCTTAAGCAGGTACCACAGTGTCTCCGTGCCAGGGCAGAAACACAAGAGGAGAAGCTGCCTCCCAGGGCAGGAGATCCTGTCACACCACTGCAATGAAGACACAAGAAGGTCCTTAACCCAAGGGGAGCAGAGCTGCCCTGGCAGCATCCCTCCTCCTCAGCCAAAGGAGAAGGGGAAGGAGGTGCAACCATGGACCTTCTCTTTTGCCCTTTCAAGGTGCTTCAAGCTGGGTTTCCCAGTCACAGGGCTTCTTCTGCAGACGGCTGCTTCCCGAATCCTTGCACAGGAGAGTCAGCATTTCCTAAAGATGGTGAGTCTGATGGCTGAGATGACACTGTAGTGTACCTGGTGCACTGCAGCTGGGAGGGTGACTGCTAGCTCAGCAATAAGGTTGCAGGCTTCGGTCCCAGAGATCTGCTACAGCCACAGGGCTCTGGTGAGCATGGCTGTGCTCCCCAAAAAGACGCTGGTTCTGCCTGAATCTGAACATTATTCAATTTATGAATATTTGTCTAAGATGTCTCATTGTTAAGGCCAAATGAAGCCTTCACTTCCTCTACAAATATTTGTGCGATGACCTGTAACTACTGGCCAACATGCCTGCCAGCACTCCATTAGATGACATCCCATTTTACAATTAACTATTATCATTTGATAACCTCCTGAGGTTAAGAATACAGATGTAAGATCTCCAAGACTCCTAATGGGAATACTTCATATCAGAAGTATGTTTCCCTTGAGGATGACATCACCGGAGGGACACATATTTCAAATACTTTTGCCATCATATTTTGAAAGCTCCTTTAGAAATACAAAAATGCTTTTGGAGCCCCGAAAGAACTTTTCTGTCAGTCTCAAGTAAACATAGTACCATATAACTCCTTGTAAAGCCTTATGTAATAACAACCAAAAGTGTCATGGGAAACAAAGCAAAGAATTGAAACACAGCCAAAGAAATAAACATGTCTCGTAGATGGTTTTGATATTACCTGAAAATAGTTCTTTGCTGAATGGTATGTTATCATTTTTGTGATAAAGCAGTTCAAGTGGAGCTTAAGCCACAATTTCAAATCAGGACCCTGACTATATGGGGACCTGGGATATTAACTTTAGTAGAAAATGTTTATACATGTGTATTGTGTGTGTCTATATAGATAGACACAATCTATGTGTCTATAATTCATGTATACATGAATACACAAGTATATATGTGTATGTACATATATATGTATATAATCTGTGTATGCAACTATATGACTAATTTATTTGTAGTTTGTTGTTTTGGTTTGGTTTGTTTTAGTGCCTCCTCCACTTCCACTTCTTACCTTCTGTATATGTCTCGGATCATACAGTTTAGGAAAAGAGACTATGAAATAAGTACCATTTACTATACTTCCACCTTCTGAAGTTTCCCTCCACTAGATAAATATAAATGCAGAAAAACTTCAGTGTAGTTAAAGATGTTACCCTAGCGAGGAAGCATTACAATCCATGGAGACAGTCTAAAGAGTCACCGTTTTTTCTTGAGAGAATGGAATCTCTTTATATAATATACTTGGTAAAAGAAAAATCCAGAAATGGAAGGACCCCATTCATTTTCAGCCCTCTTATGGTGTCTTTTGCAAGGACCAACAATGTTCCACCCACAATGCCAAGATGGCACTTACTAAACACATTTTATTTACCTCAACATTTTCTTATAGCTCATGAGCAGACCAATAACTGCTCTAAGACATTTTATTACTACCTGTTTTCATGCTAGAGTACCTTTATATTTATAAAGCTTCACTTACCTGCAACAGTAGTTTGGTAGTACAATATATAAAATTATTCAAATGAGGTTTCAAATACATCCCAATGACAATATTTAAACTAAAAATGAATACTTAAATCTTCACTGTATAAAATAAGACTAATTTCAGTGTCCAATCTGATTCACGTTTTTTGAAGGAAGAGTAGCTTCCACGGCCAAAGACTTCATCATTTGATAGACAGTCCCTGCAGATTTGTTAAACAAGAATGATAACAGCAAGAAATCATTTAACTAACTAAGTAGAACTGGAATCTTAGTATAGAATTAACACTATGTATCTTAGAGCCATAGTTTGAAAGCCCATTTTATGTTTGAAAATGGACAATTTATCTGAAGCTTTAAGAATGAAAACAAATTCAGTTCTGCTTTGCATAGGCTGTATTGAAACCTATGTATCTTGATGTGATTATTTATGCTGTAATACATATTAATTAAATAAGCTTTTAGAAGAATGTCACTCTAAGGTAAGCTGCAGTTTGCTTCCACCAGCTTGGACAGGCAACAGTTCAGGTGCTTTGATAATACAAGAAGCCAATGGCTCCTGTTGGCAAAGGCACCCAATCCTCTGCCCATACATGTCCAGAGTCACAGACTTTGCACGACTGGAAGACAGGCTCTGAAAAAGAAAGCTGAATCATGTTCACACAAAAAAACCACAGCAAACATGTTGCTTTAAAAATGACAGTTAAAAGGGGCTAGACCACTGCTGCAAAACGGTCCATTCATTTTCCAGCTTATTGGGAAATCCTGACAGAGTCTTCAGCTTAGTCTTTTTAGAATGGATATGAAAACACAGATGTTCTTTCTGGACTGAAAAGCTGAGATAGAGGAAACTATGCATTTATTATGTGGAATTTATGTCTAATATTGCCATAGAACTGCCTCCCTGGCTGGCTGGCTCCAGTCTTGCTCTACATCAGCTTTTATACCATACTTACCAACCACTTGAATGTAGTTGCAGAGTGGGACAAAGGAAAATAGAAGACAATCTGATCCTGCCAGGTAATATGGCCCTTCTCTGTACCTTTTTACCATATCGAAAATGATCACATCACTGTTAGGATTTCATCAGTTCTATTGACCAGAAAATACCATCTCTACCCACGAACTAACAAAGAAGCAATGTGGTGCAGAAATACTGTATCATAAATTCTCCCTGAGATACAGAAAGTGGGTTAGCATGGCTACAGCAAATCAATCTTTTTAATATGAACACCAGTGTGAGATTAGAAAGAAAAAAAGAGGTTCTCAGGAATTGTGCTTTAAATTGATAGACACATGAAAGGTCATGAAATATGCATTCACTGGTCTAACAGCCCATGAGAGACTGCCACCCCAAGAAGAAATGAAGAAATATTTGGAAAGCTCAGTGAAGCTCACAGAGTAGTACCAAATTAAATATATATAATTTTCAGTTTTTGACATAATGAGACAATAGACTACACAAATCAGTAACACAGCCTGATTCTAACATGACCTAAAATTACAGAAACATAGGAGAAGGAATGAAAAACCTTCAAATTTAGTTAAAAAGTACAGATGTCTCTGTTTTTTCATTGGCAACTTCAACACTACTGCCTTTGGACATTTTATTTTTAAGAAACATCTGTCCAATTTGGATCTGTCACACTGCAACTGTGATCAGTTAGAGATGTTACAAAAAGTGAAATTACTTATGCAAGTCAAGTCTACAGAGCTAGTATATCATGAACACAAAGTAATAAACTCCTTAAGAACAGCAATTTGAATTTTTCTGTTGTCTGTTACCCGTGGACCTCAAACCACCTGAAAAGCATTAGTTAATTACAGATTGCACAACCTCAAGAAATTCTCTAAGTATGAGATGGAAAACAGCGCATATTCACCCGGAGAAGTGCAGTGCCATGACTTAGGAGGATGTGAGAATAGCAGTCAGGGAAAATTCAAGAGCACATACGTAGGTAGCCTGTAATTCTTTATGCTGTGTTTCACTGAGGTATCATCTTTCACATCAAAGCCTTGGAGGTTCCTGTTCCATGATGCTTACAACCATAGATGGACAGTCATTTCCATCTCCCCCCAGAAGTGGCACTGGCAACTGTTCTGTTTTAAATCTCATTTCGGAGAACTTTGAGTGAAATTGTAGAGCTGGACAAAAACTTTTAGACAAATAGCTTACTCACAAAAAAAATGCAGGACAACTGAAGCTTTTGGAAGTTTGGATTGAATTCAGAAAATTGTTTCAGAAACAGTGCGGGGGAGGAAAGTGGAATTCTGAAAATGTGAAACATTTTGTTCCGACATTATCGGAATTACAAAATTCCTCCTTTATTTTCTTCTTTTTAGCTAAAGTACTTGAAAAAGTAGGCAGTACAATCAAAAAAGGAAGAAGAGAGAGTGACACACCACAAGAAAAACCTGGAGTGTGTCACACTTGGAAGCTTTTCAGTCTGATCATTCCCAGTTTGTGCAACAAAGCCTCCAAATAAGAATGAGCTGTAACACAGAGGATAAGGATATGTGTGCATTCCAGCTGAGAACATATTTCTCCTGTGAGTTAGAGCAAAGATGCACCATCTGAGAGATGGAAAATGCTGTTACTAAAGTCTACCAACTTGATCTATTTGTTCATCTTGCATAACGTGTTTGATGAAAAGCAATTTAGTTGGATTCTCATCTGCCTTGACTGAACTATTTTTGCACAGGTCATCTTCTGCCTTTTAGTGGTTGGAAATATCGATCAGATAAAACTATCAGTACTCCTGAATTGACCACTCACCTTGGCCAAATGCTTCCCTTCAGTGGCTCATGGCTGCCTGAAGCTGAAAAGTGTGGAACAAAGTCAAAGCTGCCTTACCTGCTTACAGGAGGGCTCCCACTGCAGAAGAGACACTACATCTGGTGCTGGAGAAACCATCTCAAAATAGTTGGATGCAACTTCCTTGACCTATGAAAAATCCCTTCAATATGGTACACATTACTTAAAATGATGGCCCAAAAGCACATGTTGGATGTGTATTCTTTCAAAGTTGTACAAAGAGCCACCAGCCAACCAGATGAGGATTAAGGAACCCAAGAACAAAACAACCTTTGAACATTCTCTTGTCCTGTGCTCCACTGCAAGATCTTCAGATGCAGCTAAAATTCAAAACTAATGACTGCATCAATTTTTGATCCCTAAAGAGAGAGCAAAAATACAGACATAAAGAAATAAAAGAAAAAATAAAAAACTTGTATCTAAATATTCATGATAGAAAACAATTCTGACCACAGTTCACATCTAGTATCAGTTAGAAGAAAGGGTCTCATGGCATTGCTGCATTCAGTCTGGCTGACATAGCACTCAGGTAGGACCAAACTGCTCTTTTAGTAAGCTGGGCTGCTCAGGTTGCAGATTTGTAACTGGCTTTTTAAACAGGCTGGGAGGAACTGCAGTCCCTATGACTCAAGCCCTTGTATTGAGCTCCTGCTTGATAACAGGCAGGGGGAGAGTGTTTACTTCTAAGAGTGAATGATGCTCAAATGTCTGAGACATTATTCCTGCCACTGTAGGAAGCTGGCACGGATGCAAAAGATTAGAGGACCTGCAAAAACACATCACTCAGGGATGTGTGAAAGGCTCCGACCCATTTCTTGCTGGATGTGTGAGCCTGCTCTCAGGGGCACATTGACTAATCATCCATAATACAAACCATCAAGCCTCAGCAATTCACCTTGGGCTTTAGAGTCTCTGGAGTCTGACCCCAACCTGATGTTTGCTCATGAAGTCTGGACAGATTTGGCAGCCTTCAACTAACTACAGCTTCCACAGCTGGCAGAAATCCCAGGCTCAGCCATACTGGGGCTCTGTGGCTTCTCTTGCCCTTTAGTATCTCACTAAGCTTTCTTGTGGGGACAACCTGGCATTCAGAGCTGCAGCTACTAAACCACATTTACTGCCATCTACATGGAACTTGCTGTAGGGAGCTGAGGCAACACTTTGTTGTGAAAGGAGAAAAGTGAAGTCAGGGAGCAAAAGCCACTCTCTCATACAGGATTCAAAACTTGTTTACGTATTTTCAGAGGTTTGTTCACTTTTGCAGTGAGCAGAATATGGATGGGAACAGAGAAACCTCTGAGTGTGTGAATGGCAGAATCACAACTAATGTGCCAGGCCACCAGTGTGAACTCAGCTCAGGCTATCAGTGTCTATATATATTGACTCATGTCAGTAAGCAACTTGCCTCCTTTGTGTTTGTTCTGGTGTTTATTTCTAGTTAGGGGTCTTCCCAGAGTCTAGAAGTTGTAATCCAACATAATTGTGTGGGTAAATGCAGTCAACTTCTATAGCAAAAAATTTCAGCTGCCAAAGTAAGAGAGGACAGGAGTTGAAATGACAAAGAAAGCTATGCTGCTAACCAGCAAGAGACAGAGTCCTAGAATCATAGAATGCTAGGGATTGTAAGGGACCTCTGGAGATCATCGAGTCCAACCCCCCTGCCAAAGCAGGGTCACCTAGGTCAAGTCACACAGAAATGCATCCAGATAGATTTTTACAGTCTCCAGAGAAGGAGACTCCACAACCTCTCTGGGCAGCCTGTTTCAGTGCTCTGTCACCCTTACAGTAAAGAAGTGTTTCCTTATATTGAACACATCATGTGTTCCAGTTTGTTTGTTGCCCCTCATCCTATCAGTTCACCACTGAAAAGAGACTGACCCCTTCTTCTTGACACCCACCCTTCAGATACTTGGAAATAACAATGAGATCCCCTCTCAGTCTTCTCTTCTAAATGGCCCAGGTCTCTCAGCCTCTCCTCACAGAACAGATGTTCCACTTTCCTGATCATTTGGCAGTGTTGGGTGTAAATGACCTGTTTTCTATAGACTACAACTGGTTATTTTCCTGCCTGCTTCTTCAAAAGTTACTCAACCAAGACTTGCTTCAGTGTGGGGTTTTTTCCCCCTCATTTCCCATGTTTGAAAATAAATCAGCAGAATCTATAGTAGAATCTGCTATGGGATGTAATAGGATTCCCATCTGTTCTCTGTTGTCCCACTCAAGTCTACCAGCTGATCTGCTCACAAGAGTGATCATTGGATTCATCTAGGCTACCAAACACTACATCTTTACAGTTTTCTAGGTGGTCTGGCTCATTTGGACTGACATAGGTTAGAAAAAGTACCAACGCATCCCCACCAGCAAACTCAGTGTAGTAGCAGTATCTGTAGGAAGGAGGTGGTAAGGAAAGCAGAGATGGAAAGGGAGGAGAGCAGGAGGTGGGAGACCCTTCTGCACCCAGCTGAGTTTCACATCCTCAGAAGCAGTAAAACATCTCAGAGTAGGAAAGGTTTACAAGAGCTACAAGGAGGAATAGTGCAAACTGAGCTTGGTGGCACAGGCAAAGCTCTAGGGAAGCAGCTCTGCACCCACATTTAAAAACCCTACTTTGGCCACATGCCACTAGGTAGTGTCAGTTACATGAACACATTCTTAACAACTCATTTCTTCTTCACCTGTGAACAGCATTCCTTTATCTGAAGGAAGAAACACACATCAGCCTATGATAGTTGTCTATTCTGGTCTTCACAGCTTTCCCTAGAGCTTCACTGAGAGGGAAGAAAGATATCAGCTGAGTAGTCCAGGCCAGGTTCTCCACACAGCCTTTTTACAACAGGAACTGAAGCATGGGAAGCTCAAATGACTTGTCACAGGTCACAAAGCTGGGCAGAATGCATACCTGATTTCCATGTTGGTCTCAATGTCAGATTAGTCCTTCCTCTGACATTTAGAAGCAGCAGAGAAAGGCAAAACTGTTGGTCATTTATTTGTTTCCAGAGTAGATCCTCATAGATATATAAACTATAAATGTATAAATTGTAAATATATAAACTATGACTAAACGAGAAGACTATAGGGAGAAGGAATAAAAAAGAACCAGAAGTGGAAAAGGAATAGCTAAATTACGAATGTCACCTTTTTTTACTTCAAACCCAGAAAAGCAGGGCTGACACTAGCTAAGGGAAAATGTATTTTTCCTTGATCTTTGGTGGAGATAGTCACTAGAGCAAAGGAAAAAAAGAGAGAATTCATTATCTTTGCCATTTCCAGAGCCCTGTTCTAACTCAATCGTTAAGTCACAGCAGTAATGTAATCACACCTAAACGTGATCAGTTATCTTTCCTCTTTTTCTCTTCACATATGTTCAATTTCACAAAGTGCTGAGAAGAAGGAAATTGAGATTACAGTACTTACAGATGTCCTGAGAACGCTAGAAATTGTTGATGGAATAAACTACCCTGAGAGATCACCTTTCCTTCATTTCAAAGCATGTGTTCCCTAATTTGGCTGATGCTGAGAGATGTTTTCTTAATGGGGTCTTCTGTCTTTTCCACTTTGGCAGGCTATGTAAGAAGATGATATGAGAGAAAATGGTCCAACTTCAGGCACATACAAACTTGAATTTAATACATGTTTGGAAGGAGAAGCTGTTTCTTCTATATAAATAAGTCACACCCCTTACAAAATCTTTTCTATGGCTCTCTGACAGCAATACCCGATGGAAAATGGTTCTTTTATCATGCATAACCTGTGAAAACTGTCCCTTTGTCATGAGAAAGAATAAAGGCTATGCTATTTTAATTCTTGGCACATTTAACTGAAGTATAATGGCTTCATTTCCTTTCCTTTTCAAAGTGAATTTAGTGCTGATGAAAAGTACTAGCTTAGCAGCTCAGGAAACTGAGCTGTATCATGAATAACTGCGTATTATTCATCCAGAGAGTGACAACACCAGAGGTAATGGTAGTGTAGAGACCCATCAAAGTCAATCAAATCTAATGTGGATGGGAAAACTTTCAAGCAAATAATGTGTTCTTCCCAACAAAGTAGGTATTTAGACTCCCCAAGAACTTTGTCAACATTGTGCCCACTAATGTTCCTGAAAATTTGTTGCTTAAAAAATTTAAGATGTTTTCTATCAAAAAAGTTAAGTCGAAACGTGAACCAGGAAGATGTGACCATACCTATTTCAATGACAATTTCAGTCGTGAAGCTTTCACCAAGGAGCTTTTATTTAATGTCAAATATCCCCAACCGAAATTATTCTTAAGATGTTGTCCAGCCTTCTTTTTCATACATTCATCTCATGCTGCCACAGTTACGCTCCACAAAATGGTCACCCAGAGCTGATTCAGCTATAGCAAATGAGCATCCAGTATGCTTCACACTTTTGATTTCAGTGTAACCATTCCTCCATGCTAGACAGTCAGACAGCAAAGTCACCATAGAGGATCTGTGTTCAGGCTCACCAGCCTTGCTTCTGAACAGATAAAAAGAACATTTTCTTGTGGTGAACTTATTTCGAGGCTTGTGTGCCCCTTAAATCTGAAAAACCCAAAAGACCTAGTGTGATAACTTACATGTTTTGTAAGTCAGTGAGACACATCCTACAGTGGCATTATATACTGGAAAAGTATGTAAAAGTATATGTGCATGCTCACCTTGGTGCATGCTCACTGCAGTGTAAAGTGTTTAAAACTGGCTATGTCATATCTCAAATAAAGTGCAAGTGAAGCCTTAATAGGATGCTTCATTCCAGTGTTAACATCAGCATACAGGCCTAACATTTGCAGCCCTTGTTATTTCAAAGCTGTACAGAGCAGTTTCTGTTATTCATGCTGAAAAGCCTCTATGTGCCAAGAGGTACATAGACCCAAACTGTTCTTTCCATTCATGACAATGTCATTGCACAGCAGTGAAGACAGTGTGAATGGGACTCAGGGTATATGATAATAGTGATTAAGGGATTTAAATCAAAATATCCAAGGTGCCTCAAAGTTTAGTCACTGTTGGATAGGAACTAAGTTATATTATTGATGACATACACTAAGTTTATAGATCAAAATGTTGTCTTCAATAGATCTCTTTTTTTTTTCTGAGGTGGTAAATAGATGTCTTCAGCACATATGCATATATGTTGATAATTAAATTTATGATAATACCATCAGTAACTAGGAAAGTGTTGATAATTACATTGTTGATAATGAGATGCATGTTAGTATACATACATTAATATGGCACACATAAATGCTTCATCTTTTACTAAGTTTTGGGCCAACATGGAGCCCACACCCTTCTTGGCTCATATGGGAGGAGATCACATGTTGAACTCTCCTCTTTGGCTCTGGTTCTTTGGTGCTTGTCAGCACAGGACCAGAGTCCCAGAAACACAGCAGAAAGTTCCCCTGATCCATATCTCAAACAGAAACTTAAAACACTTTTAGAAGTATTTAAGACTAGTATCTTAGGCCAGGTTCATATTCACTCACCAGTGGTCAGGAGCAACTAAGCCAGAAGGCAAAGAAGAGGAGAAGCTCATTTTGAACTTCTGCTCTCCAGTTAGCTGCTCTTCTTCCCTCAGTCCTCTCTCTCAGCTCTTTGGTGGGGGATTAACTAACCTAAGACTTCCTTAAATTCCTTAAATGCAGCTCTGGATGGCCAGGTTCAGAGCTCATGTAAAAAGCAGGGGGATTTATACTGTGGTTGGTGGATGTGAGCCTGAGTGCATCTCAGCGAACATAAATGAAAACTAAATCTGAGAGAAGCTGGGTCAGCATAATGCACTCCTGGGATGAGGGGAGGCGGAAGAAGGTGTAAAATACACCAACTCAGACTCCCTCCAGAATTGAAGAACTCAGATTCACATCTGAATTTGGCTCCCATCGCCTGACTCAGAAAAGCAAACTCTTTCCAAGTCTGGAGACACCAGTACATTCTGTGCAAAACCCTTACAGGGATACTGTTAAGCTTGTCTAGCCCACAAATTAACTTAGCCTGACATATCTTAAGTTTTACTCTGGAGGCACAGGCTGCTTTCAAAGAACCTCTGCATAGCAGAAATGAAGAAAACAGAACATGCTGCTCTGCGACCTGCTGCCACATGGTGGGGGTGGTACAGGCAGCACCCTTGTGTGGTGCCACCAGTATCAGTGCTGGGGCAGAGTGGACCTTCTGCTTTTTTAGATGAAATAAAACGAAAGGTAATTAAATAGTCTGTTGTAGGACATTGCAGAGAAGCCCCCCAGGATCCTTGCAGCAAGATGTGCTGTGAAACATACATGACAAAGTAGGGGTTGCTTGGCTGTTAGGTGTATTGTTAGGTGTATTGTAGCTTTTTAAGCCGCAAGGAGACAACATCTATATGCCAGGATCTGTCAAGTTAATTCTTGCTATTCTTTTGTTAATTCCTTTTATTCCCAGCTCTAAATGCAGGGTCAGTGTCTGTAATGCCAAACCTTTCCGTCACCATCCCCCTCCTATTTCTCCTCCAGCGGCAAAAAGTTTTGAAAGAATCTGAAAGGGCATGTATTTCTCAAAAAAAATTACTGCTGTAAACATTTTTGTGTTGAGGTTTTTAGTATTTTAAAAAATAAGCTAGAACTACCAGCACTGTGAATAAATTGCTCAAATTCTGGCTTATTTATAGTCACAACAATCAGATCTTTCTTTTCCTTGGATTACCAGATTAAAAAATAATTGTATTAGAAAAGGAGGGCCTCGGAAACTGGACAGATGAAACTAGAATGCTGTTTCTCCTCATATATTAGCATTGCCAAAGGAAAACCTCAGATCTTACAAGCATTAGGTACTCAGTGATGCTTTGAACTCCATGATCTGCTTTATAAGTAGCAACCTACAGGATCTCCCCAGACAAAAGCTGGATGTGACACAGCAGAACAAATGGGCGCTGGCAGCTGCCTGCTTGCAGGGCACAGGAGCCTGGCACCCCGTCCTGCTGCTGCCCGAGAAGGGCAGTGAGAAAAGCAGAGCCAAAACTGTGTTTCGGCCCAGCAAGGGAAGGCAAGGTGGAAAGGCAGCGAGGAGGGGAGCAGTGTCAGCAGCCTGAGGCTGCATGAAGTGTCGGTGAGAGAGAGCAGCAGCCCCAGCACAGCTGTGTCCCAGAGACCGAATTTGTAATGACTCGGCATAGCACATGCCAGAAAGCCTGCCTACCCCCGCAACCATAGAAGTTGTGAGTGGATGCTTTGGGCCAAATTAATCCCTGGTGGAAGCTCAGGAAAAGCCAGGGGAGCTAAAGGCACAAAAAAATGCAGGCCTTCATTAGCATCATAGTGTGGAAGCCAACTTTTGTACATTAAGAAGAGATAGGCGACCAAAATAATGTCGAAGCAGAAGAGGACGTCTCTGTTTAAGACCTTCTCAGTCCAGCGTTACTCATCCTTTTTTCTCACTGTCCTGTCCATTCAGTCAAGTGGCTGGTGGGAATCCAAAGCCTATTAATTACTTCTCACTAAAGAAACAGAATAAATACCTCTCTGAGAAAGGGCTCTGTGATTTGGTCAGCTTCATGGACGTGGGCCAAGAGATTAGCACTAGATCGTGCGAGCAGAGGATAAGCCTGCTGCAAACCCACAGTTTGTGCAGGGGAAAGTTTTCCAGACTTAGGAATTACACCTGGAAGCTCTGCGCTGTAACATGATAGAGCAGGTAACATCTGCCAGGTTTGGAGAGATGTTAAATACACAAACATGTGTTTGGACAAACCTCACGCAGACTTTCATAGCTCGTAAAGAAGACACCTAAGCGGGTACACTTTCAAGAGCTGAGGTTGGTATTTTTTGTTGGGGTGATTAATACTGGTTGGAAAGGGAGCAGTAATGGTGGTGAAAACTGGGAAAAATAAACTTCAATAAAAGTCTCTGCAAAAAGCAGATGTTCCCAGAAAATGTTTAGACCAAAGCCAATTTTCCTTTGAGAAAAAGCGCTGAAAGAGAGCCCCAAGCCCAAGCACTGACTAACTCAGTTTTTGTGCTTGCTGCCAGGTACTTTGAGGTGCAAACACACAGGTTTCCAGCTAGAACCAGGCTGCAGGTGCAGGACTGATGGCACTTCAGCAAGAATAACAGGCAAAACAAGTATCAGTGTGCAAACTGCAACCACATCAAGACAATAGTTCATGTGCTTTTCAAGTGTTATACACAACTCAGTTTAATCTATGTCATGCCTGACCACACAGAGTTAAATCAAAACAGGCTGTAAGGGGAAACAAAGAGGAAATTAAACAATGGCAAAGATAAGTTCAGCCTGGAAATACGAAGTGGTCTTTGAGGAAACAATAGGGATGCTATTAATTGTAAAATACCCTGTAGGCTCCTAGAAGGTTGGCAGCATTCACTTTTCCAAGCCTGGGGCCAGAATCAAAGAGGACACTAAATCATCAAAGCAACTAGGGCCTAGAAAAGCAGAAGAGCTGAATGTGTTGCTGAGGGTTATGGAGAGGGTGTCAGTGAATGTTGTCACTACACAAGACACCCAGACAGACACCCACAGACCATGTTGCAGCTCAGCAGTCTGTTCCTGAAGCCAGTGATGGAGTCAATGGAGCTGAAGAGGAGCTTATGCATGCAAGGGAAGATTAAATTTCTGCCTCACATTACCCCAGGTCAACGAGAGCTGACAGTACTGATAGTTCCTCAGGATTAGACCCATTATCTGTGATTTACCAGCTAAAACCTAATATGGATTTCAATTGGAAATGCTGGGTCTCCTTGAAGAATGCATTTACTCAACTAGGCTGAAGTTGCTCCAAATGTTGTTCAGAAAAAGATGATGTGTCTTCATTAATAGTGTGCATGGGAAACAGCAACATGGCATAAGGAAAGGGACAAAGTACAGGACAGGTCATTGTCCTGTGTCAGGGTTCAGCTCAGGTGTAACAGCCCTGGTGCTGGCCCAGTCTGGCACACCAGGCAGTGCTGTTCCAACCCTGGTACCATCAAGTCACTCCTGGGTGCTGCTTCCAGCCCCAGAGCTTGCACAGTGTCCTGGGGGACCATGTGTTCCTCTCCCAGCAATCTGCTCCTGGGACAGGACTCAGCTTCTACAAATCCCCAGTTGGGGCCATAGTCCAGGAGCATCCCCAGGCTTGGCACAAGATAGGTCCCCAAATTTGGAGCTGGTGCAGTGCTCTTGGGAAAAGCCTCTCCCTCCCCACTGCTCAGAGGCACCTGACAGCTGATTTAGGATGTAGATGTTGTCGGTTGATTCAGGTAGTGAAATGGTTGTAGATGTTGCAAAATCTAAACTGGGGCAAAGAGAGCTTTCAGGGTCTTGTCTTAAGTAAGGATTATGATGGCTGTATGCAATGAGCTTGGTGTGTGCTCCTTCATGGGTTACAGTTCTTTAGCCACTTGCATTTAAGTGCAAAATATCATCATTTGGAGCTATACCAAAAAATTACATAGCTAGATACAACAGCTGCTAGTAACTCTTCAATGACTACTAGAAGTAGCCAATTTAAAGGAAAAACTATAACTCAGTCATGTGTAGCCCTACATCCTGATTTGGTGATTGCCCACAATGCATATAAATATCTGTATAGAGGCATTTAGAAAAGAAGAGGTACAAAAGAGAAAAAAATGAAACAAGTTAATGTTTAATTCGATGCCTATTCACATTCTAGTCAGTCTTGCATAAAGTATTCAAGGTTATTTTTTGAAAAACAACAAATGTTTTAGATCAAACCTACTTCAAAACAAATTCTATTCTAACATGAATTGTTTTGATTGCACTTTAGTTCTGAATACACTTTGAAAAAATAAAATAAAATAAAATAAACAGCAAAATGTTGCGCTCAGAGTGATTACCAGAACCCTTGACTTTTTTAGCTGAAACAATTTATCAAATCTAAATGCAATATGCTGTTTCAGTGAAACTTTCATTAGCTAAAAAAAATATGCCAAATTCTGGGTCTCACCAAGAGACCAAGAGACAAAATCCTTAGGAAATCACGGAAAACATCTGGGAAATAATGTCATAAAATGAGGATAAAAACCCATCACAAGACAGGCCCTTAAAAAGTTCCCCTAGCTATAAATAGAAAAAAGAGCTAATGCCAGAGTTGAGTAAGCTCGTTGACCAGATTGTCTATGGCCTATGTTGTCACTGGCATCACTATGTAGACTTGATGGTAATCACTGCCTAATTCTTTGGTGAACCTCCCATGTTTCATCAGAGGAGTACTGGGAACAGCCAGCAGAGCCAAGAGCACCCAGCCCTCTCCAAGGTCCCTGAGCACCTTGAAGCCCAAGTCGGTGCTGGGGTCAGCTGTGGCCACCCTATGGGGCATCCCTCACAGCCACGGCAGGAACCTGCAGAAAGTCTTCACAACTTCCACTCTGCAATCACTCCAACACTGCCAAGTCAGGAGCAATCCTGGCCAAGACACTAAATTTTGCCCAGCATCCACTGAGGGATGAGTCTTGGAGATGTATCAGTCCCAGCACTTGCTAGCCTGCAGCTGGTCTGCAAATGCTGCCACATTTGACAGCTACTGTGCAAGGTCCCTGAAACAAAGAGTTTGGTTCTGTTTCCTTCTTCTCCCCAAAACCACCAGGACCCAACCCAGCCTGTTTCATGTTATTGAACAGGCGATAGTACAGACCCAGCCAACACCCAGACCCATGGGGCAAGCCAGAACAGGCAGAAGTTATACCTTTTTGCATACAAAATATTCCCTCTGTGCCACCACAGGAAGCCACTTCCACAGGTCTCTATGCTCTGTTCTGAGACACTATAGACCAACATAGTGAAGATGAGTTATAGAATCATAGAGTCATATGACAATGGTTTGGGTTGGAAGGGACCTTAAAGATCATCTAGTTTCAATCCCCTGTCATGGGCAGGTACATCTCCCACTAGACCAGATTGTTAAAAGCCCCATCCAACCTGACCTTGAGCACATCCATCCACAACTTACTTTGGCAACCTGCTCTACTGTCTCACCACCCTCACAATGAAAAATTTTTCTTAAGATCTAACCTATATCACCTCTCTTCCATTTCAAAGCCATTACCCCTTGCCCTGTCATGACATACTCTTGTAAAAAGTCGCTCCCCAGCTTTCCTGTAGGCCACCTTCAGGTACTAGAAGGCCACTCTAAGTTTTACCCAGTGCCTTTTCTTCGGGCTGGACAACCCCAACTTTCTCAGCCTGTCCTTATAGGAGAGGCCATCCAGCCCTTTGATAGTCTTCAGAGCCATCTGGAGCCACTCTGGACTCAGTACAACAGCTCCTTCTGGTGTTGGCAGCTCCAGAGCTGGACACAGTACTCCAAGTGGAGTCTCATGAGAGAGGAGTAGAGGAAGAGAATCCCCTCCCTCGACATGCTGGCCATGCTTCTTTTGGTGCAGCTCAGCACACTGTTGGCTTTCTGGGCTGTGAACACACATCGCCAGCTCATGTTGAGCTTTTCATCAACCAAAACCCCCAACTCCTTTTCCTCAGGGCTTTTCTCAATCCATTCTCTGCTCACCCAGTATTTGTGTTTGGGATTGCCCTGACCCATGTGCTGAGTGTTCACTCAGCAGAGGTGACCAGTCCTCTGTCAGCATCCAGCAGAAACAAGTTTGGCTACCCTGGAATGCCTCAACTATCATGGAGGAGAAGATGCCACTTACTTGAACATCTTTTCTCATCTTGCTGTCATCTATCCACTTCTTTCACTTGCCACCTCCTTCTTGCTAGCTTGCAGCTAGATAGTGCCCAATCTGACTTCTGAATTCATCCTTTCAAATTACGTTTCTACAAGTAGTTAAAATATTCTAGAGTCCATCACTACTAACTTGACACTGTTTTGAGGGACAGAAAATTTGCTAGCATGGACTCAGGTCATATCCATTCCAGCTGGCCTCAGTATGAGGGAACATGCCATGGCATGTTTACTTTTCCAGTATAGATGTGGCCATGAAGACCAGGAAATATCATGCAGAATTAAATAAATACATAAAAGAGAATATTTTCCAATATCTACAAGGAAATTTTGGAGGAGATGACCGATGCCAAATATTTTCTTACACTTGATGTGTCAGCAGGGTTCTGGCAGGTGCCCTTAGTAAAAATCAAGCACATATTTGTGCACATTCAACACCCTCTTTGGGAGATGTTGTTTCCTCAAACAGACATATGGGTTGTATTCAGTATCCAAGGTGTTTTACAGAAAAATAAAACAATTTTTTATCATATACAGAGTGCTTAAGCCTAAACAGATGAGGAAAAATAGTAAAGTAGCATGACAAAAGGTTCCAAGCAGCTTTGGAAATAACTATATATGCTACAAGGAAGTTAAACAAACAGTAACACTAATCCAAATGCTATATAATGAAAATAACACACCTGGAGGAGAATTCTCGGCAGCACAGCACACAGATTTCAGTGCCTGTGGGCTGTCACTACCATGCCTGCCCCAGCTAGCAGAGGACAGGCAGCTTTCTCATGATGGTGAATTCTGGGAAGAAATGTATGGCTTAAAAACCTTACCAAGGAGCCTGGAAAACTGGTACTGTCAAAGTGGGCTCAATTTTGGGACAGCCCCACATCAGATGTCCAACAGACTTACCAGTGCCTCTAAACATCACGCTAGCACAGTGCCCTCATGACACAGTGGGTCCAAACTAGGGAGTGGTCATCTCTGTGCAGTGACTACCACTGAAAACTGCCACCAGATGTCCAAGAGCCATTGTCCTTCCTCCCAAGCTCTAGGGTGTCAGTTCCTTGAGAAAGTGCAGTGTTATGATTTAAAACTAAACAGGAATAACACACTGGTGTTACCAATCACTCCTTGCTGAGCCAAGAACATACAAACCTTGGGTTCTCTCTGCACTCAAGCACTGTTTTGTGGTCAAACACAAACTCAGAGAGCCTGGAACCAGTCTAGAGCATGTGATAAAAATATGAAGGTCCTTAGTCTGAAACAGCTTATATGCAATCCAACTGGATGATCCAATGCCTTTCCTGGTTTCTGAGAGACCATGATTGCCAGAACTGCTGGATGGGACGAGTGCAGAAGAAGGTAGCACTATTGACTGGTACACAGGGCATGAAAGGGTTTCAGCGTGGTCTTTGGTAGATAGTACTCATCACAGACAGCAATCATACCCTTGGATACCTGCAACTCAGGAGTAGGAGAGACCTGAGAAAGAACAGCTGTGACTTGTTGTTAAGCCAGCATTCTCATCTGAGCAAGTCTCTTAATCATAACAGCAAAACTGAATTCAGACAGCAAGGCCCCATAGCACAGCACAGTGCTCTCCATCCAACAGCTCAGTCACAAAGTTTACCTACATGGTAACACTTGCTAGCTGCCTGACACTTTGTGCAATCTACATTTTGCTGATTTTTACTTCTGTAGCAGTTGGAGAAAAAGAACCTCTACCTTCACTGACCTGTATTAATCTTTTGCAGAAGTCGCTTGGTACCCATTTTCATCTTGGGCAGGACCTCACCTCACACAGTGCTGTCAGCTAGCACTGAGGCTCTTCACAGAGTGTTCAAGGCCAGGTGGGATGGGGCTTTGAGCAACCTGGCCCAGTGGAAGTTGTGTCTGCCCACGGCAGGGAGCTTGGACCTAGAAGAAATTTAAGGTCCCTTCCAACCCAGAGCATGCTATGATTTCATGGTTCTGTGATGAGGGAGTCACTCATTGAACTTACCAGCTTGGAATCATTCCCAACCAAGACACTATATCTGGCCAAGGACATCTGTACCCACACATACTTCAGACACCAACTAGTCCATGGCTTCTCTCAATATGCCCAACAGAAGAAGGGTCACTTTTAGAGCACAGTGGTGTATAACAAGTGTACAGGGAAAGAAAGAATAAATTGAGCTTCATTTTGATAAAGGCCAAAGAAGAGACAGCTGACCAGTTACAGTATGAGGTTATCAGAACACAATGACCCACCGTTTAAATCAAGACTGACAATGCAGAAAAAAAACCCCAATCAAATAGTGACCAAACTATTCCTTTTTTAAAAGTCAGACATTTCCTTTTATAAATAAATGGTATAAAACAATAGATGGTAGAATGAAGAGACAAGAATATACTGTTTTCATCAAACAGTGCTGTATTTGAGGATTAGAAAAAACAGTAATTATGGTATTTGAGCAAAGTATGGTTTTGGCAGATTTTTCAGCCACATGCAGAATGAAATGTCACTTCCAAATATCAAATTAGCAGTAAATCTAGTTTTCCCATTTCTCCTGAGCTTCATTCCATTGAATCTCAAATCTCTGAATGATTTAGAATACCACGGTGTTGCAGAAATAGAATATACTTGGTGGCATTTCAAGTCCAATATTTTGCTCAGATGTGCATTGTACAATTCAGCAGATTGTTTAAGAGAAAGCAGCTACAGGGGTCAACAAACCTGACTCAGCTATGAAGTTACTGGAAGATTACAAGGTGGTCGTTAAAAAAACCCAAAACAAATTACATGGGTTTTTTTCAAACTTTAAATGAATTTCACAAAGTGATCTGATTAAAAAAAAAACAACAAACATAGAATCCAAAAAAATAAAACAAAAAAACCCAACAGTATCAGGAGAAAAGGTAGGAGATTAATCAAAATCCCTTGGTATAAGTTAAGTACTTGCCTGATTGTGGGGGTAAATCAGAGCATCAATACTGCCAGCAAAATTCCTTCAATTTTCTATGGAGATCATATTGCATTAGAGAGACTCTAATCTGATCATTAAAAGTCTTCATAATCAAAACAGGGTCAAAAGGCAAACAAATGAAATAAAATCCTGTGATTACAAAAATAAACAATTGAGCAGTAGATGGTAATTTCATGAAGCATATGTAGTAGTTCATATCACAAGAGTAGGAGGACTGGGAAAAAAATCTGTATTAAAAAAATATATATGTATTTATATATGAAAATGATCTCTTAATTTTTTGGCTACTCCTTCATCCATCACGATTGTGTAGTCTGTTTTTCAGAGAAAGAAGAAGCCAACTGAACTTCCTTTGGCCAGCGTTATATTGTCTCGGGAGTGGAGTCAGGTTTCTCTTAACTAACTGAAAGCAAGATTGTTGTCTTATATTGTATGTGTTGTTACCAAAGCTATTGTGCATGAAGACCATACCCAAACCATAGCAGACTGTACCAAGTCCAGAGAAATATGTCCTTCCTTCAGAAGAAGAAAAAAATGTTTTCCATTGTACCACTGAGAAAACATCTGTTGCTAATCCATAGAGTTGTAGAAGACTGACTAGTAGCTGTGTCCTTCTGGACATAGGTTAACTGCAAGTAGTAGATTAGTTTTAAGACAAAAAAACCTTCACCAGTGTCTCAGCACCCTCCCTGCACAGTGAACATACCAAACCAAGGAAGAGGGTAGTACCAAACTCCAGAATATCATGGCATAAGTTGAGCTGGAGGCATTCCTATTTGTCCAAGAACACAGCCTTGAGTTTATGCTATTTTAAACATTCCACATGCAACATGCATGTGGCCACAGCCCCGTGAGCACAGGGAACACATTAAGCACGTAACCTTCAGATCTGAAACCTGTGATGGCTGCCAGGTCTCTCCACATTGTCTAAGAAGCTGTTGTGTTTGGCATTTGATCATCATTTCAGAGATCCTGTGCTTTCAGCTCTGTATTTGCCTTCAGGAGAGAGCAGGATGAATTCCACTAAGGGAGGAGCAGTGCGTGTCAAGGCACACAGACCTCTGCATTCCTGGACCAGGAGTCTATTCACATAGAATTTTGTAAAGAGAAACAACATGGTAGGTGATGCTTTTTGCTGTTACCCAATGAGTATCTGGGAATGTATCTACAGCATTTGACTTGAATCTTACACTAGACAATCACCCCCGTCCTGTTTTTCTTATCTCAGCATCTGTGTCTCTCGTTTGCTCTCTTCCACAGCAGCAGTGCCCTCTCCAGTATAAGAACACTTTGGTTCCTAGAATTATTCAGGTTTCTGAATTTCTGTTATTTCTCTTTGTTGCATTCTGATCAGAGGTTTTTTTCCAGGAAAAGCTCTTGATATTATTGTGTGGAGTATCATGTTGGCAGCACCAATACAGAGAGACATCCCTGTTGCTTCATACACTCAACTCCTAACTAATGGAGGCAATTTCAGCAGACATTTCCTCAATTGTTGCACTGCATCTTGAAGACACTAAGCTGAAAAAAGGAGAATGGCAGCACCTCACTTTCTTTAAGCTTTGACTTCAAAAGGTTTTTTGCAAAAGATATGAGCAGAATTTAAAATCAAGGTAAGGGATTTCTGTACTAATCCTGTGGCTGAAGAAAACTTGGTTTTTAGGCAGAAAAATCTGTGTGCAAGGACCACAGGGAGGTTCATACATCATTTCCATTTCAATCAGGTCTAGTCAGCCTTTCACACCTCCAGAGTACTACCAAACAGATCTGAAAAAACCTTTGTATGAAATTTAAATTACCAAATTTCTCAGTCCAAGGCAGAGGATTCATTACTAACATGTTATTCAAAACAACAGTACTGCCCAGAAAGTACAGTTTACTCTGTGGACACAATAAAAACTAACAAAACTTGGTGGTACAAGGAAGTGTGGGAATTTAGCTAGAATGCAAAGAGGCAGCATTATTGGTGCTTCAGAACAGGGCTGAACACTGCTCGAAATTTCTTTTAGATTTATTATTATGCATTTTGTTATTATTTTATTACTATTATTAGAATGTGTGCTAAACATCATCTTCATAATCACATTGTTATATTTATAGTAATAAAATTATTTTTCAATCTCATTAATATCAATAGAGTTATTATTGAGATTAATTAAAAGTTTAAGTTATATCACTACTTTGTTTATAATATTATCTGTGAAGAGAAAACTCAGATAAAATGCAAACACTTAAAGATGTTTTATTTAAGCATGCAAATAGTTTCAGGGAAGTCTATTACTTAGGACAGTGCTAAAGTCCTGACTTGCCTTTTACACCAAGTGTCGTTTAATGGTAACTTTAGGCAGACTATTTACTCAGAACAAGGCAAACACCAGTGCAGTATCTTCTACAGAACACTCTCTCCTACAAAAATTATCTTCAGATTTCACAAGAGCCTGAGAAATTAAATATAGAAGATAAAAACTATTTTGCCTGAAATAGTGTAAAAAGAAATCATCATTATGAATGCTTTAGAGGAGATGAACCTGCTTAATGCATTTTGAAAAACAGGCACTAGAATGCTAAATTACAAGTCTATTTCTTTCCATTTGGCAATGGAACCTTCCCAGAAAATCTTCACTTGTGCTGGTGTGGTCCTGTTTTTTGGTGGTTAAAACAGGATTTTTTTCACCCTTACAGGAATGTAAAAACTGCAGCACAACAGAGAACTTTCACTGCTAATAAAACCCATGGGAGTTTTGCTATTGACTTCCAAGGAAACAGGATTCAGACTTTATGACTTTCCTGGGATGTGCAGTGGTCTGGTGGGTTACATGTGAGTCTACTACATCATCTGCTTTATAATCCAAGGCAACCACTTTTTAAGTAGGGGCTGGTTATTTTGATTCTATCTACGTTATCTTTCAAAGGATTTTTATGTCATGAAACACTTCAGTCCCCTATCAATGAATCTAAAAAGATACAGAGTAGGCATTTTAAAGTGCTTCAGCATTTTCAGTGCATTCTGACTTGTTGAACTGACCAACCTGACTTTTTTTGAGTCAACCTAGCACTATTCTATCAGCGGCAGCACTTCCCATTATGGAAGTTTTTAGTTCAGGTGTCCCATAGTCTCTTCTCTCTGAACCACAGCTCCACCTTGACCAGACTATATTTCCCATCTTGTGGTGATCCAATGGAATCAATGGATTCCCAGGGCCAAGCACAAGAGATGATAAGAAGATTTGGTCAAGTACCCATAACCAGAGTGCTTAACATCGGCCTCTGACATCCAATCTACAGTGGTGTCCATCCAGAGACGTAGACAATGTTCAGTGAGGTGTGTTTGGCACACTAACAAAGCAGAATATTTTCATTTGGGACCACAAAAAATGAAATGTGATGACTGAAAATGCCAAAATGAAGCATTTTCTTGTTTCAAGAAATGCATCTGAATATGCCATGAGCTTTCAGTGTCATGAAAGATTGTCCGCATGAACAGAGGATGAAGTTCCCAGCCCCATACCCTGGGCCCTAACTTGCATTTTGTTTATAGGATGAATTGCCCTTCTGCTCTATATTCTGGTCACTCAGTGGACATCTTCTCCCTCTCTGAGAGGAAGGCTCTGATTTTCCTGGGCTTATATCTTGGACCGCAGTAACCTGTGCACTTGTCAACCTCATCCCACAAGGTCCTTTTAGGCTGACTGGTAACTTCTCTGGAAGCTTTTATGTGGCAGCCTTCTTAACATCACACCATAGTTTAATCCTCCTGAACAAAAGATTAAAGGTTTTGAAGGCAGCAGATTTAAAACACCTATCTTCCTTAGAAGTTTGTCATCCTTCAGCAGTGACTTCAGTGGTATTTCTTCATTACTTTTCCCTGCAAGTCTGTTACTTTTAACCTCATTCCTTGCCTCCTTCAGAAGCCTTTTTGACTCAGTGTCCTGGAGTTTTGGTTTTCTTCTGTATCCTGCCTGGGACATATTTTCCCCAGGTGGGCAGAACTTGCTAAACCCCACAGCTGCACAGATGTTTGACATCAAAGCAGATGGCATTTGCAGTATGTCCTAAATGCAATTCTATTCCTTCTTGCCCATGGACAGTCAGCACCTCCTAGGACTAAACATGTTTTCATACTGTAAATCCCTCATAGTATTTAAAGACACTTATAAACATATGGAATTCATAAATTACTCGAGAGCAGCCCAAAATCCTTCAGGTTTTTTTCCTGAAGCTAAATATTCAACAGAAATGCAGGCTATTATTATTATTATCATGTCATGAGGCCAATAGCACCTGGGAGTAGTGAAGAGATCACTGCCACTTTCTCTTTGTGTTGTACTTGCCTAGTATGTGTCTAAAGTTTGCTAAGCATTTACAATTTAAAATAATCCATTGTGTAACAACATTTTCCTATGAGCAATGAGGTGGAATTCAAAACATATTGAGCAGAAGTAACAAAGCCCAGTGCTAATAATCTTAAAATTACTGATCTAATTAAGTTAGGACAAGCAAATCACATTCTCTAGTTTTCCATTAGATATAAAATAAGGGGAGTTTGAAGAAATGGATTCAGCTGTTACTGACTTATGTATGTGTACAATTTCCCATTGGAATGTCTGGGGCAAATTGTACTGATACAAGCACAGGAACAGCTGGATGTATTTTGATGAAGCAATAAAAAAAAAAAAAAAAAAAGGCAGTTTGAGAGGGCAGTTTGATATAAAAAAGAATTTGTCTGAGGTAGTTATGGTGTATTAGAGTAACACCTGACTGAAAGGCAGTTGAAGCCAAAGACTCCCTCCCAGCTTTGATGGGATTTGGGTGAAACCATCACCAGAAGGTCATAATATGAGTTGCACTCCATTCTTAGCTATGGCAGGTGTTACTGTTCCAGATACAAACTGCTGACAAATAACAAATACTGAGGAACCTTAAGTATTTGTACCAGATGACACTGGTCTGGTCACTGAAGAAAGAGTCCATGCTTCTGATTAATGAGCATTTTGTGAGTTTTCAATATGCTGTGATTACCTTGACCTGCAGCTTTCTGTAGCCACTGAGTGTTTGTTCTACTGCTGTACCTAGCTCACAAGGCCACAGGTCTATCTCGTGATGAAAACTGTAATATTAGTGGGGCTCTCTGTCTGGGCTGAAGAAGCCAGTGCACTAAACCACACTTTGTTGCACAGGTTAAGGACCTGGAGAACAGGATGCTGAAAACATGGTAGGGGAGGTGTGAGGTAAGGCCAATGGAGGCCAGTGGAGTGGAATTCATGTTTCTGCAAGGCACAGAGCTCTTCCAGCTCTCTCTGTTTCAGAAGGTGGAGTGGTCCCAAGGTGACATAACATTGGCTTTTCTCCTTTCCTTCTCTCAGCATCCACTTCCTACACAGAGTTTGTCCAGCCGGAATAGAGAATAAGAATATTGTTTTGATCAAGGATAATCTTATCTTCTTTCTGGAATGCTGTTTCAGCTAGAGACTGATTCAGAAATGAGAGTAGTTGAGGGAGTCCAGGGATTCCTATTTAGGTGAAAGATGAGATGTTGGTCTATTCCAGCCAACTAAGAACATCATGGAACAGAAGCTTTTTATTTATTTATTTATTTATTTACCTTATTGACTAGCTCCTTTAAATAACAATTATAGTAACTCACCCTACAGGGTCTAGCAGTGTGGAGCTACTGACCTTTACTTTGCAAGGCACTGACTGGATGCAATTAGACAGACTGCAAACAAACTTGGATTTGCCTCATGAGCACATTAGCAGTGCTGACCCCTCCAAAGTGTGCAAGAAGATCATGGCTTCAGTCCCAGAAATGGCAGCAGAGATGCTTTGCTTCACAGAACAGAGTAGTGGGTACCATCCAGTTTCTGCCCAGGCATGAGGAAGGTCTGTCAGTCCCTGGAAGGCTGATGCATAAGAAGAACTTTATCAAACTATGTCTGGTTCTGAATATACCATCAAGAACAATTATTTTCAATGCCATAATATCACTACTATTGTATCCTCATGGCCCTTTCTTCTTTTTTGGTGTGGGATTGCTCCCAAAAGGTAAACAACACAAGATAGATCATCCAGTCTGTAGACACTGTAGCCCCCTGGGACACACCCATCTAGACCAAGATGAAATTAATTTTTTGTGGACTCAGCATTACCCCTGAGTGACTGCTGAATCCCCAAAGGATTCCTTTGTACATCCAGCCTGTCCCTCTCATATGCATCACAGAGCACCATTACAGTGCTGGAGACAAGGAGCTTGACTTGACTCATGCCATCAGCATCTCTCAGTTTAAAGCAGGTAGGGATTAGTCAAGGGTGCTACTGAGGCAGACTCTGAATGGTTATTTCTGGCTTTCAACCTTTCCCACTGGTCCAAGTCTAGCCCCAAAGCTCACCAGTCCTCTGGAGCCCTTGCAAAGCCCAATGTGTATTGAAGATAAGATCCCTTCTTTGGATGTATGTGTTACTTAGAGTGAATGTGGGGGGAAAAAGTATTCCCTGAAGCAGAAAATTCACAAAGCTTTTTGTAAGATACAACATGGTTAATTCTTTACTGTTATCCAAACAAAACTCCTTATGCTATGGGCTTGAGTGGGAGAAGACAGATCCTGTGGGACTACAACTGGCTGCACAGCTGGTGTTGACAAAGGGATTTTTTTTTCTACAACCATGGGACAATTGAGGAACACTGGAATCACTCATTCTGACAAAGCTTAATCAACAAAACAAGGCTGAAAGGAGGCCACCTCAAGCATATGCAGGTAAGAAAGTTCTCATTCTTCTTCTGGGGAACTGGCATGACTGGGTGCCTCTCTGAACCATGCTAAAACATGGTGCTAACACCAGCAGCATAGGGAACAAACAGGAGGAATTGGAGGTCTGTGTGCATGTTCCTACCCTGGTTCCTTACTTGGAGTAATGATTTAATAAATGTATCTACATACTGTGGAGTGGGCCAGGGGACCTGGTGTCATGGAAAAGATTGGGATATTTCATGTCTTCTTTGCCTCAGTCTTTATTGGTAAGACCATCCTTCAGGAATCCCAGGCTTCTGAGACCCATGAGAAAGTACTCCTAGTAAATAAGGACCATGTTTGGGTAATGTGTAAAAAATTTGAACATACACATGTTCATGGGATCTAGTGGAATGCATCCATGGGTCCTAAGGGATTTGGCTGGTGTTATGGCAAGGCTATACTGAATTATCTCTGAAAGATCATGAGAATCAGGGGAGGTTCATGTGGACTAGAATAGGAGCAAATGTCACTCCTTTCTTCAGGAGGGCACCATCTTTGTAGGAGGTGGTAGAACCAATAGTCCCAGAAATCATTGTTAGATACACATGGCTGGGTGGTGTGTCCAGGTCTGGACTCCCCAGTAGCAGGAAGATTCAGATATATAGGAACAACTCCAGCAAAGGACAATAAAGATCATTAAGGGACTGAAAAATGTGGCATATGAGGGTGAGAGAGCAGGGAGAAGAAAAGGCTCAGGGAGATCTTATCAATTTGTATAAACACCTGATGCCATAATTAAACAAAATGGAGTCAGATTTGTCTTAGTAGTTCCCCACTGACAGAAAAAAACCCAACAGGCACAAAATGAAATATGGGAAATTCTGTTTAAACATAAGAAAAGGTGCTTTACCATGAGCGTGGTTGAACGCCGGCTCCCTGGTTGCCCAGGGAGGTTGTGGTTCTTACCTTGGAGATATTCAAACCTGTCTGGACATAGTCCTGAGCAACCTGCTGCAGCTGACCTTGCTTGGAGCACAGGGTTGGACCAGCAGCCTCAGCTGTTTCATCATATTGGGATTTGTCTGACAAAGCAAACCAAGAGATATCAGGAAAGCCTTTGCTTCCAGCACAGAGGAGTGCAGTCCAGCCCTACAACATCATCTTTCAGGATCTTTCCCCCACATGGTCAAGACACTGGCATAAAAAGGAATCCAGATCCAAAGGAATCTTTCTGCTCTCCTGATATTACTCACGGTTTTCATGTCAGCACCACTGAGGGCTGTGACCTGATTTCATGTTGAAGCCCAGTGTTTGGTGTGAAGCGGAGAAATATCATTCAGCATTGCCAGAGGTTTGAATTTTCTATGAAATATGCCAACAAACCAGGGATGAAAATCTGGGTAGGGTGGAGGCAGGGAAGAATCCACAGCTGGGAGAAGGAAGGGAGAAAGAGACGATGAGTTTTATTTTAAACATATGTACTAATCATGGCACAGAAGAGAAAGAAGGGTGGGAAACTGCAGCTGGGAGGGGGAGGGCAGGCAGAGGCGCTGATGATTATTGTAGATGCATTTATTAAATCATTGCTCCAAGCAGGGAACCAGGGTGGGAATATGCAGCTGGAAGGTGGAGGGCAAGGGGAAAGCAGCAATTTTGTATTCAATGTTTGCACTAAGCATGGCTTGGGATGGGAAGCAGGGGTACAGCCTTGCAGCTGGAGGTGGGAGTGCCACAGGAGAACGCCGGTTCAGAGACCTGTCATGTTAAAATATGCACATCTTGCCTCCAAGAAAATGTGGTGCAAAGGCTTTGCAAAGCTTGCAGAATGGGGGAGCTTTTATTTTAAAGGAGTGAGGGAGAAATCTTGTTCACCTGCTGGGTTTTTTGCTAAGCTCTTGCAGCTCTATTACAAAATTACTCCATAAACTTTTACAGCTGGCCCCATGCCAGCAAAATGTCATTATTAATACTGCTATGGAAAGGGAAGAAAACTGCAACATCGACCCCATATGAACTAATGGGGAACTTATACCAGAACAGAGGTCAGTCATCAAGACTGGCCAGTGCCAGCAGGTTTCCAGCTTGGCAGATGTAAGTGCAGTGGCTCTGGTTGACAGAATTATCATGGGGTTTTGTTTAAGGCAGGGAAAGAGATGGTTGTGTTTTCTAGATGCTTCACGGTGATAAGAATAAAACAGAATAAAAAAGGAACAAGCAGGCTGTGGAGAGGACATAATCCTGTCTAGTGCTGAACACTTTCCTCCTCCAAAGCAGTCACTGGGAGCAGCAGGTATGCAGAAACTCACAGGGTTTGACTCTCAGCTGTGTCATCTCCTCCCTTGGCAAGGGTCTTATGGTATCCAGCTGTGTCACAAGGTCTTTCAATCTGTGACATGGTCTGCTGGAAAGGTAACCATGATGTACTGCTTGGACCTGACAAGACAAGACACCTGCACACCTCCCCCATCTGCAGCAACGTGGCCAAAAGTTTCAGAAAAATTTGATAAGCTCTTTTGTAAAAGTTATACAGATGTCTGTATAGATCCATACATGGGTTCTAGAGTTACAGTCGTGACACCACAGAAGTGTTTGTCATCATCCAGCTCTTGATTTTGAACTCATAAGGGCCAACACAAAGCAAGAAGTTTTGCTGTCACACGCCACTTGTTCATTCATTCTCTGTCTCAGGGAATGCCTCAAGCTGGAGATTTAGAACTGGATGAGGAGAAATGCTTGCCAAGCTTGGAATAATCTGAACAAAAGTTAGTCTGAGACTTGGAGCACTTTATAGGTAATGGAAAAATCAGGTCTATGAAAGGCTGTGCATCCATTCAGGCCTCCAGTTAACCTGGTTTCAATTCCTTCCTGGATAATCTGAGGGAGGCTGAATATCAAAGAAGTCACATTAAAGCATACATTTTTAGATCTTTTTAGTACTGAAAATCTGTCAGGTTCTCATCCTCAGGTTTTTCGGGTATTCTCTGGCTTAACCACTTTCCTGAACAGGATTGTTCTATTGAATCATGGCCACAGAAAACATCTGTCTCTGCAGCACAGGAGATGCTCTTCACAAAGTTCATCATCAGGAAATAGTTCATGAATAAAGCATTAAAGCCACATTTTCTCAACCCTTTTGGTTTTTTGCTAATAATTAGAGAAAAAGCACCATAAACTAAAGCAGGGCTTATATCATTATCTTGTATCTAATAACGATTGCTGTCTTTTGCACTTTTTGGATGCCAGAACTGGTTAAAATAATAGAATTAGTCAATAGAAAAGAAAGTAACCTTGCCCTTTTCCTGCCAATGAAAGATTGTTTCCTGTACTCTCTAATTCATCTAGATTAATTTTAAAATTCTCAAAGACTTAACAATTATCTTTTTCCTGAGAAATTAAAACTCAAAAAATCTCAAAGTTAGGAAATATTTCTGAAACTTAATTTAAATAAACTCCTTTCCTAGTTCTATTTACAATTAGTCTTCTTCCTGTACAGCAACTTGAAACAATGCTCTTATGACCTGATAATATATCCATTCACCCTTTTAATATCTGAAACTAAGACTTAGAATTCAAAAAAAGAAGAAAAAAGATACATGACACTATGAACAACTATTAGCTGCTGCTATTGACCTCTGGAATGCTGACACTAATAATGCTGACACCATACTGGGCTGATTCCAGCTTATTCTTGTCTTTCTGTCAACCATTACATTGAAATGAATGCACTAACATGAAAAAAAAAATCTGAATCTAGAAGTTAAAAAATTCCTATGCATGATTTTTGAAGAAAAACAAAGTCCATTGTGCTTCACTGTGGCTTGACCCTAAACCAACCACAATTAATGAAGAAGTCTCTATGGACTGAAGTGACACAGGTTTTCTAAATTTTACATTTTCATCATACATCCAGGGTCGGTTACATTACATTTTGTTTACCTGCATATTTAGATAGACTTAAAATAAACCTGTGGACTGAATATGACAGAGAAAATGACCTGATTCAGATGTCCTAAGGAGCATCATAGAGCCTGAACAACAGCACTGACTAATTCTGATTTATTTGATGCCTGTCATGGTGGGAGATCTGAATTTCAATTCCCAGTGAATTCAGTCAGTGGGTTTAACCTAGTGCGTGTGGTATCAGCCTCTTGTTCCAAAGCTTTTGAATGAAAAATTTGTTCAAAATGTAACTATACTAAAATTCGAAGTCTCATTTTTCAGTGATGCAACAATAATATAGCCAGTGATTTTTAACCCTATATCTTTTCTAAATTCATGTTCAAAAAATGTGACCCACAGCATTTCTATTTTGTGTTGGTTTCTCTTTTGGGTTTTTTTATTTTGGCAGGGAAGTTAAGTGCATCAGAAAAATATTACTCTTACCTTGATAAAACATCAGACAGGATACTTCTGCTGTTTACACAAAACCTGTAATGGTCTAAGAATAACAACAGTGAAATAGCTCTTGATTTGCCAGGTGGATGTACAAGGAGAATCAGATAATTTTTTATTTCTTTTTTTGACATTTTTCTATCCAGCCACACAGGTGTGCTGGGCCACAATTTGTTACTATAAGTCAGGAGAAATGTTTTTTAAAACAGTTAATTCTATACTTGGGAAAAATTGATGTAGCATATGCCATTTAATATATACACATTTTGTCCATACAATGACACAATTGGGTAAGATATACAAAATCAAGTTGCATTTAAGATGATTTTTGGTTATAAGGCAATGAAAATATTATTCTCCTAAGATTCCAGTAAGAGATTAGGTATAGAGCAGTGGCTTGTGCAGTGTCTGCCAACTGCTGACTAATTGCATGCCCATCGTTATTGCATCCACATATACAATGCAGGCAAAAATTCAGAGAACCACATTGCACAGCATACTTTGAATAGCAATGGTGATTTGGAGGCAAATTATTATATATTTTTCCAGTGTTAATTTCACTCAGTTGTTTTAGTGCCCTTGGGGACAGCATCCAGTACTGAAAACAAAGTACTGGACATGTGTCTAACACAAATAGAAAGACAGAGACAAATATCTGTGCACTAACCATACAACTTTTTCAAACTGCTTTCTCAACTACATTGTTGAGAAATCAGGAGAAAACTATACTACACTACTCTATACGTATCCTGTCTATCAGCAAATGTTTTACAAGACAGGACCCTGGGAATGTTGTACATTATTGCTGGGGAAAATAATTAGAGTAACCACAGTGTATATATAGACAAAGAGACATCTTGGAAAAACATTTCCTATAATTGCCCTGTGACAAAATGTGCAGTTAAATATTATACACATGGTGAAAATTACACTACAATTAATGGCATGCCTCTAACATAATTCATTCTTAATGTTTTTTAGTAGTTTAGAAAAAGTGACCTGTCACTGAGAGCTTCATGCTATTATATTGTTAGACAACAATTCTAAACAAATTTCATAAGATAGGCAGTGTTGGTGTTGGCAAAACATTTCTGCCTACATTCAAGTTGTTTCATAGAGTAGTGTTCAAGACACCTCTCCCTGGCTCTATCTTAAGTTGTATGTTAAATTGAGATATTAAGACAACAGATTAAGATCATTCTCCAATTTAATTGTCTCATTTTGCTGAAAATTGTGTCTTTCTTTAGGGAAACGGCTGGATTTTCCCCCGTGCATGATGACCATGTCATTGTCTGTCTCTTTGATCCAAATGAGTGGATTATTTTGATAGTAGTTTGTGCTTTCAAAGCTATCTCTACAAGCAGAAGGTTTTCTATTGCTAAATGAAAGACAAGGTGTGTTATTTTCTGTTTCCTCCACATCTGGGAGACAGCCAGGGACAGTCAGACATACTGAGTCGGTTGTCACCTAAGTGAATGCTAAACCAGTACCTCAACACTGCATTAATAGGTGCTGTTCAAAGAACACATCACTTGAACTTGACTGAATCTTAGGATATGAATATCCCAATTACTTACAATCTCCCCCACCACTTAAAGACCTACTGATATTCACAGCCATTAAATGTCTCTTCCATGTCCCGACCACACACAGCAAGGCTAATTACACTTGGGGAACTTAATTCCCACTTCAATTTCAACAGGACTGCACTTAATTTCTGTTCGAATCTCTTACACAACTGCAGTGTTTGCTGTGGAGGATATCAGAACACAGGGCTCTGAGGAACTTTCTGGGCCATTAAGTCAACTCCCCTGTTACTGAAAGCTAACACATTGTATAATTTCTTTCATACTCTCTTCAAGCTCTGACAGAAAAGTCATTGGGTTTTGGCCTCTGTTATTCAACCAGAGAATATTCCAAAACACACTTGCTCTAACAATGACGAGCTGCCTTCTAATTTCCAGATTAAACCTTTTTCTTCTCAGTTTACATCTACTGTACTTCTGAAAATATTTTAATTTAGCTTAAACAAGTGTTTTCTCCCTGCTGCTTTCCCCTGTGCCCTCCCCATTATCTCCATATTGCCAGTCTAAGCAAGACAAGATCTTATATCATCCTCTTATGAGAACAAGGATACTTCTCTTGAACCTGATTCAATATTTGCCCTCATATTCTGGGATTTCCAACAGCCTTTCATAAGCCAGTGGCTCAGAAGAGGTTAAGTTAGAGACCTGCATGATGATATTAGTATTTTGTTGTCTCCACTGGGAACAATAATTTCACTGACAAATTCTGAGACAGCATTTGTCTTAGCATGATGTCCTGGTTTGGGCCAGGATAAAGGTGATTTTCTGTCTTGTACTTTTGCTTTCAGCTAAGTCTCTTGTAAGTAGCTGCACTTGCTGAAATTAACAGCAAGTTTCTCAGTCAGTGTCTGCTTCTAGGACTGATAACACTGGATGTTTATAGTCACTGCTAGAAGCTGGTGTGCAGAGCCAAGGACACTGCTCAGCTCTGAGGAACATTTTGCCTTCCAGAAGGAGTAGGGAGGTCCCACCCGGACCACTCCTTTGGGGAGGACTGGACAAGATAGATGCCAGAACTGACCAAACAGAGTATTCCATCCCATACATGTCACACTCAATATAAATTTGAGGGATCAAGAGGGTGAAACCCCTTCCTTTCCTTCCTGCTCCCCCTTTTTCGCTTGTTCCCTGCTTGCCTCAGCATCCTGGGAAGATTCCATCCATTCCTCTGCCTGTGGTCCTGATCCATGCCGGCCTGAATCTGTGTCTTCCTGCCTCCAGCTCCCAACTGCTGCTGACCCCATGAGTCCAGCCTGGACTTTCCCAGGGCTGCCCTGCTGCTTCTGTGGTGACATGAGAGTTATTGGGAGAAAGGGGGGAGGAACATGGGATCAATTTTCCTGTATATTTGTATATATTTAGTGGTTTTTCCTATTTATCATTACTGTTTCATTAAATTTGTGTAGTTTAGTTTCCAACCCATAAGTCTCTCTCCCTTATTCTCTCACCTTTCTTTATCAGGGAGGAGAGGGGGATTAATAGAGAGCATCTGTTACTTGGTTTAATTGCTGGGCCAGTGTTAAACCATGACACATGATTACATCACATTCACGAGTCTCAGTCCATTCTTGATCAACAAATAACAAATTTTTTACTTGTGATTGAAGTCTAAGCTATTAGTAGAACTTTTCATTAATTCTAGTATTATATTCTATGCCATTATTTGGGCTATTAAACTCTGCTTCCTTCAAAACATGTGTATTGGCAATGCCTCCAAACCCTGTATACAAGCACATTTTGTCAGGAGCCTATTCATACTTGTGTCAGGTGACTGAGAATGTATTAAACAAAGTCAGCATTGGTAACCAGTCTGGTTTGATCCCTTCCCTTTCCAAAGACCCTGCTGCTGTTCACCATCACTTCTGCTGTTCCCTACCTTACAATTCCTCTCGTGATTCCTTTTATTATAAGTAAAACTTGCTTACTTGGTTCCAGAGCATGTTTTCTTGAAAATGTGAAGGGTGACATTTTCAACATTGTTTTTGTCCAGGAAATAGTAGTTAAGTAGAAATAACAACTCAGTATGTTATATTCACCCTTGCTAAACAATTATTTGCATTTTACTGCCTTTTGATTTATCTCCTAGTGCTTATACATGGTCTCCTTCAAAGCCTGTTTCAGGTCAGACTTACCTGTCCATGGCTGTTAGGATGCCTTTTCTACATTTAAATACAGATGTTTTTCTTGCAGCTCTCCTGCAGTTCTAATGCTAGCTCCACCCAAACATGCTACCAAGTTGCAGTTCTCAACAACAGATCTTTCAGTTTCTTGGGATCGAAATGTACAACATTTTCATCTCAAGACCAACTTTCGTGTTGAAATTTGCACTTGGACACCACATTCCCATTGATCCCTTCCCATTTGTTCTCATGGCCAGTATTGTCACCCTTGCTGAACACCTTATCACACTTTGTTTCCAGCCTTTACTTTCTGGCCTGTTTTTGATGCACAGAAGTTCCATTTCTCTTTACCTGCATTTGATAAACTTTGGGCTTTCTTTTGATATTCCTTGCCAGGACAAACTCAGTCTGACACGATTCAGTTCTCACTTTTTCCGATTCTTCTTGACTTTTTCATCAGGATTTCCTTGTAGGACAGTCCTTTTTTCACCACCGGTAAGCTCCCTACTTATTTCCAATATCCCTCCTGAGGCAGTAAATTCCCCTGCCAGGTCTGAGACACCTCCCTACATAGTTTCCCCCGTTACTTATGATACTTTGATTTATTCCTCATCATCTTTGACCTGAAGCAATTCCAAACCTCCACTTTGAAGACCCTGAGCTCCTCAACCCCAGCTGTCTTACCTAACCAGTCCTCTCAATTTATCAAAGTTTGCCTCCCTGAAAGCCAAAATCTTAATTAGAGAACTGTTTTTTTGTTTATCCTACCATTTAAACTGAGTCAGCTCAAGACCACTCATGTTAAACAACTGCCAAGTCCCATCCAAAAAGTGACTGAACTTTATTAGTGGATGAAGTGATTGCTGTATGCAGCATCTAGAGCCAAATCCTGACACCTTTCGTCTGTCCTCTTGATTCTGGCATAAGTTTGATGAAATCAATGGGAGTTTTGTTTATATAAGAACTAAAGGATTGGGTCTACAATTTGTACTTCTCTTTGAAATCCCTTAATAGCAAGGACGTTACATAAATACATTATTATTATTATTTTACTTGCTTTTTATAAAAGCACAAAATATTATTGGCCATTGAAAGTTTATGGAAATTTGATGCAATTGCAGTTGGCATTGACCTTTTCCCCAGCACAGGAGTCCCTAGGATAACACAGATGTCATGTGCAATGAAATTAATGTTGTGGGCACAGCTGTTTAGTAAAATAAAGTAAGATAAAAAGAAACAATTACCTAATTTGATATCGAATCTCTTTAAATTTTTTTCTTTACCTTATGCTGCAGTTTGCAACTTGTTGACTCATCCAGTGCCAGACAGATTTTTTTTTTTCCCTTCTGTAAAACCAGTTTTTACTTACATATGCTGCTGGGAAGTATTATTTGAAATGATTAAGTGTAGGAAGTAGAGTCGACAAGAACATTTTACATTGCTAGCATGTACACCCTGACTTCTCTTCTGCAATTTGCTTATAGACTTAACTTGATTGTTCTCAGGCTAACATGCACAATTTGGAAAATTGAAATAGCCTTCTATAACGTTCAAACACAATCCCATAAACTGAATCAGTTGTTAAAGTAAGCTTTACCTCAAGACCCCACAATGAGGTATCTATTACCAGGAGCTCTAAGCAAATGTTCTTTTAATTAGCTACATTTATCTTTAATCCCTGTTTTGACAGAAACTCTAACATAAACATACATTACAAATACAGAAAAGCCAGCTCAAAGTATGGTTAATTTTTATGCTTGACAGAGCCATTTGGAAAAAATAACTGTGACCTTTTTGGAGCCTGGAAAAAAAATATCTTAATGTGATGTCATTTTAACACAGTTTCAGAAACCAAGAAGAAACAGTGGCATCTGTAGCTAAAGTACAATAACAATTCTTAAGCTGTTCCTTAAGAGTGGCAATAAAACCCTAAAAAGACCTTTGGGCCTTATGCTGAGGCAGCTGAAAAATCATGTTAAATAATTTCTGTAAGGACAGCAGTAATTACAAATCTGATTAAAGTTTACCTACATTTCATTCCTAGTGTGTCTGAAATAAGGACTGTGAAACCAGATGGTTACTAAGCACACGTGATGGATATGTTCCATCAAGCATGTCCATTGCTATGGAAACAACAGGCATAACATTATCTTTAGTGTCTATTCCTTCACAAAACTGTTCATTTAAGTGCTGCTGCCAATCTAAGCAAAATCCATATGAATGCTTAAATATCAGCTCAAAAAACATGTCTGCTTCTCCCCATCCTGCAGTAAGTATCTGGGTTGTTGTTGAGTGTTGCCGGAATGGTAGCAGCATGTGTTTCTCCTTGGTCCATGCCATACTCAGCTGCTTCTCAGTCTTTCTTTCTTTCTTTCTTTCTTTCTTTCTTTCTTTCTTTCTTTCTCTTTCTTTCTTTCTTTCTCTCTTCTTTCTCTCTTTCTTTCTCTCTTCCTTTCTCTCTTTCTTTCTTTCTTTCTCTCTTTCTTTCTCTTTCTTTCTCTTTCTTTCTCTTTCTCTTTCTTTCTCTTTCTTTCTCTTTCTCTTTCTTTTCCTTCCCTCCTTCCTCCATTCCTTCCTTCCTCCCTTCCTTCCCTCCTTCCTCCCTCCCTCCTTTCCCTTCCTTTCCTTCCCTTCCTTCCTTTTCTTCCTTTCCTTCCTTTCCTCCCTCCTCCCCTCCCTCCCTCCTTCCCTTCCTTACTCCATCCCTTCCCCCCTTCCTCTCTTCCTTTCCTTCCTTCCCTCCTTCCCTCCTTCACAAAGTACTCCTAGATGATCCATCACCTGGCATATATATGCAGGTTAAAGCATTTCAACCACAAAATTGTCTCATGCCGTGTTTCCAACAGCCAAAGAGCTCAATGATGTGTTATGCCACACAGTCACTAGATCAAGAGTCCTGGCCAAAACTTGTGAAAACACTTCTGAAATCATGTGAATCAGATCAGCGTCTTTGTTCCGTGAAATATCTATGAAAAATAATGCCTCTAACAAAAAACTGAGGAATTGAAGATGTCATACCAAGTAAGACTGGATGCTTAAGAATTTCACACATCAGGAAGGTGGTGTGGAATACGCATCAATCCCTGGGGCTTGTGGAGACAACATGAGGGAGGGCTGCGAAGCAAAGGTCCCTAACAGCACCAGTCAGAATCATACAACCAGGGCTGCATGCAGTACAGCTTGGATTGCCATAAGCAGATGCCCAAATCACTTGTGCCTCGTCGGCAACAGCGTTATCAGAAACACACTTTATACAGGAAGCAGTCAGGGCTGCTCCCTCAAGTTCATCTGCTCACACAGGGGCTCCAAGTCTGTGACAGGGGCACAATGGCCACAGACGGCTGAAATTTCTGCTGAGTTGCAGATATTCTCATCTGAGAGATATCACATTTCTTTGGCGCTTTCCATTTTCACGTTCAAAGCTCTGCATACCTGTGCCCTGACCCCTACTTAAATCCAGTGTCTTATCATATTCCCTCTCCATCCTCCACTGAGGCCAGGGTTTTTCAACTAATTCTCTTGCACTTTGCACTTCACGAAGAGAATTTTATTGTTACGGGTCAATATTTGGGTCCCCTGGTTTTACAAAGAGGATGTTTTTCAAGGTAGGAGAGTTGCATGGTGCTGCTAAAACTAAGTGCAGTGTGTTGTGCAAAAGACCACTGTGTTGTTCTTGCCCTTCCTGCACAAATTTAAATATGGCACGTTTTTCCAGGCACAGTATGCTGACTAATGATCCCAGAGCTGGCCAGAGACTCTTTATTTTGCTGCTGCAAAAGAAGCCCACAAATGGGCTTCCCATTTGTGTCAGCATTTGCAACTGAACTACAGGACGACCAAATATATGCATTTCTTCCTCCAGGAAAGGATTTTCTTTGTTTCCCCTCCATTCCCCCTCAGCCAGGAGAGGTGAAGGCAAGTGTCATGTGTTTCTGCATTACAAAGGGCACATCCACATCTAGCAACCCTACAAAAGTGTAACATCTCCCTTCTGTATAACTCTGTGTAGGAGACATATCCACAGAAAAGTAAAGTTTTTTTACTTAAAAAAAAAAACACCCATGAAGTGTCTCCCTGCTTCTGCCACGTTGCTTTTATTTCTATGTTGCTGAATAAGCAGGGTTGTTCACCTGCTGCCTCATAAGTAAAAATTGTCTTCATATGCCTGGACGAAAAAGGCTCCAGAACAACTTTTAATATTGCACATATAGTCCCTGTACGACCATCTTTTTTTTCTGAAACATCTGTAACCTGGGGCCCAATGGCCCTATAGAGGGCAGAAACAACTACCACTGAAGTCAAACTCAGTTCAGCCACTGCCTGACTCTACCATCTACATTTCTGGCTTGCCCCTCATGGTCTTGCTTTTCCTCTGACACAAATGCATCAGTGCGTTGGGGTTCTCACCCCTCAGCTGCCCCTGGGGTCACCCCACACCTTGCAGAGGTGCATAGCCAGTTCAGGCAAGTGGTACATGCACATCACATACTGTTATTTACTTCTTCTCTTTGTCTCCCCAGAAAGGAAAAACCCAGTGAATTTGCTTTGCAATGTGCTTATTTAGCTTTTAATTTAGGATCTGCGTGCTTTCTGCTCTTATTAGAAAAACAGTTCAAAGAAATCAACCTTTCCTTGGACCAGAAAATTCTGCTGTAAATGACTAGGGAAAATTTTTGGTCCCAATAAATATGTCCTGCAGCTATTAAGGGGAAGTAAATAGACCAGATAGAAAAGGATTGGAAACAACAGACTGGAGCAGCTGCATACATTGCATTAAAACATGTTTATCATCTGGCCTATTTGGAGTTGTATTTTACATTGTGAATTTATTATATTTTGGCTTAATAAATGTGAATTCTCACATTCTTCCAAAGTTATAAGTAAATCCAGATATGCTTCCCACACTTTTCTTCATGATCTCAAGTTGGGGTTTTTTTCCAAACTTACTTCATCAATGAATAAATTCAAAATATAGGAACCAATTAGGTCTTGTTAGCTGCATTTATGTTATCAGATTCTCTTTATGAGATGAGATGTACAGACATCTAAACATAGAACCATGTAATGGTTTGGGTTGGAAGGGACCTTAAAGATCATCTAGTTCCAATCCCCTTGCATGGGCAGGGACATCTCCCACTAGACCAGATTGCTCAAAGCCCCATCCAACCTGGCCTTGAACACTTCCAGGGAGGAGGCATCCACAACATCCCTTGGCAACCTGTTCCAGTGTCTCACTACGCTCACAATGAAGAACTTCTACCTAATACCTAATCTAAATTTACCCTCTTCCAGTTCAAAGACATTACCCCTTGTCCTACCACTACATTTCCTTGTAAAAAGTCCCTCCCCAGCTTTCTTGTAGACCATTTCAGGTGCTTACAGGCTGCTATGAGGTCTCCCTGGAACCTTCTCTTCTCCAGGCTAAACAATCCCAACTTTCTCAACCTCTCTTCATAGGAGAGGTACTCCATCCCTCCGATCACCTTTGTGGCCCTCCTCTGGACACATTCTAACAGCTCCATGTCCTTCCTGTGTTGGAGGTTCCAAAATTGGACACAGTACTCCAGGTGTGGTCTCATGAGAGCTGAGTGGAGGGGGAAAATCACCTCCCTTGACCTGCTGTCCATGCCTCTTTTGAGGCAGCCCAGAATGCAGCTGGCTTTTTGCAGTGCAAGTGCACACTGATGGCTCATGCTGAGCATCTCATCCACCAGTACCCCCAGTGCATTGTGTGCCTGTGAGGGAAAGAGGAAGGAGAGCTTGACCCCAGGTTTCTTTTGCCCCAAAGCTCCCCTGCCCCTGGTCAGGATGAATCTGCTCTCTACCAAGATCTTTCCAAGAGAAGCAGCATTAACAGGACATCCCAGAGCACCTGGAACTTGTCTTGGCAGTGAGGAGGGAAGGACATAGGAGAAGGGAAGTTAAAAAAGGAAAAGAAGGAAGGGAGGAAGGAAGGGAGGAAGGAAGGGAGGAAGGGAGGAAGGGAGGGAGGAAGGGAGAGGAGAGGAGAGGAGAGAGAGAGAGAGAGAGAGAGAGAGAGAGAGAGAGAGAGAGAGAGAGAGAGAGAGAGAGAGAGAGAGAGAGAGAGAGAGAGAGAGAGAGAGAGAGAGAGAGAGAGAGAGAGAGAGCAGACTGGCAAGCAAGCCAGGGTCAAGGACAGCACTGCAGATGTTACTTTAAGTATTGGGATTGCTGAGCGTGGCTATGTCTGTGCACAGAGAGGACTGTACCACTTAAAACCCATTGTTCCCCTTTCCTTTTACTTTCACCAGCATGAACAGGAGGAAACAGACCAGCTGTTGTGTGCATGGGAAGCATGATTATTTTATGAAGTCCCTATTTCTTTGTCCCCCAAGAGTGATTGTTTGGAGGTAAAATAAAACTCATTGTAGCTCTAATTAANGGAAGGAAGGAAGGAAGGAAGGAAGGAAGGAAGGAAGGAAGGAAGGAAGGAAGGAAGGAAGGAAGGAAGGAAGGAAGGAACCCCTGTCATCTTTATCCACAGTATCCACTTGGATTACAAGTTTTTAGAGGAGAAGGTCAGCGTCTAATAGGTAACTGAGTAGGGAGGCTGTGCACACCAGGACCCAGCTTCACCTTATTGGGATTTTTTTTGCTGCTATGATAAAAACAGTTAATATTATTTTCCAAAAGGCAAAATCCTGCTGAGCAGAGCAGAAATATTTATGACACTCCTTCTATAATTGTTAACAGAAATTATTTTTAAAGTCCGATAGAAATTTTTCTACAAGACCAAATATGTTTGAAATTACCTCAAAGTTGTTTAATGTAATTAGCTTTCTGACATTATTTCTATGTGCTAAAAATGTACTATGAAGAGGTTGAAACTTGAGAACACACTGAAGTGCAGAGCAGGCTTGAAGAATTAAATGAATGTAGTCAGAGAGGATTATGTATTACCAAAAGGAAAGGTTCCCAGATCTGGGAACCAGTTTACTGATTCTTGTAAACTGAAATGAGATCTATTTTCCTTTTTTTTTTTTTTTTTTTTTTTTTTTTTTTCCCTTTACCTCCCTAGGAAAGGAATTCTGATTCTAAACTATTTGTAGAAGAATGTAATTCCGTGAAATAAGATGAAGTGAGTGTCTCAAAATCTATGATATTGTATAAATAAAACCTCTAGTATTCTCCAAAGAGAAAAAAATAGTTATAGAATAACTAAAATGCAGAATCACCCATGCTAAGAAATGAGAAAGCCCTTTCCAAAACCTGATCTGCCCATCCAGACTGTTTGCCAAGGGTCAACTTACAAATACCACACAAGGATCATTTTTAATTACATTGTCCAGACCAACCCTTCCCTGCTCTGGCCACATTCTTGCCCAGTCTCCAGACCTTGGAGCCCTGTGATGCTGTCCTACAGACCGCAGTCCCACCTAAAGAGAGATGGACTTTAACGCTGATTTATTTTTGCAGAGATAGGAGCACAGTTGCCAAGTGCAGGAGAAGAAGAGGAGCTTTCTGCAGTGGTTCAGGTCGCCCAGCCCAAAGGTTTTGGTTTCTCTAAGCCCGTCTGATTAAACTGATTGCAACTGGGGAAGGACCAATTGTCCAGGACAAGAAACTTCAGGGGTTTTCTCCACATCTGTAGTTGGGACACCAAGTCAGACCACAAGTTCTCGTAAATACCTAGATGGGGTGCTCATGCCCTTCCTTGCTCACCCTTGGCAGACAACCCCATCATAATTTCTCCTCCTGGGACCAAAGCACCAGCATTTTGAGGTTACACAGCCCATAGAAGCTTGCATCAGCTACAGCTTGATCAGCCTCTGCTCTTACCCTCTCAGGCAGGTTCACCAGCAGCTCACACACTGATCTGGCCCGGGCAGCACCCCCAGCAAAGCCAACCCTTTCCTTCCAGCCTGCGCCTGTTTCCCAGCACCAGCTGCCAGCTCTGCATAAGGCGCTGGGTGGGAAGCACCCAGGGCTGAGTGAGGGACCAGAGGGCCCATCCTACCCTCCACTTGCAGATGCCCTGTCTTGAACCATCAACCTGCTCCTTCCCCCAGCCCTCCCTCCCTTGGAAACTGGGCTGGGGAGAGGGTCAGGCTGAGTGGCAGAGTGTCCCTCTTCTGTCACTGTGCATGGGGAGAGTGAGGATGGGGGCACAGCAGGATCTTGCCAGGGATGGCAGAACAGCCCTGACCACCACCTGGTTCCTCCCACCTGCCTGTGGGTCAGGACCCAACGTGCTGCACGCCCCTGTGCCACCTGCCTGGGCTGCCCAGCTCTGCTCAGGCAAATGAGAGGAAGCAGTTTTTCCAGCAGCCCCAGCTCGTTCACATGCAGCTTAAGCTGCATTATGCAAGAACAGGTTTGGCTCTTTGATTTCCTGATTGTAAATTTTACTTCTGCTGACAGAAAGAGTAATTGCCGTGACCAGAATCAAACTGATTGCTTAAAATGTTGAAGTTGACTTTTTTGTTCCACTTATACAATATATACATTCCTGAAGACTGAGGTTTAGAAGGATAGATATGGTCTTGGTTTTTACCAGAAGTATCTTTGAAATGCTTTGTAGTGCCAAAGTATATAGAAGGTTCATTTACTGTGTTGGAAGGGTAAATGCAACAGGGGTGTTTCTGCAGAAATAAAATATATGTATGTTTTTATTTCCTATTCTCTTACATAATCTTGTTATTAGTTTGAAACTCTCCAGGCATTCTGTAGGTGATAAAGACAGAAGAAAAGTTATTTCTAGAAAGCTGAGCAGCTCTAATTTCTTCTGGTTTTAAACTAAACATGCCAGCTTAAGCAGAAAGGAGTAACCACACTCCACTTCAGGGACAGGATAGCAGTAGGGCCAACAAATGAAAATAAAGGTCAAGGCAATTTCCATAAGGAGATGCGACAGAATCATTCATAGAGACACCCACTGAATCAGAAGGAATAGCAAGGAGGTCTGATGTGGTGAGGGGAAAGGCAGTCCCCAGAAGAAATCAGATGCAGGGCTGTTCCTCAGCTTGTAGTTTGCCTTGCACACCTTTTCTGAGAGTTTAATCAAACCCTTCCAAATCTGTTTGCTCTCACAAGTCCTATGGGAGCAGGAAGGCTGTCCCATGCTTTCTGCTGTTCCCCATCGGTCTGGTGCTTTACTCGAGGCAGCCACCAGCATGGTTTGCTCTCAGCCCTTCCCTGTGCCTCCATCCACTAACACCACTATTAATATATACTCTGGTGTAAATCAGCACTGCATACTCCACACATAATATCTGAATTTGCTTAAACTCACTGAAAGATGGAGCCTTTGGGGGCTAATCAACCACTCGAGTGAAAAGGGTTATTTTGATTAAGGTTTGGTAGGCTAAGTTCAGATGATTATTGCTGTAGATACAGAGAAATGGGGTCACAATCCCCTGTGCATACTTCACTTTTCCTAGGTCTGCCCCTAGTCCAACTGGCCATCCCCATCCCTTCCCACACTGCACGTGTTGCAGGGATACATCACCACTCCAGGCGATAAGGAGGAAGACTGTCACGCAGTGGTTTCTCCTTCTAACCTCTTTCCCAGAAACTGTGTCAGCTGAATAAACATTCCTCTCCGCTCAAGAAATGAGGAATGAGCTCACAACGGGGTTGATAAGGGTGGAATCCTCCTCCCTGACCCAAATGCTCTCGCAGGAGAGTGGAGACCTATGCCCCTGCAATCCTTCAAACTTCTACCCCTCTCCATCCTCACCTATAGTCATACAGCAAGAAGAGCCACTGACAAGCTAATTTCATCCCCTCAGCCCTGTATCACCTGACCCTGGCATCATTTAAAATGTCTGAAGGGCAGTTCTAATGTATAATATTAACTTATTCTTACTCAAGCACTCACCTTACTCAGCTCACCTTATGCAAGCATTGTTAACCCCATAGTAATCCTATACACTATAATTATAATTCAATAATTGTGATTTTTACTGTGTGTTGGAGTTTCATACTTAGGAACATTAGGAAAGTAGGAAGAAATCAAGGCCAGCACTAGACTTGTGAAAATCCTCCTACTCCATTTTTCAAAGCAAATTTTTCAAACCAGAAAATCTAGGCCAGTACTAGACTTGTGAAAGTCCTCTTACTCCATTTTTCAAAGCACGCACCTCCCACCCCCCAAACTCTCCCCCCCCAAAAGAAAACAAGTCTGATAATATTTGGAAAATTTCTTATGTAAAAATGTGGAATTTTATTAATATTTTGATATTTAAAATGATCCTCTAAAACTCTACAAAAATAGCCCAATCTAAGTGGGACTAAATCTAAATGGCATTACACAGTCTTGTAAAAACAGATAGAGCATCACTGCACAGGAATGTATAAACAGAGAAAGAAATTCTCCCTTTCTGCAGGGAAAACTGGAAAGAGGGAAAGTCACTGTGAAATAGCTGTGTGGCTGAGGAAACTGTGGTGTTACCAGAAGGACTGAGATTAATGGACATGAGCAAAGGCACTACAAGGCTAAGCAGTCAGCTGCAGAGGCTGGACATCTCTGCACAGCCATAGCTGCTCCAGCCTGGGCAGCCCAAGGGCACAGAGGCTGCAGAGAACCTGGGTCTTGCTTAGAAAATATCCTCTGCAGTGTCTGCTGTGTGAAACTGAGCACCAGCCTCATGCATGCATTGTAGGCATACAGGTCTCAGTGCCATTTCTAACTCCCTGTTCTCCAGCTCCTTGGAGCAGCCATCTGTGGGGACTGCTTGTTGAGGTGCAAATGTTACTTCCGTACATTCCATACCCTTCATATACATAGTCTTTGCATAACTGACATTTTGGTGTGCTACTCTGTACTGCTAATGCTCTGAAAGCCTGCGTGAGGGGAAGGGTGCAGAGATGCTCCACCTGCAGAGGCTGGAAGTGCTGGGGCAACACACAGTTGCCTTCATTCTAGAAGGGACATCTGTCCTTCTTTTAAGCCAGATCCATACTATGGGGCACTTGGTTGTCCAACTACATTGCTGAAGTCCAGTTGAGTCAAAGTCCCATGCAGAGTTGTTTTAACAGGCTTTGACTTGGAAGTTCCCAGGCCTTGTTTATTAATTCTTAGGAGACTTATGTTGGAGCCACTCAAGGGAACATAACCCATAAGAGAAAGGTATGTTTACCTTTATATTGTTATATAAAGAAATGAAAATACATGGATTATTACACTTGCCTCATAACTGTACATGGCTACAAGTGAAATATGAAATAAATATGAAGTAATGCTTTTTATAATGTGACTACTAGAATAATTTTCTGTGAAACTACTATTTCTGATACGTTTAAAATAGTAAGAAATTCTTAGATGGCTATTTCAGCATGCTGTATTAATCAGCTCCAGCGTAATTGTATGATGGCCTGAAAGTCAAACTTTTCCTTAAGTTTCCTGACCTTGACCTTTAGAAAATGTTATAACAGAATTTCAGATTGGGTTTCTTCAAGCCAACAGTTCCTCTTACCTAAACATACCTTTGAAATGGAGAGAAAGAGCTTGCTGATAAATGTTTCAACACCATACTTTATTAAAACAAGTTATTTCTGTTGTTTACTATGTGGTTAGGCCATGATGAAAAGCAGATCTTCACCAATACATTTTTGTGCAAATTCCTTACCTTTCTGTTTACAAAAGAAAGTGAAGTACCTTTCAGTGGTATTTGTCACAGAGCACTAGCAGCCAACAATGCACACTGTCAACTGCTTAAGGTTTCACTTCCTAATTAACTTTCCTAGAAGCAAAAGAACTGTCTAAAACCACAAAGCTCTCACATTTACCCTCCTGCCACTCCATCCTATTCATCTCTGGTCCCACGGCTGTGACCATCCAGAGCAACAAAGTCCTGAAGGAGGGTCCCCACAGCCCAAAACTTCAAGGGGGAAACCTGAGTAGCTCAACTACAGAGCAAATAAGTTACCTGCTTTAGTGGAGGCTTTTTCAAAAGATTACAACTCAAATGCAATTCCACCACAAACCCCTCAATGCTTATACTTTTCTAAAACACATTTCTTTCTTCTTTTTTTACATTATATGGATAACTTCCCATTGAAATTCCATGGTTTCTTTCTAGGCTCGTTGAGTGAATGCACTCTTCTCAGGTAAAACCATCTTTTATTCCACTAAATAGCAAAAATACTAAACATATCTGAAATTATTATGGAGGGTGTTAAGATTTACCTGGATGTCATCAATAGAAAAAAAAATAATTTGTGGACTGGCTCACAAATATTGTTATTATTCTCAATTACAAATCACTTTCAATGTGAATAGTTCAAAATACAGATCACAGCAAAAGAGGAATCCTACCTCTTTCAAGCATACTGCCCTGTTTCTTCTCATCAATAATCATGGATCCATTTCTGAGTATCAGACATATCTTTCAGAGTACATTTGGTTTAGCTGAAGGAAACTTCTGAAATAGCAAAGTATGAAACATCTGAAAAGTGCTGAACACAGATATTGAACACAAACATCATTTCACAGGCTTTTTATAAAAAAGCATTTGCTATATCTCCTCCAAACAAGGTGTCTCATCTTCTTCTGTTTGCTGGCCCTTGGGCTGGACTGAGCTTCTATTACCTTTCCCATGACTGAAAAACCACTGCAGCATGAGTCTCAAGTACACAGAAAACTAACATGTTTTGATTTTTCTACTGTAAGTTTCTTTTTTGTCCATTTGGTTGTAAAATATCAATTGCACTATACTGTGAATGTCTCCAGATGACTGCAGACTGTGAAGCTCTTCTAAATACAGGCATGCAAGCTGATCAACCGGGCACGCATTCTGGTAGCTAAATTGCAAAATGACAGATTCATCAACTGAATGAGCTGCTATCAGATAATATTAGCTGGCAGATGTCTCAAAAGAAAGAGTCGACATCTGCAGAGCTCTGACAATTAACTGTTTACAGGTCCAACACCTGCCCTAGTGATAGTATGTATTTCACAAATCATTTTAATGGCCATTCTCTCCAAAACACAAAATACTTAGCCTCGAAGGTAAAAAGTTCAGCACCAGCCACTTCTCTGCTGCAGCGCACAGGGCAGAAAGAGAAGAAAGGGAGAGAGACAAAGCACTACAGAGCCGGGTGTTGAGTGATGTCCCTGCCTCCCACTGCCACCCAGGTGAGTGGGGACACCGGAGGGGACAGCAGCTGGGCTGGTGGCCACCTGCCCAGCCACAACACTGCGGCGCTCAGACAGTGGCCAGGACCAGCAGCCAAGCCCCTTGCTTGCAAAAGGGCTTTTGGATTCTGACAAATAGAAAGTGATGTTCTTTGGCACCCAGGGGTGTGGACAGCAGTGGTGACAGAGCAGTGGCCGGGCAGCTCTGCCTACAGAAGGGTCCCCTCACCCTGCTGTGCTCTGAGGGGTGAGCGGTGCCGGGGCACTGCCTGCTCGGCCCCTCACCACACAGCCACATCTTTTACAGTAGAAGAGGCAACGACACTAATATCCACTAATCCTCCCAAAGGCTTTCTGATCCTTTGCCAGGTCAGCTTTAATCAACTGTGACTGCAAAAAACCAAAAACTTTTCAGGACTGGGTTACATTATGTAGTGAACCTTAGAAATGAATTGAATCCCATCCCCTAAAACCAGGCAGGATAACTGCTTAAACAGCCATCTGCACACAGATGCTGCAATGACAATCTGCTTAGGAAAACATGACTAGCAAGTAATTGTGCAAGTAACAATCTGATTTCCAATATGTTTGTTTCATTAAATAGCCATGTTTCAAATCAGCAAACCTACAGGTACCGGAACAGTAAGCAGCAGAGATTTAGATTCCCAGCAATGTCAAATACTGGGCTAAGATATCATAGTCTAAGATCCAGTTCTCCTTCAGATTCATGAACGTATTAATGGTTGTAAGCTGCTCAAAGCCAACGTATTAATGCCACTTAACAGCAACTGTTTGGCTTTGGTATCTCAGGTACTTGGAAATGACCTTGTTTTCCATGCCTGAATCAATAGTTGAGACACAGTGAAGGTTAATACATTATTCCATTCTATAATAAAACAATATTTGTATAAGGAAATACAATAAATGTATTAACAGTGGGAAATCCCATTTTCACTGGGACAGGTCCAGATGTTGCTTTCTAACTGCAAATATAAAATACAAAGTGCAGTGGGTACCACTGAAACTGAACTATCTAAATTAAGTTAATGGAGGCATTTCCTATTCTGAGATTTTGGAAGGAACAAGACATTTATTATGATAAACAGGAAAAACCACGGAAGTTAAAAACTTACTGGCTAGCCCAAGGAATGAACATTTTACCCTTTCTATTCAAGAACATTCTTCAGAACATTTTTAAACAAGGCACTTAAAAAGTTCTGTAACTGCAGGCTCATATTTTTGAGAGCACATGAGTTATCTGACAACACAAGAAGGCATGCTTTCTGATACGATAAATTTTCTGACAAATACCCATGTTTCAGCCATTGTCCTTTATCTTCTTGGTAAATTTGTGGGGTTTTCCCTTTCTTACCAGACTGATTTTCAAATTTGCTTTAAAAACACTGTGCATGGCAAGCTGGCACTCACAGACTATTACAGATTTATACTAATTCACTGGACATTATACTACATATAGAAAAGGATTATCCTTGCTTATGTGAGCTTATGTTTTAAACAGGAATCCTGGCAGAGAAGGGCTGCTTTGTGTCCTAAAACACCTTGCTTTCCCTCCCTCACCCCTGCTTGCCACTTATGTTTTGTAGGCCTGTAACTAAATCTGGTTGGTATAGATATTCCTTTGAAAAATTCCAGGTATTCAGAAAAAAAAGTGTATATTTTTATTGGCTAAAAAATAAAATGTTCACATTAGGAAATGTGCCTTTATTTGTACAGAAGAGCTACAGCCCCAGAATCTCACATGCATTTTCTCCTCTGGAGATCAGGCTGCTCCTCATGTGTCCATCTTCTCAAAGTCTTCTTCTTCCTGGCTTCAGCTAGACAAAGAGAGGAAATTTATATTTTGTGGGACATCAAGTTCCAGATGAAATATGAAATGCACATTTGGTATTTTCAACATTTTTTCAGCGAGAGAAAATCAAAACATTTCCATCTGAAATGAAACAGAGCAGCTGACTGGCAATCCTGGACCATCTAAAGAGTCCCACAGCCTCAGTCAGGGTCAAGCCAGGGACCCCAGTAAATCCCAGGTTGCAAACAGACAGGTACCTTCAACAAGTCAAAGGTGCTCTCACCAGTCACATCCTTGCTGCTGCTGGGCATCAGTGCTCTCTTGCTTTGTCCCCGTTATATAGAGTGGCTTTTGAGACATTCTAGGGTTTTGGACTAATGTTCTTGTGTTACCTAGCTGGTGGTGCTGGGGACAGAGAGGGAGGGTGAGTATAACCAGATGCTCCTCTGGGCTTTTCAAGACACAGCCTTTAGGTCTCGGTTTTTGCACTGGTGGAAATTGAACCCAAATATTCTGTTACTGTCATAAACTCCTTGAATTCTCCCACTTTCAATACTTCTAAAATTAGGGACATGCGCCATTGCCTCACTATATCCTTTTCACTCTGCTCTTTATAGATATTCTATATGAGGTTGGTCTACAGTTTCTGTCATCATTAGAGGATTTCATGACAAATGGGCTATAAGACTAAACCTTTAATCCTCCCTATTCATGCAAGCACAGAGACCCCAGGGAGCACCCGCATCATGTTCTCACAGACGAGGTTCTCTCAGTTTGAATCTCTCTCCCCTGAGGATATTCAACATCCCCCTTACCAATGGCAGCTTTCTGAAAAGAGGTCCCTATATCTCCTTCATGTGAATCTTCACACTAATGAAGTAGTTATGGATAACAAATACTTCATTACCTGAGGCAAAATCCCTGGACACAAGGAAGTTAAATAGCAAAACTGTTCCCAGTAGACCGTGCTGAGCAGATCATGTAGTCCAAAGGCTACACATGGAAACACTGTCAGACCATCTCTGTGTAACTATGTAATACTCATCTTGGGTTTAGTATTCCTATTATTTCCTGGTTCATAACAAGATTAAGGAAATCCTAAATTTCAGCTTTCCTAGAAAGCATTTTAATAAACCTGATGCTCCTCCCATCATATTGCTTGAGAACATAAGGATTAGATTGGATTCTCAGATAAAACACTCATTAGCTGGAGAAAAAAAAATATCAACAATTACTTTTATAGGTAAAAAACTAAGAAGAAACCAGAGTTAAGATTCTACTTACAAAAAGAAGTCAGTTTCATTCAGGTGAGAAATGCATGGTCAAGATCCTTAAGTACTCTACATAATCAAGCGTAAAAATGTGATAAAATAATTATGTAGTTAAAATGGAATTATTTTAATGGCCTAGTTCCAGATTAGATTGAAGTTATTTTTAAAGAAACTTTCTGCATTTTTCATCTCTTGATGCTCCTAGAGATTGTGTTCTGTGGATGTTTTAACTGTAAAAAATCTCTTTGAAAACCACTTCTTGCCTAATTTTATTCCTGCATTAAAGATTTCATGCTGCATTAAAGGCACACAAAACTTTCAGACCTGGCCAAAATGTTGATGTGACTTTGAATTAGATTGGTCATACCTGAACTGTGTAAAGTATCTGGAGCTTGCTGGTAATTCTGATCTTTATTATTGCCTATGGAGTATGTGACAGGATGGAGAGCCTTGAACCTCAATGTCTAAGCATTTGACTCTTCTGACTGCTCACCATTTTTCTGAATGCAGTGGGATCACAAGGCACCCTCCCAAAAGCACTGTATACACATCATCTGCAGATGAAAGGCTGTGAATGGCAGAATCACCTTTAAAGCACTGATGATTTTCACAGAATGACAAGAATTACTTTGATTGGAAAAGACCTTCAAGATCATTGAGTCCAACCATTAACCTAACACTGACGAGACCTTAACTAAGCCATATCCCTAAGCACTAAGTCTGTATGACTCTTAAATAAATACTTCCAGGGATGGTGACACCAACACTGCCCTAGGCAGTCTGTTCTAATGTCTGATAACCCTTTCAGTGAAAAAATTCTTCCGAACATCCAATCTAAGCCTCCCCTGGCACAACTTGAGACCACCATTACCTCTTTTCCTGTCACTTGCAACTTCATTGAACAGACCAGCCCCCATCTCTTTACAGCCTCCTTTCAGGTAGTTGTAGAGAGCAATGATGTCTCCCCTCAGCCTTCTCTTCTCCAGACCAAGCAACCCCAGCTCCCTCAGCTGCTCCTCCTAAGACTTGTGCTCCAAACCCCTATCAGCTTTGTTGCCCTTCGTTGGGTTCTCTGTAGTACCAAAATGTCCTTTCTGGAGTAAGGGACCCAAAGCTGCACACAGTACTCGAGGTGCAGCCTCACCAGTGCCAAGCACAAGGGGTAAGATCCTCTCTCTGGTCCTACTGGCCACACTATTCCTGCTACAAGCCAGGATGCCATTGGTTCTCTTGGCCACATGGGCACAGTGCTGGCTCATGTTCAGCCAGCTGTCAAGCAACACCTCCATGTACCTCACTGCTGGGAAGCTCTCCAACCAGTCCTCCCCAAGCCTGTAGTGCTGCTGGGGGCTGTTGTGGCCAATTTTGTACCTTAAGCCATCATTAAATGAACGCTGCCCCACTAGCAACTGAATTAAGGAGTCTGGTTTTCTATAGCCTTGTGTGCTTTACCCTCGATTTAAAGTTCCTCCTCACCCAAATAATCTCAGCTTCTCTCTCTGATGTGTGGGACACCCCAGAGAGCACGAAGCAGCAAGGGATGACTGGGCAGGTTGTGCTCACTGAGCATCCAAGCTCCTCCTAAAGCAGAAATATTGATCTGAGCCACTCATCCTAAGCAAAATGCTGCACAAAATTTCTAGAAAGCTGCTATTTCTCTCAAATCTGGTTAATTTGTCTGAAAACAAACTGAACTTGTGAAGCACTGAACAGTCAGGAAACACTGAAATGAAGTTGGCCTGCATAACTGGCATTTTACTGGTTTTGGTTAGATGTGGGTATTTAACAACAAAATCCCTGTGCCATTCTATTCACAGGGCAAATATTTTAAAAATTGATCCAAATTATGAAGGGAAGACTGTTAGCTGTAGGACTTCTTCTCTCCTTGAAGACAATAATTAACGAATGAGGCAGAAAGGAGAAAGGAGAAGTTCATACCTGCAGCTTCTGAAAACTTGGACACCAGCTCAAAGCCAAGCATTCCCCACGCAGTCACTAATTGCAAAGACTTAATTTGCTGAATACCTGTCAAAAGATCTTGACACTTGCCTCCTAAGCATTCTGAGATACAAGTTCTACCTCTCATCAGAAATGTGTTTGAGTGGGTGTCACAGTTTAACACTGGCCCGGCAATTAAACCGACTAACAGATGCTTTCTATTAATCCCCCTCTCCTCCCTGATAAGGAATGGAGAGAGAGGGAACAAGGGCGAGAGACTTATGGGTTGGAAACTAAACCAAGCAACTTTAATGAAAGAGTAATATACAGGAAAATATACAGGAAAAACTTATAGGAAAAATTGAGACCGTGTTCCTCCCCTCTTTCCCCCAACAGCTCTCATGTCAACCGAGGCTGCAGGGCAGCCCTGGGAAAGTCCAGGCTGGACTCCTGGAGCCAGACAGCAGCTGGGAGCTGGAGGCAGGAACACGCAGACTCAGGCTGGCACGGATCGGGACCACAGGCAGAAGAGCAGGAAGAAAGGAAGTGCAGGAAGCAGAGAAGAGCAGGAAGCAAGCAAGAGCAGGAAGAGAGAGCGACCCTCGTGATCCCCCGAATTTATATTGAGTATGACGTGTATGGGATGGAATACTCCGTTTGGTCAGTTCTGGCATCTATCTTGTCCAGTCCTCCCCAGAGGAGGGGTCCGGGTGGGACCTCCCTACTCCTTCTGCAGGGTAAAATGTTCCTCAGAGCTGAGCAGTGTCCTTGGCTCTGCACACCAGCTTCTAGCAGTGACTATAAACATCCAGTGTTATCAGTCCTAGAAGCAGACACTGTCTGAGAAACTTGCTGTTAATTTCAGCAAGTGCAACCACTTCCAGGAGACCCAGCTGAAAGCAAAAGTACAGGCCAGAAAATCACCTTCATCCTGGCCCAAACCAGGACAGTGGGGTGTGGTAAATCAGGCATGGGACAGTCAATGAGCAATGAAGGGATGCAGCAGTGTGAATTGCTGCTTACTAACTAAGAGTTTACACTTCCTGTGTGTGCAGCCAGAAGAGCAGCTCTGTGGAAAATGGATCATTTGAGCAAGTAATTTGGACCTGTATATGGATAAAAGGGGGGTCAAATGAAGGTTAAGTGATGTTAATATTTGTCTTCAGTCTATTAAATGCTCCACTTTACAGTCTTGGTCATGCTCTTTGAAGAAGGAGTTGTTTCAAACCTATGTGACTAGAAGTGAAAAACCTCATGGGAAAATCAGTCTCAGGGTCTTTGCCTCTACTTTGGCTCCCATAGAATTCCAGATGGTGTAGACTTTTATGTCCTTCACCTCCTACTTTGTCTTGTCCTACACTGCTCCCTCAGACCTAGTCTGGCCTTCTCCTGTCTCTTCTCCATCATTGACTCATCCTGCCTTTTTCCAACACTCATCCCAAGCTCTCTCTTTTTAATTTCTCTTGCCATCCCACACTGCTGTCCACACTCTACCACCACTATCCACTGTCTCTCCACACCGAGCTCCAACTTCTGCCCACCACAGCCTCCCTGGTGCCCTGCTAAAAGCTCAGGCAGCAGGGCAGCACCTCACTTCCATGCCTGCAGCATCTGGGAGCAGAAACTGAGGGATAAACCAATCCCACCACTTTCATCCTGGACTGGATGGATGGATGGATGGGTGGGTGACTCAGCAGAAACACCAACTGGGCAGGGTGGCTGAAAACAAACAATGTGGCAGATGAAGGTATGGCCAGCTAATTTTTTTTTTTTTTTGTCTGCTATGTCATAGAAATCTCTGATAGGCATATGCAAACCTGGAATTTTTTAAAACTTTATAATATAGCTGAATTTTATGTCATGAAGATTTCAGTACTGAAGAAGGCCTTATTTCCGGTCCTGATACCCAAGCCATGTGGGACATTGAATTAAGGTTTGTATTTTTCCCAAAATGTTAAAATATGGGCAAGAAAATAGTTTTATGAAGTGATTTCTTAAAGCTGAAAAAGTTTGGTAAGAACTTTCCCAAAACAACCCTCCCTTTGCGGTATGCAAGTTATCTTTCTTTGGGTGGAAAAAAAAAAAAGAAAAACAAAGAAACCCCAAGAAACCAAAAACCAACATGGAAAAGTAGTCAAAGTTTAGCAGAATTTTTTGAGAACAAGATTGAAAATATGTAGCATCAGCAAAGCTCTCTGCAATAGAAGTTAAATACAGCAGTGTGTAATACCTTAATCATAAATTATTTCTTCAAATGTGTCCACAAATATATTTGTGCAAAATATCATCTTGCACAATTAATTACAGATGAACTACAGAGGAAGTGTCTTTTTTAAGCAAGAGAATTTAACAGTCATTTACGCTAAACTTGTCCAAGGATCACATCTTTAACTACAGATTCAGCTTGTATCTAATTTTAGCTTAGAAACTGGCCGGAAGATTTACTTGTGAAATGCCAGAAAACTCATCTGATGTGCCATGTTGTAAACTGCTGAGGACTGACATCACCTTTCCTATAAACCCAGAGATTTAATCCCTTCAGACCAAACCTCAGTCTTAAAAATGTCATCATGCTTGGGCCTTCCAGCCTGCTTTATAATTTAGTATTATTTATCGATTCTACATACACAAACTCAGTATCATAAACTAGATAAGTATAGAAAGAGGCAGAATGACAAATTCCCAAGATTACCAGCTAATTGTATTCCTATTTGAAACCACTGCACTTGGGCATTCTTCTTTTCATTAACTAGTGCTTCCTTGGTCAAATTCTTTTGTATTAAAGCTTCTTGATTATTAAATGGTGCTTGCTGGTTCAAACTAATCCCAAATAAGAAAAAAAATGTTTAGTTGTGCAGCAGAGATTAAAGGGCTTCAACATACTCACTGTTAACAGGAAGTAAAGAAAATACATTTCTTCATCAAATCATTTTCACAAAGTCTCATATATTTCATCAAATATGGCCATTAGTGTTATTTCAAAGACGTGCCTGTGGTTTCTGCTAACTACTTATTACACAACCATCATTTCATAATATAAACCAATGACTTGGTGATAAAGTACACCAGTTGGAAACATAAACAGATGCATTATGGATAACTTAAGCACTGCTTTCTCTTCTGCAAATTCATTCTATGTCACTTTAAAGGAAAAATCAAAGGAACCCTATGTTTAATAATATTTAGATATTCCAGATATGCCTAAACTTAGAAAATTAAAGCAGTCCCAATATTCAATGTTGCAGAATAGTGTATTCCAGGTTCAAAAATTAAATGAGATGGAAAATGCTTATGATCCCTTGATAAGCATAGCTAGGAATGAATTGGCATACGGAGGAGAAAGAAAAGCCAAAAACAGCAAGAGCTGTGCTGTGCAGGGCTTTTGTAATGACTTTGTGGCCCTATTTCCCAGATTATGTTTCCAGTTTTTGAAAATCAGACAGGCAAAGAAGTACATGAAAACCATTTTGAAAAATCAAGTTCTTCTGCAGACCTACATGTTTTTGGAACTATCTTGTGGTAATGCACACCCAACCCTAAAATGCATGCATATGCATGTAACCTCACCTGCAAGATAATGCCCTTGTCTCTAGCAGTGCCTTCAGGGAGAGTAACACTCCAGCTGTGCAGCAGAGTTTGCCTCTTTGCTGGTATGGACAATCTCATATTCAAGTTACTTTTAAAAGAGTTCAGGGCTTTACTACTGCACTCTTTAAAAGAAATCTCCAAAATTTTATCATCCTCTGATGATAAACTGAACTGCTCTCAGAATGGAATTTCAACACACTGATTTTCCTAAAAGGAAAAACCCTAGAAACCAGCAGAGCAATTTCCTTTTCCCTGGACAGTCTACATTAGCTATCTAGCAAATTGTCCCTTTAAATGTAGCCCCAAGAGCAGCACCTCTTTGTGAGTCATTTTCCAGTGGAGGAAAAGCTTCCTTTAATAACATTTTCACCACATTTTCCCACAGCATCCTTATGTCCAAGGTGAGTCTTTACAGTCCTGGTGGCTGGACTACAAGTCGGAGAAAAAAACTCTCTAGACTGTCCAATTCAAAATGTAGTGGTTACTGGGTAGTACCCTAAATAGCGGATGCTGAGAAGAGGAGCTCCTCAAGCAACTAGAAGCAACTGGTATAAATTAAACAAGAGGTGTTCATCCTGGATATAAGGAAAAAAAAATCACCCTTAGGTAACTCAGCATTACAACAGGTTGCTCTGAGAGGCTGTGCAATTTCCATCATTCGAGGTTTTCAAGCCCAACTGGGTAAGACCTGAGAAATGTGTTCTGCCACTATGGGTGACCCAGCTTTGAGCAGGAGGTTGGATTGGCCGCTCTCAGCCTCAGTTATTTTACAGTTCTGAAAAGAGTCAACCAGGGCTACCAACAGTGATAAGCTGCAACCAACTCACAAGTTGCCCAAATGCCATTAGGGAATCCTGGGCAAACTTGTTTTCCAGGGACATTCAGTCATAATTCCCACAATCCTTTCCAAGTGCTTGCAACTGTCTAGTAATACCATTTCTGTCTTAACAGATCCAGTTCCCCTTTGTCTTGGTGAAACCTGATACATGTGGCTAAATCATGCAGTGCTGCATCAAGAGCTGCAAAGCACCTCATGGGTCTTGGCATCAGTCTTCTACACAGATTGGGGAACTGAAACAGAAAAAAACAATCCCAGAAGTTATCCAAGCCCCAAGTGAATAAGAAATTAAATTAACCAATGACGGTCATAAGGATCATTGTTAGGGAGAGAGAGGAGATGCTAAAGTAAGGACTCATACACCTTTCATTGAACCAACAGTAAAATAAGTAATATTTCTTCTTACGTGTCCCAAACTTGCACAACTCTTAAGAGAAACACAAAAGAACAAGATCTTCCCACTAATCCCGCTCACAGTTTACACAATTTCAACTTTTTATTTCTTTTCCTTTAATCTATTAGAATCCTTATGTCATAAACAGTTTATATTGTCTGTGTGTGATGCTCTGCACAATTGTCTAGGGACACTTTGTATCAACACAGCTCCAAGACAAGACAATTCCAAAACTTGTTCTGCCTGGAATTCTGGGGTTTTTTTCATCATTTTTGACAGACACAAAAACAATAAAATGGAACTGTTAAATTCAATCTTTATTTTTAGAAAAAGTGTACATTTTGCTATTGTTTTTTTCTGTGTCAAGTTTTTTTGAAGTTTTTTTCTTTTGGTAAAACTAAAATGTCATCATGTTTTGTTCAGAACATTTCAAGTAGTAAATAAATAAACAACAATCACTACACTGGCATAGCCAATTGACTTTCAACTTCAAATATTTCAGCCACTGGATTTTTTTATACCGCATCCTGGTAGAAATCAGCAGAGGAAAAGTATCGTGTGTGAGATATCAAGTATGAGGACTCTGGTTGATGTCTTTGCTGCCCTGTATTCTTTTCTTCGGTGCCTTAACTAAAAAGGGGAAGTTAAAATGCAGAGTGGCAATTAACTATGAAACAATTTTGAAGCAGTTTATTGCACTACATCTCAAGATGCATCGCTGTAAAGGTAACTATCTGATTTGATGAGGTAGGATGAAGCTATAAGAAGAGCAGGGACACTCCAAGGCAAGGACACTACCAAACACTGAAAGAGAATGAGAGTGTGCATCAGTATAATATGCTTGGTTAATCTTCAAATCAAAGAAAGAAACAATTAAAAAATGGCTAAATTTCAGCTCTTAATATTAATTGCTTAATGAAGAGCAACAAGAGTCTATGTACTAGGGTCATTTCATATTAAGAACAAACAGTGCCCTCTGTGGTTTAACAGAAAACGTGGTGTTGCTTTCTTCTGCATTGTGTTTTTAAGCACAGAAGCTAAGAGCACCCAAAATTGCCCTATTTAGTATAACTACTTAGCTCGATGAAAATCCACACTCTTTTTAGCGAGCTTACCTCTGGAATTCAGACTACAAGTAGCAAACAGAAAGTAATTCACAAATAGCTTTAGAATCCTGCTTGAAAAATTGGCCTGTGAACTACATAGGTCTAAAAGCCAAGTGAGTACATTATGATCCAAAAAAAGTGAATGATATTTTAAAATTATTTATGTAAACTAGGAAAGAAAAACTCCCTTTAAAACAAACTCAAGCATGTATTGTTGATACAATCACATTTTAGAATACACTAAGTGTTCCAAATGGCCCTCAGATCAATTTTGGGAAGTAAACAAAGCTCAGCTTTCAATGCGATTTAGGTTTTAAAACACAAGAAATTAGGTATAGGTTAATTCAAACATTCATTAAATCCAGACTGCCATGACTTATATTCCATGGTCTGAAGTGATGACTAATGCAGATAACAGTCATGCTTATGCAATCTGTTACAGATAATATGTTAAGTAAAATAGCTTGCACAAACCCTAAAATAAAGGATTGTTGCAGTTAACAAAAGAACCAAAATTAAAACATCATTTAAAACAGGCATTTCACTCTGTATTTTAAATCAGAGAGTGTGTCCACATTTTATACATGAACATAGGCAAGTATGCACACACACACACACACACACACATTATTTTAATAGATGCCAGATGGGAAATGTACTTGACATCCCATTTACTTTCAGCAGTGCAAGTGCGGTGTCCCGGCCATCGTGCTGGCGCTGTGCAGGAGCAGCAGCTGCAGTGGATGCTGAGGAACACAGCTCCTACCAGGGCTGGTGGCACTGTTGTCCCAGGACCTGAGGTGACACACTTTGTCAGTGAGCAACGGTGAAGGCAAAGAGACATCCTGGGGGCACCTGTGAACCTCAGGAAAAAGAAGCAGCCAAAATCCGTTCCCCACAAGCAGAGGCTTCTACAGGAGGGAGGAGAACACAGCTCAGGGAAGCTGTGCTGAGGGGGATCTCAGCCTTCCCTTTCAGAAGGGAGACTTCTGGAATCTGAAGGTTGTTGTGCATTTCCCACCCCACTCGCTTCTGCCCCCATCCAGCTACTCTTTTCCTCCCTCATCTGTGGTTTGGACAGCAGGAGTAGGGAACACCTCTACAGACCAAGGTCATAGGTGATGGTGAACAACTGAGCCCAGAGTGAGGTCCAAACCATGCAAGTGTCCCCCGTTGTGTCAGGCACTATGACTTTTGCCACTATTCAGCATCTGAAAAAGTCTTCCTTGGTGGCAATTTATTGTAACTCATGTTCACACTTCTATGAGGTCCTAGTTGTCTGTACCAAGACAGAAGACACTGGCTAGCACCCAAAGACCTTCTAGTCCAAGTGCAGTCAAGAGCAGGTTGAGGGGGGGCCCCTTGGGTACGTGGCACCTCACCAATGTTAAACCCCCATCACCTGGCAGAGTTTTTCCATAACTTGAATTTGCCATGCTTTTGGAGGAGACACAGAGTCAGTGGTTAGACATCTGAAGCATCAGTGTGTTGTTCCCACAGGCACCACTATGAGATCTGCTGAAGCAGCTAGAGAAAGGTCTACAGTAAGATAAAGCTATTACCATATTCATTCATGGCTTGCAAAAGGCTTTGAAGATGTAAAGAGCATTATGAGCACTGAGTGATATTATTAGGGTTTCAACAGCTACTTTAGCTTTTAGGTTGGATACATTTACAGCACACAAAAAGCCATCACCCAATACTCTGTGCTATTGCTGTAAAGCCATCAGTGGGCAGAGAGTGAAAAATAAACTCACATCTATCAAAACACTTACATTAATTTTGAACACTTATATTTGTAAAGAATTATAGTGTAAAGTATTACCAAAGTTAGCTGGATGTCTGAGATGGATATGAGAAGACAGAGAAATCAAATATTTATTTTATTCCCCGAGTGTCAGTTTTGTTATTATATCTGGGTGTAGAGTGCTTTTCTGCCTGGGCCTTTCTCTAAACTCAGTATCCCAGGGCACAGCCCAGACCTGTCTAAACAATCTCCAAAGGCAGCTTTACTTTGCTAATTATTCTTGATATAGGTGCATGTGCATGGAACCTCCTGCTGTATTGTCTGAGCACCTCTTTATTCCCCAGCATGAAACTTCAGCACCTCAGTCTTGTGGCACCTGGGAGTATTTCCCAGTTCTTAAGAAGTGGTTGGATTGCCTGAAAAGTCCAGGGAAAACATTTCTAAGTTACCATTCTGTACTTGTAGTTTTGTAACAAGAAATTGGTTCCAGCAGGAACTCTTCAGCATTTCCTTCTTTTTTGCCAACAGGCAAATGATTTCAGAGGAAAATCTGGGGGCTGTGACTAAATTAACATTAACAGAAAGCATTAGAAAATAGATTGGGCAAGTGGACATTCCATCAAAAGAAAAAAATTGTAAGTATATAAAATACAAATTATATATTAAAAACCCAGTTTGAGCTGTTGTAACAGGGTCTCATGAGAGCTGTAGGCAAATAATTTCCTTTCTCCACTTTCATCCATGGCTGCCTTTCTTGGCAAGACCTCATCTCCTGGGACTGCAGAATGACTCCCAGGATACACTGCTGTAATTCTCACTGTGAATAGGATCCACTGATGGTATCTGTGAGAGATATAAGGCAGAAAATCAACTCTTAGTAGGAAAAAAACAAAAGATTCTTAAAATTATGGTTTGATGTTGGTGCAGTGATCAAAGTCACAAAACAGCTAAGACATAGACATGCATAATCAACCTATTTAGAATGGCCTGGGTAATAATTTTGATTGTATATCACAGAGGGAAGAAAGGAGACATAATTAACAAATCTATTATTTATGGGATTAGATTATCACCTTATTGTATCCTCGGGCATCATTGTAAAAAGCCATCCTGTAGGCCAGCTGGGAGTATAAAGGCTCCTTGACTCTTACAGAGAGACTGATGCCTCTATTTTTCTCATTAATATCTAAATACATGTCCCTACCAGCTTCTATCTGGTTTTCTCATGAGCCACTGTCATGGTTAAACCCCAGCCAGTAACTGAGCCCCACACAGCCACTCCCTGACACCCTTCTGGTGGGATGGGGAATGGGAAGGCTAAAAGTGAGAAAACTTGTGGGTTGAGATTAAGACAGTTTAATAGACAAAGCAAAAGCTATACATTCCTTCACTGCTTCCCATGGGCAGGCAGGTGTTCAGCCATCCCCAGGACAGCCAAGCTCCATCACATGTAGTTGTTACTACATGTGGAAAAGACAAACACCATCACTCTGAATTTTCCCCCTTCCTTCTTCTTCCCCCCATCTTTGTATTCTGAGCACAATGTCATATATGATGTGGGATATCCCTTTGGTCAGTTGGGGTCAGTTGTCCCAGCTGCGTTCCCTCCCAGCTTCTTGTGCACCCTCAGCCTCCTTGCTGGTGGGCTGGAGTGAGAAGCAGAATAAGTCTTGATTCTGTGGAAGCACTGCTCTGCAGTAACTCTGCATTGTCAACACTGTTTTCAGCACTAATTCCAAATATTGCCCCATACCAGCTACTGTGAATAACATTAACTCTATTCCAGTCAAAAGCAGCACAGCCACATGCTCAAACTGTTGCAGGTAGCATGGATGGTTTCCCATGTTCACCAGAAGCTGTGTCAGGGGTAGACTGAAGTGCTCTCTAAAGGAATTTAAAGAAAAATGCAATCATCAGGCACCATCAGTGTGGGTTCACAAATGGAAAGTCCTGTTTAACACATTTGTTCCCCTTTTATAATAAGCTTTCCCACATAATAGATGAAGGGAAGACAGCAGATGTTTGGATATTTTTGTTTTAGTAGGGCTTCTGATATTGTCCTTCACATCATCCTTCTGGACAAGTTGTCCAGCATGTGTGGACGAAAAGGTTCATGGTATGCTGGGTGAAAGGAAGAGCTCAAAGGGTTGCAGTGAATGGGGCTACACCTGGCTCATGAACAGTCACCAGTGGCGTTCCTCAGGGTTCACTCCCAGAGCCAGTCCTGTTCAGCCTATTTATCAACAGCCTGTATGCAGGAGTTGGAATGCACCACCAGCAAGTTTGTTGATGATACCTAACTGGGAAGTGCTGTTGACTTCCTTGAAGGGCAAGAAACCTCACAGAGGGATCTAGATAGATTGGAGCACTGGGCTATGATACATGGGATGAAATTAAATAATTCTAGATACTGGGTTCTACATCTAGGATGGAATAACACTGAGCACAAGTGGGCAGTGGGAGAGGAGAGGCTGGAGGGCAGCCCTGCAGAGCAGGATCTGGGGGTGCTGGCTGGCAGCAGGCTCAGTGTCAGTCACAGGGACAAACCCCATCCTGTGCTGCAACAAACACAGCACATCCAGCCAGTCAAAAGAAGTTATTACCCCACTGTATTCAGTGCTGGTGCAGCCTCACCTTGAGCATTGTGTGCAGTTCTGGGCCCCATTATTGAAGAAGGATGGGAAGGTCCTTGGTTGCATCTGGAGAAGGACAAAAAAGCTGTTGAAAGGTCCTGTGATGAGTGGCTGGGCTTGTCTAGTTTGGAGACAAGGAGGCTGAGGGGAAACCTCATTGCTCTCTACAAGTTCCTGAGGAGGGGATGTGGAGAGGGAGGTGCTGATCTCTTCTCCTTGGTATTCAGTGGCAGGATGTGTGGGAATGGTTGAAAGCTGATCCAGGGGAGGTTTAGGGTGGGTATTGGGAAGTATTTTGTTATGGAGGGGGTGGTCAAACACTGGAACAGGCTTCCTAGAAAGGTGGTTGATGCCCCAAGTCTGTCAGTGTTTAAGAGGCATTTGGACAACACCCTTAACAACATGATTTAAATGGATCAGCCCTGAAGTGGTCAGGCAGTTGGACTAGATGATTGTTGTATGTCTCTTCCAACTGTAACTAGTCTAGTCAAGTCTATTCTGTTAACCAGTCCTCTTCATATACAAGCATATTTCCATCTGTGTGTGAGAGACTCTTCATATCACTGAAAGAAAAAAAAATGTTGGAAGATCAAATCCCAGCTCACAGAAAGAGCCATTCACCTGCTCCATTCTGTTGGCAACACAGGATGCTCCTATGACAGAACTTCTTCAGCATTATCTGGTTGTCTGTCACAGCACTTTCAAGTGATGGCCTTCAACTGTTTCTCCACAGGTGCACCTCTCTAGCTGATAAGCTTTTTCATAGGTATTTGTCTGATGCTTAGTTGAAAATGATCCTGTTACCTCTTGCTATATGCCCATGTAAATTATAAACTGCCACCCACCAGCACTCCACTGAAGTCACAAGAGAATTACAAAAGATTCAAGTTCAGATTATCTCCTGCAGCAAAGGCAAACCTAGAAAGCCAACAGCAACCCGAATCACAAGGCTGCCCTTTCTCTTTCTAGAGTCAGCTGTGGCATTTATTCCAGTTTACTGACTTCTGCAGCCACAGAAGCAGATGCCCTACAGACAAGAGGCCGCTTCCCTGCAAAGGTGTGCCCTGATCCACCTCTTGGGCACAATTGAACGCTGTACTGCTCCATGGGAAATGGCACATGGAGACAGGTCACCTTACTTCACAGAATCACAGAATTATTGAGGCTAGAATGGACCTCTGAGAGGGAGATGAATTATTGCCAGTGTTCCCAAGCTTTTAAACAGTTTATTTTTCAGCTTTAGGCGCAGTTCTTTTGACAAAAATCATGTGAGTGGTTAGGGTGGGGGAAAGGCTGGCTGAATTTTTGCTAGCTTGGATTTTTGAGAAAGAGAAAAGGTAAGAAACATGGCACCAGTAACGCTGTTAGCTACTGTTTGTGCCAACAAAGGTTTCAGAGTCAGTGCTCTGACTCGAGACACCAGGGAAGAAGACACTAAACCAAGAACAAGATGTCCCTGTTCCACTGGGACTGCAGCAAGATGGGTCAGATATGCACTGCACTAGCACACTTGGCAGATTTTCTCTGAACAAGGGGAGACTGGCAAAATGTGGGAAGTGTGAGTCCCTTCAAAGCTTCACAGCATACTCTGGTGGTCATCAACAAGCAGCATAAGCTCAGTTGACCCAAAACCTTTCATCTGTTCTCCAGCTCAGAACAGATATATTCTGAGATATATTCTCAGAACAGATATATTCTCTTTGCCTCTCCATATTCCTTAGCTTTTCATCCCTTTCCCCAAACTTCACCCATCAGTCCCAGCCTCCCAGACAGCAATATATGTATTATATATATAATATACAATTCAATGATTAATAGATTTATTACACCAGAGCAGTTTATTATGTTCATCTGCTTTGATCTTCTTGATAAAAATAACACATAAAATTTCTCTACAGTAATTATTCAAATGAGACGCATCTTGTTTTAAAAACTCTGATTATAAAAGGGTCCAGTACAGCAGCATGTCTAATGTGCAGCATTTGTGTAATACGACTGAAATGGTTAACACCACTCTCTGAAAATATTTGAGCCTTATTTCTGATCCAAAACTATCAAACTGCACCTCACAGTCCTTAGGTTATCTCACATTTGTTTTATCCCATACTGTACTGGAGTTCTCTACTTAGAATTGGTTAACTGGAGCCTTCATGCAACATAACCACCAGTTTTAAGTAGCAAGAGTAGGTTAAGGCTTTCCCTTAAATTCCCTTTTTATTAAAATAATGAGCTTGAACCCCAACAGAGGAGCTAATCTTTCACCCCTTCTGACCTCCCTGTACTGGGAGATACTGGGATACCCTCTTTGTACACTGAAAGATCTGATCAGCTTATTTAGGAGATCTTCCTTGATTCAAAAGAACTGTAATTTTCTAGCTGCCACCTGTCTTACTTACCCCTCCTCATTTTCCACACTGGTTGCAAACCTTCTCAGCAACTATTTCCTTTTAGATCTTCAATTAAAATTAGAAAAACTGGAGAAGACAGAACCCAGAACTACAAGACAAAACTAAATATATACATATACGGCAGTGGCAATTCACTTAATATGATGTTATGGTATCTAATCCAGATAGGAGACTCCGGGGACTAGATTACATTGTTCTTCATTTAAATGTTACAAAGTACTAAATCAAACAGCTTTTCAACCAGCTTGTAAGTCTTTTAGTCTTTTTTTTTTTTCTTTCTTTCTTTTTTTTTTCCTTAAAAAAAATCTGGTTGGTTTCAGAAGTTTTTCCTCAAAGCTATGTTATTAATTGTTTTGTCAAAAAATGTTTTTCTCATAGCTATGTTAATTATAATAATTTCATTCATTCTATATTAAGTGAGCAATCATTAAAAATTCTGGGTTTTTACAGTATCAGTTCAAAGGCTTAAAATAACCTGGGCTGCAATCTTCCTCCTTTTGATATGGTATTACTTTAATTTTTGCACTGTCCTCTAAAACTTTGCACTGTTCCAAGGCTTCCTGAAAAGTACCATTAATCATCCAAAGAGCTCTTCAGCAAGCTCTTATAAAACTCTCAAATGCAAATTATTTAGACCTCCTGATTTTAAAGTATCTAGCTTTGGTAGCTGCTGTTTAACATCCTCTGAGAAACTGTTGAACTGGAAAGTGTTTCAGTATCAAGATCAGCATGTAATATGACTAATTTGGGTGGCTTTTTCCCAAATACATAACAGAAGTATCTACTTAACACTTCTGTTATTTCTCCATTATAATTGACATTCTTCCATATCTCCTTTCAATGGCCAATATTATTTTTGTTCCTAAGCTTCCAAACCTCCTTCTTATTGTCTTTGGCTGTTGTAGACATCAACTTGTTCCTGTGATTTTTATATTTCTATTATCAGAATTTTGGACTTCTTTCTTACTTAAAATCAAGTCTGCTAGTACACTACAATTTTAGAGTTTATTCTCTCTCCACATAGTAGTCTGGTTATAATCTACTTATGGTCTAATTATAGTATTTAGTTCTGTGATTATTTATTATTCTATCCGTTAAGATTATATCTCATGCAATGCTCAGTGCTGCTAAATTGTTTAAAATTCAGTATGTCTAGAAAAGTCTACAGTATTTTTAATGTTGACAGAACTAGAGACCCAGCAAGTCATTCAAACTGAAACTTCCAGCATCTTACATTTTTTTAATTTTTTCCAGCACACAGTATAGGGAGGCATTAAAGAAATCCACCACTGTGATTTTGTGATTTTTGTTGAAAACTAATTAGAAGCACCTCATCTTTTCTCACAGAAAGGCATTCAGAGTCATTTTCATGACCTCATGAGTCATTTTCATGAGTCCTCCTCAGGAAGACAGGACTGCAAGAGACATACCCAGACTCTTTCCCAAGCACAGCTAAACCACACCTTGCAGGCTGAGATTGTTCCTTTTGTCACTTTGGGACATTCCCTTACAATATCTGAGTGGATTTTTTTCTGCATCATCTCCAGGCTTCAGCAGCCCCTTCTAAGAGATGAACATCAGAGCCGGATGCTGTATCCCCATCAAATACCCTCTTCTGCCCGGAGCCGTGCAATGACATGTAAGACCCCTGAACTCTTTTCTTAGAAGTTTCCCTGAACTTTTTTTCTTAGTTTCATCAGATGTTAAGGATGAAACCACCTCCCGGCCAGTCCTTCTCCACTGGGCAGAAAGGCTCAGCCCAGCCCCAAGCATCCATGTCAGCCAGGAGCTCCCATCTGCTGGGACGATGGATCTGCTCTCCAATGCCGGTTCCCAGGGGATGGAGATTCCATGCTGCAGAGCCACAGGCGGGCAGGCTCCGGGGCAACCTGCCAGCAGCTGGGGCTGCAGCAGCGGCCGTGCTGGCATCCTCCACTCTCCCCCTGGCCTCCTCCCAGCTCCACCTTCTCTGACCGTAACTCCCCCCGAAACCAGAGTGTAAGCTGCACGGGGGGGAGAGCAAAGAAGGAGAAGAAGGGAAGGGAGAGGATGTCCAGTGACTCAGAGAGAGATAACAGCCTATTTTATGCAGCCTGCCGTTCCCTTTCCCCTCTTGACTCTTCCTAAATAGGTTACGTTGAGGGACCTACGCATTCCAGGCATGTGAGTCCCACGGGCAGCATCCAGTGATGGCAACACAGCCAGATTTATTACCAGGTTAGGAGCCCTGGTGTATAGACAATAAAATAATCTTTTTCCTCACATTCTTTTGTGCCTCTTTTAATTTTAGCTCAATATCATGGCTGGATGGAAAACAAGCTATCATTTGTTCCCACTTCTACACTGATTATCGGGCAAATCTCCTTGTCCCATTCCTTACAAGGCTGGGAGGAGGCTCCCTCTCCTTGGGGCTGAAAGCAGCATCTGCTCATGGTGTCCAGCCCCATCCCCAGCCAGCACCCCTCTTTGCCCCCAGCTCCTTAGCCGTGCCCAGATCTCTGCCCATGCTCCACCTTGACAAGTGCCCTGATCATGTGCTGGCTGAGGACAGCAGCCAACAGAAAAAAAGGCTCATTAGAATCATCCTATAATCTATATATGCATGCATATAAAAGACAAGAGACCTTGTGCAAGGGAGTCCACTTTATTTCTAACTGACCTGTTTCCCCATCACACACAGAATGGACAGAGAGATATTTGAAGTGGCCCTAAAGCCCCAAGCTGGCGTGGCTTCTTTGCTTGTGGGCCCAGTCACCATCTGAATGACTTATGTTTTGGAAAACATGCCAAATAATAGGAAAATAGACAGTTTCATCTTGTCTTGGGCGATTTAAGAGGACAAGTTAAAGCCACAATCTATCTAGGTGACTCTTTTCCCATTGAATTTCAAAGGCGTGTTGATGTACTTCTCAAAACTGCACTGAAAAAAGAATTTTTAATAACCAGCAGTGTCAGGAAACATTAATAGTCAGGGTCCTGTCCAGCCCTCCATATGGCACATTCATGCTGACACACAGCACACTCTGTTATTCTTCATCTGTACTTCTAGGCACAAGCAAGAGGGGTTAATAAGAAATGCTCCTTCACTTAATCACAGTGCCTTAAGTGTTCCTGTTGGGAAACACAGCTACCAATACCATGAAGTCATTTTAAAAAGGTAAATAAATAAATAAATGCATAGCCCAGGGATGATTTTCACTTTGGCTCCAATTTTAATCAGGATAATAACACCCAAGAGCAGCATGGCAGTGCTTTTCCTTTCATTTTGTGCCACGTTCAAGTGATGTTGTTTCACAGCTTTAATAGTCCTGTCAGCATTCATCAGCAAATCAAGACAGCCTCCAGAATACCACCATAAAAACACAGCAGATTTTTAATTAGAACAGGGCAGCCCGTAGCACACCAAATACATGTTAAATTGATATTTCTCACTACAAACTTAAGATTACCCAGTTTCAGCTGTTTCCAAATGAAGCAAATCAAGCTTAATGTGGGCTCAGCTGAACAAATGTATTTTCTTAGGTTTACAGCAGCTTTTAACTTTTAATGCCATGTCTTCTCCCTCTCCCCTCCCCTCTTTTCTAAGATGATGGTATGGTAGGAAAATGTGACTCTACCCTATGTGAGATTTACAGATGACCTTTTTACTGAACAAAAGTTCTGTGGGACATGGGACAGAGTATAAATCCCAGACTCCACTCCATCAAAAGCTGATAAATAAGTGAGGAAGATTAAGAGTGTAGTTTAATGAGTCAGTATGTTTTCCATTACAGATGCAATTATTTGCCAAAAATTGTCCTTTCCACATTCATTTTGTTTTGAAAAACAATGACTCCTTCATAAAACAGTCTAGTAGGTTTTCTGGATGCACCATATTTTAGAAGATCAGTGGTTTGTGGTCTTGCTGATGTAAATCAGAAGAAGTCAAAGTAATTCGTTGCTTTTCCTGAAATCTTAAGTACCACAAGCTGTTGGATCATTTCTTATTAGTATCTGGGAATTATTAAAGTGTACTCAGGATTCCCATCCAGTCCCATTTTATGGTAACAAAAACCACAGGAAAAATGTGACTTGTGTTGCTTCTGTGTTAATTTCCCATAAATTATGTGGACCATATTACCCTGTAATTTTTCTCTTTAGCAAGTCACTATTCAGAAAGTGTGACCTTAGAAAAAGAAACATCTTCAAAGATTAGCTCAAATCAGTGGAAGGGAACTTATTTCGGTGACAATATTCACCTCCTCCTGACCTGCATTGCTGCTGCAGCTGCGAGTTGGACTCTCTGAAATCAGACAACTTGCACTTCACTTGTTCCTTGCCCTAAAGAGCAAGTGGGGAAGGACTGCAGCCTGTCCCCAAGGGAAAGCAACTTCAGGCGCTTCTAACACAGCAGCCTTGCCTTTCAGGAACAGGGTCTCACCTGAAATAGCATAAGGAAATGAGGAGTCAGGTATCTCAGTACCCTCCCTGTCTTGAGAGAGACCCACTAGAGAAGTTTTTCTGATGGATGCAGTCGTATTTCCCATACTAATTCCTGAGTGGTATTTGTCAACCCACTTACAGAGATGCTTATTGTTGGAATATATGCTTAGCAAGAGGCAAAAGCACAACAGCAATAAGGAAAGAGCATAGTTGGACACTTAATTTGGCTGCAAACTGTATCCTGGTGTCCATCTGGGTGCTGCAACTCTTCCATCTATTTTGAGCTTGACCTGAGGGTTTGCAGATCTCAAAATCATTGTAAGAGAGTTGAGTTCCTTGGAAAGAGCTTGACAATGGCCAGTGTGATGGGCAGGGAGACCACAACACTGTCCAGTGGAAAACTGGTCTGTGATGTTATTGATGCCTTGCTCCTGCCTGGCTGGGAGTACCAGAGATGCAGACATCAGGGATCCACCATCACTTGTCTTAGAGACCTCCTGACATCTCTGTGCCCTGCCTTGCTGAAGAGGTCTGGAGGACAGCAGGGAGCTGTACCAAGGTCATGCAAGAAAACCACATACGCTGCTGCACCTGGGCTTCCACCAGCATACCCCATAGGCAGGATGATGCCCTCCAGCAGGAAGGTGGGACAAGTGTCTCCATTCAGACTTATCTCACTTTTCTTATTGTTGGTTTTGGGTTTAGTCCTAAATGCTTTTGTTTGGTGGGGTTTGTTTGTTTGTTTGTTTGTTGTTTGTTTGGCTTAATTTTGGATATTTTTTTGGTGGTGGTGGTTTGGGATTTTTTTTTTTTTTAAATAAACATATACACCTTAGTAAGCCATTCTACCTCATTTTTCCCAGTGTTCAACTCAAAAGAGCTAGAAAGGTAAATACCTCTAAATTAATCATCAAAGTTAAACTAAATAAGCACAAACCTTCACTTAACCTTCAAATGACAATGCAGCTTTGAAAAAGGGACCCGTACCCTAAACTTCATGTGTTAGTTATGACTTAACTTTCAAAATCTATCTTTTTTTTTAAAAAAAAAAAAAATTTTTAATAAATTTTAACATTCAAAATGTATCTATTTATTTATGGACAAATTTCAGGAGTAAATCCATCAAATGTTATCTTCTGTGGGAAGCTTACTTCCCAGAAAAAATTTCCTTCACTGAGGAGCAGAGAATAAGTAGAATGATAAATCCATCTTTTTGCAGACAACTGTTTTAGAGAAATACACAGACATCATGATAGTGCAAAACTCAGAACAACTGAGACAATGTCTGCATTTTACCATTTAGTAAACTAAAAGGCTCAGATCTGGTAGGTGCTGAGCATCCCCAAATCAACAAACACTGAAGAGCACAAGGGGCCTTTGAAATTAGTAAGAAATCAGATGAAAAGGAGTGGAGCAAAGAAAGTACACCTCATCAGAATACAAGAGAACAAGCTCCCACATAAATTGACCTCAGCTGTGCTGGGCTCCCCATTAGAGAAGGTGAAACTTAATTTCCATCCACATGAGTTTCCCCAGCCAAACTTAGCAAGCTCTTTCTTCCCAAGTCCTTGCATTTATCTGTGTCTGACTTCCCCCGGGGTTAGATGTCAACCTTCTGGTCATGCTGTTGGTGTGGGGCAGGATGGGGAGCATGATGGTTACACAAGGACTGAGATTTCAGGCAACTTCAGCAGTCTCCAGGTGGCACTTGGGATGTTGGCTTTCACCCCTGGGGCCTGTCTGACTTTCTGCTAACAGGGGTGGAAATATTACACACTGAAGCTTCTGTAGAGGCCGGATTGGACTCATACCCTGCTCAAGGCTTTTTACATACCATATGTAAGAAGAATAAGAGCGTTTCAGGTATGAACAAAAATGGTGAAAATAAGGAGCTGGGTTCAGTTTGTGTTGGTGCTCTCCTTTAGCACAACAGTTGCATGTTCAGTGAAATCCCACACTTTGTACATGAGGGAAAGACAGAAGCACTCAGCAACTATAAATAATTTATATTAAAAAAAGGTGTAAACAAAACATTAAAAAATGCTGGTAGAGAAGTATGAGAAACAGCCTCTTCCCTTCAATGAAGTTCTTGGCATACTAAGCACCACCTAGTATGTGGTAGTCAGGTTAAATTCCCTCTGCTGGATGAGGGCACTTATGCCCCAATTTTCTCTCCCCTGGCAAACCTTCAGGCTTGCTGCTGGGAGGTGCAGCTGAGGGGCCAGAGATGTGGCTTAAAGCTCCCCAGCTCTCTATATCCCCATGCTCAAATAAAGGTGATTTGGGTGAAAATGGGCCAGCACCTTCTCTTTTAATAGACCCACAAAGATTTCCCAGGAGGAATGCCTCAGACCCTTTTGCAAAGAAAAATAGCTAAGGAGAAATATGTGAAAAACACTACTGGAAATCCATTAGTGAAAAAAATTATTTGTTTTCAAAGTTCAAATATTTCAACGAAAGCAATACTATCTAGCAGAGAGAAGCTTACATAAACATTTCACAAGTGGGGAGAAGGGAGTAAAGAACCAGAAAAGAGTAAATAAATTACTCCTCTCTGCCACATGAATCATGTGAATTGTGAACTTGCTAGTGCAGATACTTTAGATACTTTATTTTCTCTACAAGCTGGTACAGTGTGTAGCAACACAGATCCCAAAATTCTTTAATGGGTTCTCTAGTCACTGCAGGAATAGAAATAGAAAATTGCAAGTCAATCATAAAGTAGACACAGCCCTGGGGAGGGCTGTGCAGCCATGACCACATCACTTACTGGCGTGCATTGCTGATCCCTTGTGCCTTCCTGCACAGAGGATGCTGTGTCAGTCCCCAGAGGTACAGACACCCAAAGGCCACCCCAAGCCCCAGATACTCATGCATCATGGCAGCTTTTCATCTCAATGCTGTTTTTTTTTCTTCCTATATGCCTCCACTTGGGTAATAAATCAGGGAACAGCCCCCAAAGAAAAAAGACCCAAGCAAAAACCACATGGTGATTTCTAGACAGGGTTTTACTGAGCAAACACAGCTTTTGCATTACTTTTCTATTTGTGTAGACACATCTCAACACAGCTTCAAAGTAGTGGCAAAGAGCAGCTTGAGGCAGAGAGGAGGAAATGTTCCCATTGGAAACCCTGGACTGATTATTTTATATGCGTGTGCCCCCAAAATTACATTGGGTAATCCATGTGTGCTTAACCTTTGGGCTCTCAACTAATTAATTAAAGTTGCTCATAGTACAGGCAGTGTTAGTGAGGTAATATTTCATCATGGTTCAAGTAGGAAAGGTTTTGGCACAGTGCAGTCTTTTCTTAGTCCAGATTGGAATAACAGGGGTTATATAAATGCAAATTACACAATTTGACAGCTGTGTAACATCAGCATGTTATGACTTAAAGAGCTAAATCCCAAGACCCCTCACTGACTGGTGAAATCAAGCTGGTGCAGGGGCCTGCAGAATACAACCCTGGCACAGAGCCCCTGATGCCATACATTCTCACCCTTCCCACCAGCAGCCCATATCACTACCCTGCTCTGGTCACTCGTGGGCTTTCTGTGTGTGCTCCTCCTCCTTAACCCACTGACAGCTTTTGGAGAGTTTCTTCCTTCTCACAGCCGCCATGCCTTCTTTCTGCACTGTCTCTGGCTTTAATTTAACTGGCTTTTCTTCTGCCCTCTTCCATCTCACAATCTTTCTTTTTAGCCTCCATTTATTTACTTCTTCTAAGTGCTTCTTCCCACTCTTATCAGAATTGCTTCATGCAATTTTAATTGTTCATTATAATTCTGCAGCTTTTTGATCTCTTTTATTTATGATCTCATTATTGATCTCTTCTCCTACGCCCTTTGTCATTATCCTTACAGCCCATTACCTACCTCCTTTTCTCCCATTTCTCTTTCAATGGACCATTTTTTTGCCCCAGTGCCCACCCTGCACTGCCTGGCCACCTCCCTCTCGCTCTGCTTTGTGCCTGAGCAGTGCCATGGGTGCCAGTGTGAGACATCTTCCTGCACACAGAGGACTCATTGGATGGAGGAGGAATGACTCCTCAAAGGGGTTTAAAACTGCACCCAACCCCTTAGCCAGGTGGCCTTGGCAATACAAGAGGCTGAGGTCCTCCATAACAACAGTGACTCCACCACCTACTGATGCTGCAGTTCTGGGAAACAAAGCCAAATCAAGTTGTTCCTGACTACCTCATGCACTTCCCAAGCACTCTTCATTAGGCTGAAAGAGAAAGCAGTGAAAAGACAAATCAAGATGATTGTGTGCCTAGAGAAAAAGGAGGAAAAGTGCATAGCCCACAAGGTACCCATCCCAGTAAGGATTCATGCATCCATTCATCAACACTTTCTGACCGATACCTTGCTCAAAGTAGGAATCAGCTTGGTTTGGCCAGCACTATTGAAACATTGGTCATCTGCAGGTTCCACATCACCACCATCTTGTTCTTCTTACCACAGCTTTTCCCACTTTTCTGGTGTGCCTCTTGTCCCAGTGACTGACATACTCTGAAGGTCCTGCAGCAAAACACCTAACCTGGCTCCTCTGCAACTCTGACTGCCAAGCCAGGAAGTCAGAGTTCATTCTGTTGTTGTTGGCTCCTACCACAGCTCAGAAGAATCTGCTTCTAAGATCTGACAGAAACAAGGAATCCCCCCATATTTGTTCCAGAAAGAAGGCACCTCTAGCATCAGCTCATTTGCCATTTAGCTTACAGTCCTCTTTCCACTGTATCCAGAGCCTAGCCTAAGCATGTAAGACTGGAATTTGTCTTTCCTCCAGGACACACCTAATATAAACCTTTTGTCACTAACCCACAAAAAAAAAATTGGTTGTTTTGTTTTGTTTTGTTTTAATTCATAAGCTTCAGGAAGGGGTAATGAAAATTATTAAAGCATTTACAGTCGGTAACAATACATAAATGAAATATGATCTCGTCTGTCTTTTCCACCATACCTCAACAGATTCTCTCTAAACCTGTATCATTCAAAGCCTCCTGCTCCAGGATTTACACATATAAGCCCACAAGGAGAAACTCAAGGGCTTGCCAGCTTTGGTGGAAACAGGCTTGAAATGACACATGTAATTTTCACCTGCACTACAATAATGATCTGAACACCAGCAGGGGCCAGAACCTCAGTGCAGGAGGCACTGCAGAAATACAGAATTGTATTTCTGCAGAAATGCAGAAATACTGATTCATGATCCAAGTTTTGTCCTAGATCCTGCTCGGTGTTACACCCAGAGAATGGGAAAGGGTCTGCAGAGGATGAAGGAGTGACAGTTCTTCATGTGAAATACAGAATGAACAGGATCACTCAAGATGTGGAAGGAATCAAGGATGGTGATGTTCTGCCAAAAGCTAAGGAGCACCTGACTTTGCCATAGAAAACATCCTTGGGAATGCTTTCCAAAGTAAATAAACTACGAAAATACTCCTTTTTCCTAGAGTTTTCCAAGAAAAAAACCCCAAAACTGTTAACCCTGGTGTCAATGAATTTTATATCACAATACCTAGAAGTAATTTATAAAAATTGCTGCATTTCCTCCTCTAGCAGACAGAGATTACCCCGGTTAGCAGATGAGGAACAGAAGTTGGGTGAGCTGTTCAAGGTCACACAGAGCTAAGACTGAACACTGGTCTTTTGACTTCCAGGGCTGTGACAAAACATAATCCATCCTTCTTTTGCCCCTAGCATTGCAGCTTCAAAACTCAGCACAGTGGTTATCATAATTTTACACTAATTTTGACCAATTTTCTGCATCATTGCTCTGCACTTAATTACTTCAAAATGTATCTCTGAATCATTTAACGTACTGTAACTGCTTTTGTGTGTTAGAATAGATGCATCAAGTGGTCTGGCAAAGCTCAGCACTAAATAAATAGACCTCCAGGGAAAAATCTGAGGGAGATGGGGAGATATCTATTTTCCCCCCAAAAAAAATCTGTAGCTTGCCTTATCCATGTTTCCCGAGTCTGTTAGAAAGTTCCTCAGATTAGAAAGGAGAAAATAATTGTAAACCCTTATTTGATTGATGCAGCCTCCTTTTCAGCCTCAATAGCATTCTGATTTTATTTATGTGCCAATTATTTATACTTATTCAACCATGAAAAACAACAGGCTGATTAGGAAGGGCAGGGAAAGCAACAAATAGAAAAGAAAGGAGTTGCTGACAATGAGCGTTTAATTTGCTAAAATGCTCATTACAAAGCAAAGAATATTGAAGAGACAAACTCAGGGTCTCAACAGAAAATCAGCAAGTGGTGTTTCTGGTAATAGTAGAGTACAGAATAACACAGCCACGACACAGATTGACCTCTGCTCTTCACAGGAGATACAGTTGGTTTAGGAGCGTGGACTGCTGGGGAGGATGAAACCACAGATCCCCTGAGGCACTGAAACTGTAGTGATGAATGAGGCCTGAAAAGAAATGTTTTGTTCTAGTTTTCTTAGCAGGAAATTCTAATGCTTTTCCTGTGCATTTTACTTAATTTAAATAATAAATAATAATTTTTAAAGGTACAGAAAATGCTGAAATATTTGACCAACACTTTTGCAATTTTGAGAAAAACTAGTGTTGAAAATAATTTTTTTATAGTGGTCATATATAGATGGTATGTCGCATGAAAACCTAGCATTTTATAATCTCTAGGACAGGATTAACTGGCAATTTACACATTGACTGAAACATCTGAAACATCTGAAGACAGTCATACTCTGAAGTAATGGAGAAACTGCAGAGGATGAGTACAAGGTTATCCCAACCTGGCAGTGATCATGTGGGTGCTCCTGGGCTTGAGCTGGCTCTGTGCAGGAATTTCTCAAGGCACAAGCTTCTCCTGGGAAGGGGTCTCTCCACTGGGAGACCCTCAGTGACTGGAAGGGTATCAAGGATGGGTTGGGGTGCCCTGGGGTACCCATGGGCATTGCAAGAAAAACCCTCAAGAAGTTCTTGAGAGCACTTGGAGGATGAGGACAGTCAAGAAATTCTGCCTTGATAGTGCTGCAGAGCCCATCCAGGAAAATAATTTTTCCTGAACAAGGACTCTTTTGGCACCGGCGTAGCAAAAGGTGATGTGTGCAAACTAAAAGGAGAAAACAGAACACAAAACAAACCATAGTTTTTTAACAGCAAGGATATCTCTGTCCCTGGGGATGCTGCTCCTTCTGAGGCTTTGCACTAGTTTCAGGAGGCAGGAACCTACCTCCACGGATTTTAAGATGTTCAGTTTCTTGGTCCCAGCTGCTTGACTGGACTTGCAGAGAAGAAGCAGGAGATCATCTCCAGAAATAAATTAATCTCATTGACATTAGACATGCATTTTAGGAGGGAACAAACCACCTTCTAGATACATCAGGTTAGAGTCTCAATGCTAAATGAAAAAAACGCCTGAAGGCAGCCCTCTCACAGGCAGACCCATTGCTGCTGGGACAAGGCCATTCTCCACCCCTCTTATCTCCATCTGCTCCCTACCTGCCCCTTGGCCACCATGAAGAGCACCTCTGAGGCCAAACCACTGTGGCATCTCCCCAAGTTTCTCAGGATTATAAGAGGTGAGGCATGCCCTATTCCCCAAAACTACACCACAGATGTGGATTTAGCAGTACAGCTGGATGGTTGTGCCCAAGATGCCAATGGTAAGTGGAGACCATGGCACAGCATGGACACATCACTTGCTGACCTGGGAAACAATTTGAAGTGCATTAGCACCAGGCACCATAGGACATGTCCCTGCAAGCACATAAGTTTGCAGATTGAATGCAAAACCACAGCACTCATGTATGCTTGGACACACTTGAAAAAGGTCACAGCAGGTGACAACCAACCAGCTGTGCAGTGTAGAAGTACACCAAGTCACATTTTCCTGAGATACTCTGAGTCCCATGGTTACTTCTGAGATGCAGTGTAGTTTATACTACAGTCCTTCTGATGGACTGAGCCAAAACCTACAGTCTAGTCTTTTTTTTTTTTTTTAATAATAATATTATTCAACCAGTTCCATCAACCTCCCCTCCTTGTCCGGGCATTGCTTATATGGTACAGAAGGGAAATTTAAAAATCACGTATTGTATACAGAATGTACTTTAACTACCTCCTGAAGCCTGTGATTTTGGTAGAACATATCTCTAGTGGCATGCAAATCTGGATTTTATTATTATAAACTGAGGTGTTATTGAATCTGATTTGTAAATGAATTCATTTCTGGAAATATGAAGTCATACAAAATTGCCTACTATTAGTTCAATATTTTTATCTGGCACAATAAATAAATCCCAGTTCTCCTCAGTGAGGAACAGGGAGAAAAGTATTGCACTATGAAAAACATTTTTAGCAAAAACTGTTCAGTAATTGTTACTAGCTGTACCTTCTTTGCTTTTAGTTAACTCACCAAGAAAAAAAGACAACGATACTCTAAATAAAACAAGCTTGTAGTTATGCTCTGCACATACATTTTTTTACAAAATATTTTTTTACAAAACATTTGCTTCTCCATGTAGCAGTTTGAAAAATTGAAGTTTGCAAACACAGCTCTATTTCTGTTGCTCCAAACTTTAGAGAAGGTTGCTTCCATCTATGTTATTTCCTAGTGAACTTTGCAGGCAAAAATTAAATCGTCTATTTTCTGTTCATTCAAATCTGAAAATAATAGCCAATGACCTGCATTTCTCAATGTCTTTCAACAAAAAGTTTTTTCATCCCATTTTATTATCAGATACCCAGAAAAGAAGGAAGGCCTGACAGCCAGAATTGGACAATGTCTCATTTGAGAGCTGAAGGACTAAGATTTAGATGGCAGCTTTAAATTCAAAACAATTCCAAGTCAGGGCTTCCTGGCAAGGATCACCTCTTTTTAAAATTAAAGCAGATTGGTACAGGTGCCACTGCAGAGCAGCCCACTCAGTGCTTGTGACCTGCAGGGACCTGCTCTTCTGGTGGGGACATCCACGGGTGGGATGGAGCCGGGTGGGTGGGTGATGAGCAGAGGAGGGGGTGATTTAAGCTGCCCAGTAGGTGCAAAATGTTGTCAGTGGACCTCTACACACAGGCACAAATCCACAGAAAGTCTTTGTGAGTGTGTAATAATAAACAGGGGCCTGAGGGCAATAACAGATTCTCCTAGGACATGCTCCCCACCCAAATGTCTGAGGTTGCTCCCAACTGCCCCACAGCTGCCCAGTGGTGGGACTGGTCCTGGCTATGATGTCCTGCCCTGCCATACCTGTGCCCTGAGAGCAACTATGTGTGCCCTGGAAAGTTAAATGAATGTGAAATTGTGGCTTATCAATAAGTGAATGCTGAAAATTATAGCAGTATTAATTTTGAGGGGAAATCTAGAGTGGTGTGTCACTAGAACAGGTTGCCCAGAAAGGTTGTGGATGCTCCCTTCCTGGAAGTGTTCAAGGTCAGATTGGTTGGGGCTTTGAGCAACGTGGTCCAGTGGGAGGTGTCCCACTGGTGGGGGGTGAGAAATAAATGATCTTTAAGGTCCCTCCCAACCCACACCATTCTATCACAGAATTATAGAATCATCATGGTTGGAAAGAACCTTCAAAATCAAGTCCAACCATCAGTCCTACACCACCTTAACCTCTAAATCATCTCCCAGAGATGCACATCTACCTGTTTCTTGAACTCCCCTGGGGATGGTGATCCCACCACTTCCATGGGCAACCAATTCCAATGCTTCACCATTTTTTCAGTGAATAATTTTTTCCTGACATCTTATCTGAATCTCCCCTGCTGCAACTTGAACCCATTTCCTCTAGTCCTATGATTATTATGTCCTATGATTCCATGATTATTTTCACAGAGCAAACTATTAGCAGTACTGTACCCTTGTGGAATATTCTTCCTTGCATCCAGATACCTCATCAGTGGGATCATGTGTCACTGGGAACAGCAGTGAGAGCAGCATGTGTGTAATGCAGCTCAGTGAATGCATGTTGCCTGCAATCTCACTAGTAGCTCATAGGTGGCCATTTTGGGTGCACCTAAAACTGTCAGAGGTGTGGTAGAAGGTTCTTTGACTAGAGATGACATGAATCTTCTGAGAGAACAGGAGAGATATCATACTTAAGAAGGGAGGAGATATATTTCCAAATGTGGCCAACTATTATTATAGGCTTACTGCAGCCCCAAACCTGTCCTAAACATCATGAAGGACCTGACTGACACACAGACATTATGTATTGAATTAGTCTTGCCCCACTGCTTTCCTCCATCCAACTATTTTCCATGATGTTATGTTGTGAAAGTTTTGGTGTGGCACCAAAGCCTCAGATGTTTTGCAGGCAGATCCTGACTCCCACGGAAAAACAAGACTGCAAAGCAAGTGGACAGAATTTGCAATTCATCTGATCTCACAGAGCTACAAACTACAGTGTTTCTGGGTCAGTATCAGACCAGTTAACAATGAGTGACTGCTATGGACAGTTTAAAAGGTAATCAATACCAAAGAAAGCATATTTTTCAATAAAACCAGTTTAAGAAAATACCAGACAACCAACTGCTCTGTTGTAATAAAATTATACATACGTGGCAGTTTCTGTAAAGTTTTATTTTCTTTTTCCATTAGATCTGAGAGAATCACAGAGAGCTTCCCCAGTGAATGCAATTGACTGAAATTATTTCACCTCTTCCTCCTTCAGACTGGCTTAAGTTGCTGCCATCTGCTTAGTGTCCTAAGTCCTTTTGAGGAAAAATTTTTCCAGTCACATCGTTATGCAATGGTATGTAGTCCTTTGCCATCCTTGAGTTATGTCACTGAAAACCTGGTTCTGATCACCATCAATTACCACCTGTGCTTTGTCTCCTTTTAAGCCTACAGCAGGCTGTTCACTCCCTTTCAAACTCATCTTCCTTTCTAATGCTATTCCTAGGACCAGAAGTATAACACAGATTATATGATTCTATTCACTGACTTTTATACTCAGCTCCATAATTTTTTCGTTTATTCTCCAGAAAGTCTTGGTATGATGTTTTCAGGAGATGTAGAACTCAGGGTTTCCCTTGGTAGACCATAATTTTTTAGGCATCACTACTTTTTTCCTTTCTCTGCTGTATCTATTTGGTGCTAAACTGCATCCAGTTTTGCTCTGCCTTGGTTTTTGAGGTTGGAGTGATTTGCTACAATGCATTTTCATTAAGTGAAAGACCTTATACATTCATTAAATAGCCACACAAGCATTTAGATCAAGCTTTTTACATCTTCATTTTTTAATGTCCCATCTCTACACTCTTGTACTCCAGTACAAGAGACTTATAAATAAAATGTGGAGAGGGGATACCATCTCCCTGTAATTGACTTGACACACACCAACTTCTTTTTTCATAGCACTGCACTGAAAGTTAATCCTCAGCTTGTGTCCACTACGACTACTAAATCCCCACGTATTTCCAAACAGCAGACAAACTAATGCTGTGTTATTTTACCTTGACACAGTGCCTAGCATTATGAAAAGAACTTAAAGATTAAAATGAAGAGAAGGCACCAGGGAATACAAATCTCTGCCAATATGTGTATAATCTTATTGCACCTCTACCACCATCATTCTTGAGCACTTGCCCGTAGCACATTAAGCAATGGGATTGCTATCTCTTCTGGATGTTTCAGTCCCTTCTTCACCTGCTTCCTGAGGGTAGAGAGCTGCCTGTGAACTATGGGGTTTTCCTTTTGCTGGGATTCTCATTCAGATTATTTATTTTTCATAAATGTTTCATCTGCTCTCCATGTACTCAGGGAGGACAAAGCTGGAAGACATGCCTCTTACATATGGTGTGGAAAGCACTGAGGCTTGGGATGCTCATTATTCCCAGAGCAGTCGGCTCCACAGTTTCCGACTGCCTGCCCAGAAACTTCTGGCTCTACTACAAGGCCAGAGATTGTCTGTAAAGCTGTCTGAAGACTACTGCTAGCTGGATGTTCACTCAATGTTAGCATCTGTTTAAGAGTATTGAGCAACACCATGCAACAGTTGGGGTGAAAATGTCAAGTTACATTCATAGACACTTCAACAGGAGTGCAAAATGTTAAGTGCTCTGCTTGCAATGTGAGGGAAAAGGACTAATAGTGCTATGATTCCCATATAAAATATCTCCAACAATCACCTGAAGTTCAGTGGTTTAGCTTTACATCATCTGCAAAAATGGATGTCACTTTTTGCACATTATCCACAATCCTCCATGATAATTCACACGAAGCATCCCAAGTGCTGAAGCAAAAGTAATGCTTGCAACCACCTGTTCAAAATACCATGAAACTGAACAAAAAACCTTGGGAAATTATTATAGATGAGAAAAAAAAAAAAACGGAGAAAAAATAAATCAGAAGTGAACTAAAGTTGTTTCTCATTGCTCACTGGCTTCCAAGGAAACTTTTTCCAGTAGTGTTTACTACTGCAGGAGACATTGCTATCCTCACAAACTCACAGGTAGAGCTTTTCTAGTTGATGGCTATAAATTACACCCAGCTATCATCCATCATCCTTCTTTCTCCATTAATCTCTCTTTCTGTTCATTATTCCAGTCTGTGGAAGCCCCAAAGGACTAATATAGTGCAGCCAACTTTTAAAAGCCCCAGGTTCCTTTTAAAATAACACTTTCCCTACCTAGAAGAGTAACACCAGAAACTTTTATTTTACCTTAGGTCTCACTCCATATGACACCTATAAATAATAAATCAAAGCACCAGCATCACACTTTTAACCTCCATTACTACTGATTAATGATTAATTAAAAAGGCTCTTTTTTTTCTTACTTTCTTGGATAAATACAAAAAATATGTCCAAAGAAGGCATAGGCTGCATTTGGCATCACTGTAAAATGAAGTTCATAAGGTTAATCAAGTCACCAACATTTTAGAAGTTGGGAAACCTTCTATCCCAGATGGCTTAACAGGTGACTCCTATAAATTACACAGCACATTACAGCAGCATCCACCAGTCTTGTTAGTCAGTCAGCATTTCCATTATAAATCTCTATTTTCAGAGTTTATTAGATAGCCATGAAAACATTCTCCAACCTGAATCTTGGCATGGGGCTTTCACCTTATGAACAAACTTTCTGTGTTACAGAAAGCAAGATAATCATCTGCAAGTCACATTTCAAATTAGATCAAAATTATCAAAACTGATTAAAAACAAAACCTCTGAAATTTTTGAAACTCCTCTTACCCTTCCTACTGTTTTGCCAAGGATATTAAGTTTAACAAGGTTGCGTTCATTTAAGGCCTCTAATTTCTTGCTATCTGATCTGGAAAGCAGGTTATTGAATTTGCAACATGATGATGCCTTTCACAGCAATGCACCAGAACATCACAAAGGGAATCTTACACCACCTTCTAACAGAAGGACATCTCAAGCTGTTGCACAAAAAAACCCCAAGATTAAATGCAAACGTAGTCTTAAAAAAAAAAAAAAGTTGTCTGTATCCTGATTCCCTGTGGATAGGTGCAATAATGGAGATGAAATAATTATAGTTACACAGTACCTGAACATTTAAGGTGGAAATGAAAGATATATTCTAAGCACTTCCATTTTTCTTATATATATATATATTTCTAATTCCCATCTATGCACACTGACTTTTAAACATTCACCCAGCAGCCTCAACTCCAAATAGCCCAGGTAGAACAGCTCAGGAAAAGAAACAGGATTTTGAAGGATATATGTTGCTTGTTTCAATATGTAAACTATCAAACCAACTTTCATAAGTATGTCTGTCTGAACCTTGAGGCAGGCATCACCCTTCAACATGAATTCTGTGCCCTTTAAAGCATGCTTGCTTGATGCTTCTTGGCTTAATGCAAAAAGATCAATTTTTATAGCTTGCTAGCTCAGATATTTGTGTCCCTCCACTCCATCAGATAGTGCTGTCAGCGTGTGTTGAAGAGAGATCATCATGCTGGAGGTAAACAAGAGTTAAAAAAGAGGCTCCAAGACAGCTGCCCTTACAGAACTTGGCTCTTAGAGACCCGTGTCAGCCACATCATGTGTGTTGAGCACAGTGCTTTTACTGGCCTCGTAGGAGGAGTCACCTTCCTCTTTACCTTGTTGTGTGTTTTGAGATGTGCCTCTTGCTGTGCATTCTAGTAAAAGCAAGAGCTGCATCTTCCCATGATGGATCTTGTACTGCGCCGTGGGACTAACACCTGAGGCTGCTGTTTTGTCTCAGTCCTTCAACCACATATTTGGTCTGAACAAATTAGAGGTGATTTCTAAAGGACGGTTCACATGCAGACAGGCTGGCTCAGGTGCAAGTGTTGGCAAGGTCAGGGCTATTCCACACTGTCAGTCAGGCAGCATGTATCCTATTTCTTCTTCTCAGCAAACTGCAAAGTCAGCTGAAGCCTATGGAGGGGCCCTTTGTTCTGTGCTTTGAGTTCACCTCACTCTCAGGGAGGGAGGTGTGGAGATTCAGAGCTTTGCATCTGCTTTGTACTGCTGTAATTGCTTACAGAAGGAGCACAAGGCAGGCTGGTGGCAATTTGTGCTGGTTAGGCAGTAACAGGCAAGATCCCAGATTGTTCCACTCTACAGGATGCATTAATGTGTTCTAAGATCAAATAAAACTGAATAAAGAAATAATAAACCTCAAGTACATATGAGAAATGTATTGTTGATAGCATCCCTAACCAGGCTTCCAGGCACAAGACAACAGAAAATTGCTTAGTCACTATTTTTACAGTGTTTTTGCTCCAAATCTCAGCTCTATTATCATCTGATTTGCTCTATTTAAGCGTCCTTGGACGAACATAATTGAAAGTGGTTTCTGTTTGAATTTTGGCTTTTTAACTGATAAATCCAGCATCAGTGATGCCTTCTCCACTGCAACCTTTCTTAGCCTTTGTTTTACATTGCCTCACACCTACTCATGTGCAGTACTCCACGCACAGACTGAACTGGTCTCTCTCCACAGAAATACGGGAAGGATAAGAAAGAAAAGACAATACAGAGAGTGGAAGCAGACTCTGAATTATTTGATTTTGGTTATGTTCTGGTAAAATCTGGTAAAATCCAGAACTGAAGAAATACCTGTTTATCAACTAGATTTTTATTTTATTTTATTATTATTATTTTTTAAAATTTTTTTAATTTTTTTATTTTTCTATTTTTTTATTTTATTTTTTATTATTATCTTTTTATTATTTTATTATTTTATTTTTTGTTTTAATGTTTTTTCCCGTGCAGGCCTTCAGTATTTGTCTTCTTGGTTCTTTACACAGTGGCTCTTTAGTAGTCCAGGGAGACTTAAAGACAAAAATGTTGCTTAGATTTTTATTTTAACATAAGTGAGTAATGCAGAACATAAAGTTCTTCTAAGCCTTGTCAAGAGCTCACAGCAAGAGCACAAGTAAGGCGGGATGTCCAGAGCATCTGACCTACAAGATATCTCTATTAGTAGGCTCAGCTCCTCACCTGCCAAGCCTAACCTGAGGCTCAGAGAATTCCCATGCCACGGCTAGGTACAGCCCATTTCTTGCCAGACATGCAGACTGGTACCTGCAGGCAGGCATTAGGGCAGCAGCACATACCTTTACCTAAATCCATCAGTTAAAGTTGTATTTTCTACTTAATCTGCTTGTACTCTCAACTTTTATCCCATTTGACAGAGCAGTCCTCTTTAAACACTTTAACATTTTTAAAACTTCAGGTTTTTTAAGGCCTAAGAGCAGTGATTACCCTTGAGTTTTGGAGACCCTTGCCTCTGCTGTGCACATATGTATAAATAAACACACGCAGAGATATACATCTGGTTTGGTGGATGTAACTTGTACGACTTCATACATATTCTGTGAGCAAAAATATGTTGAGTACCAAATAACCCGAGAACACCTAAATTGTCACAAAGACAGACAAAATTGAGTAAACTCAGCGAATGGATAGCACAGAAACAGAGTAATTAAACTAATATCTTGCAAATATTTCCTTCATTACTCACTTGTTTATTGTGATTCTTAGCCTATTTTTCCACAACTGTGCTTGCCCTGCCTGTCCAATCTGTCCATCAGCTCACCCTAATTGCATCTGGCAGACAGTAGACATTCACACATACTTGCTGAAAAGCAGAAATGTCTGGTGGAAACGCAAGGAGAACTCAGCTGTTGTTCAATCTGTTTGGCAGCAGCTGGTCAGCCCACAGCCATGTGCTCTCTACAGAATGAGTATGTATGTGTCTCTGCATCATCATGCACAGTGACTTGCCCAAAAGCAAAAAAAAAATGAGGGAGCTTCGAGTACCATGGAAGGGGAGCAGGACCAGAAGGAGAATTGACTGTGCTGTTGCAGAGGAGGCTGGCAGCATGGGTAGTGCCCAGGAGGACAGGAATAGTGGTAATTGTATTGAGCTAAGGGATACAGGACAACAAGCCTAGAGGAAACTGCTAATTCTGCTGCTCAAGGATATTCTATTTCAGCAGAAAAATACCATATCCCTTCCCCCAGATCAAGCTTCCTCTTGTGCTCAGACTCCTCAGCCTCTCACCATGGAAGGCCACAGCTTCCACACCTGCTTCCTCGGGAAAAGGTTTGTTTGAGAGCTGCCAGAAGTCTAGGATGCTGCTTGCACCAGGAGAGAGAGCACTTGGCAGCCTCTTGCTCGTCTCAGATATCTCAGACTGTGATATGTCTGGGTTACAACAGCTCTTGGGACTGAATCCTCAAAGTCACTCCCACACTTGAGTTCCTTCCATGGCAGTGAAGAGCATTGCCTCTAAGCCACTGGCCTGGCCCCTCCAAAATATCCCTTCTTTTAACTGATCTTGGCTAAGAAATGCATGCAAATAAATCCATTGATACTGCAACTTAATGCACAGCATCTTCCTTAATGCATCAGATATTTATATGCCCAAACTTAAGCTCTCAGAGACACAACATAAAGCTAGTCAGAATCCATAAATCCAGCACTTGTAATGAAAATACTGTAGTAGAAAAAGATATTTAACCACATACAGAATAGCTGAAATTAATTCATTCTGTCTGCCCAACTACCTGCCAGAGAGGTTGTAATTCAGCTGACAGTGTTCTCAACAGATGTTGTCTGAGTGTCAAAAAAATAAAATGTCTGGGTTCATTTCCAATATAGAAATGGAATGGAAATAAATATGAAATATTTTCCCATCTGTTACATTGCTGAGTCACTGGAGAATATCATCCCCAAATGTGCATACTTGTAGATGAATTGGTCTATAGCTGTCTGGCAGCAAAAATAAAAAAAATTCTCTCAGGCACTGATTCCACCACGCTAGAGAAGATATATGGACACCACTCTAAGGAGGAATATTAAACCCAAACACTAGGAGAAGGTTACAAGAAACCTTTAAAGATATTTTGCAGTCTTGTCGCACATTAATTAATAACCAGATTTTTGCAAGGAGCCTCCTGAAAGCCTGTGAGTAGTGTGCCTTCCACCAAGTCACTGCCTGGACTTGGTACACAGCCCATGCTTGCAGGGAGCTCCGTGTGTTGCACAGCAGGGTGGGCTTGGGGTAGAGAAGGCAGAAGGAAGAATTTCTCCCGAAGGAGAAAAAGGGATTTCTTGGGGTGAGGCTTTGCATTTATGTGCTTTCTGAATGCAATCCCCTGGTGGGGATTCAGGCAGTGTGTCTCCAGGAGCTACAGATTATGCCAAGATAATTCATCTGCTTCAAGTGGCTCTGATGGTACCCAAAGGAACACTGAGCTTCCTTACTTTTGTGTCCTTTTGCTCCAGGGTGTAAGTCACACCTTGTCTCACCTGAACATACCTGGCACTCTTTGAGGTGTCCCTCAAATGTCCAAGATTGCAAAACAAAGTTGGCCAATGTGAGTCATGGTCAGAGGCCAAGCTGCATACTGCAGACCATGGCAAGTAGCAGCAAGTACCATGTTTTTATACAAATGAACCCTGCACCTCTCAGATCACAAATGCACAGACTTACAGTTCACAAATCGCTTTACATACCAATAGCACTGAGTTTTGTAAAGCCAGTCCTGTAATTTTTCTATCTTTGAGGCTGAACTTGGGCATAAATCTGAATTCACAGATAAGGCCTCTCAGCGGCAGCTTTCTGGTGCCATAGAAAGGTCCCTTCTGAGGACTTACCCTGACTTACTAGAGTGGAATTCACTCCCACTTATTCCTGCCCCACAGCACCACAAAATCTACTGTGACATCCCTCTGCACACAATGTGCTTACACATGGCACCACAAGGGTACTACTGGGAGGACAACTTTCCTCCTTTTCACTTGCTATGCACTCAGATCCAAAGGGTATGAATACCAGCAACACGCTGCAACAATTCCCTCAGCAGAGTCCAAAGAAGTGTCCTAAACCAAGACAACACTGACTCTAAGAATCAGAGAGAGGATATGGAGCAAGATATGAGGATGATCCCAGGTCGTGGGTTTAAACCCATCTCAGCTTCTCATGCTCCTCTGAAGTCTGGATGGAAAAGAAGAAAGCAGGAAAGCTGAAGAACAACCAAGTCTTCTAGCTGCACACAAAACACAAGAAACTGGCTTAATCTTCTAATAAAGGAAGAGGAAATGGACACTTTGGCAGAAAAGGATCATCTGAGCAGGAATTTGCTCTCTAGAATTACCTGCAAGGAGGTTGCAGTGAGGGGAATGTTGGCCTCCTCTCCTTAGGACAAGAGAACAAGAGGAAATGGGTTCAAGTTTGCACCAGAGGAGATTCAGATTGGACTTGATCTTGAAGATCCTTTCCAACCATGGTCATTCTATGAATTAATCCTAAAATAGTTTGCATATCACACCTTTCACAGCATCCTACCCATAACAGGGAGCAAAGGTCCTGAGGAAGAACAAGTTTGCAGAATGTTTTCTACCTACATCCTTGAGCCACTTACCCATGAGCAGAGAGCTCACCCCCAGCATTCCATTCCCTACAGACCCTCACCAAAACTGAGCAAGGTGTACTGGTGAAGCAGAGCTGGTAGCATAAGATGCAGCAAATGTGGCAGCCCCTTGGTACACACTGACCACAGGAGGTCAGCCCCTTAAGTGTTCTGCCATGGTGAGGAACTCTCAAATACTCTGAAAACCCAAAGGATTTAGTGAGATGTCCAGATAAAAAGCAGTGTGTTACCTGTCAAAAGTAACTACTGTTAAGAGGGAAACTATGGCCCCTCTTCAAATGATAACCTGTGCATGTCTTCTAGATTATTTCTAAACAAGGGTGCAGGAGTTCAACTTTTGAGTTTGCACTTGAACACTGTGTGTTTTAAACTACTTAAAGAAGAACTGACCTTACTGAAACCATTTGGGGACACAGAAATACAGCCTACAGAGACATTGAGTAGAAAATACAGTGAAGGGTGGGAAAGTTAATTTTTCAGAAGTAACATTAGTAATTAGGCCGTATCATTCAGAAAAGCAGGAGTAGTTCTTGTCCCAAAACTCTTCTTCTCTAACAGGGAGACCAATAGTAGTGTGAATTGAGTAAAACTTCTCTGACTTTTCCTTACTGCTGACTGGAAAGGCTCTCAGTATGGAAAAGCCTCATGGGAGGCATTCTGTGGCAGTGAAGCCATCTGTGCATGAACCACGTTCCTATACCTGAGGAGCAGTGGCTCTGGAGGCCCATAAGGGCCCGGATGGCCAGGAAGGCTCCATCGTGTGCCCTGCCTGTGCAAGGCTGGAGGCAGCTCCAGTGTTTCTTTGTAGGCTGATAATTCCCCCTCAGCTGGGAAAAGGTTCGTCTGCTGGACATCTGCAGCCAAAGTACTCAACTTCTGAAGCACTCAGGTGGAAAGGGTCAGGATCAACACCTTCAGCCAAGTCTACCTCAGAGTGTGTCATTCAAAACAGAGAAGTATTTTGGAGAGAAAAGCAACCTGATGGAGCAGCAGAGATGACTCTCAAAAAAACCTCCTCTTCTGCTTCATAGTACTATTCCAATGTGATATTTTTTTTTATTGATAAATTTTACCCATCACCCATTGCAGGAAAAGACAGAGAGACCAAATGAGCTGAGGCTACTGACTCACACCTAGACAGCCTTGGGAGGGGGAGGACATTTACACCCCAGTAAGAGGAACACATCCCCACTTATTCCTGTGAGAGCAGCACAAGAACTCACTCTTCTAAGACACTCAGCAGCTTTGTCTCTCTTTGAAATCAACGGGAAATTTGAATGCCAAATAAGCCTCTCGTCTGAGCTCATCATATTTAAATAATGTCTCTAAAGTCTCCAGACTTACACAGGCACTCTTCTAAAATCCATCAATGAGAAGGCCAGCTGAGGGTTTAAAATAATTCCAACTCATCTTATACATTTCTTGAAGTAATGTCACATTTAATGCCAAAAGAAAATGAGATTTGAAAAATGGCCCTTTTGCAATGATGACATTTTGTGAGTTGTATTTGGATGAAATTAACTCACTAAAAGAAAAAATGAGTTTGTAGACTGAGGTTGATCAGCTCTAATCGTGCTGAACATTGGAGAATAAAAAATTCTTACTGTTAATTTTGCAAATGAGGCAGATACAGGCATCTGTCTCATTGCCAGTAACCCGAAGTGGTAGTGAGGGTCTTGAGACCAGGCACTAGAAGAAGAAAATATAGGCAGAACTTGGCCTATTCTGTTTACTTGTAGCACACGATCCCACTGCATTCAGCATAATTAACAGATGAAAGCCAGAATACAGAAAAGAAGATGTAGCCAAATCTAAGACACACAGGTTACACCAGAAATTAATAGCATTAGACAGCAGCATAGGACAATATTACACCAAAGGAGAGGAGGTGAGACAGGGGAGAAGAAGTCTTCATGAACAAACTCAAAGAATCAGACCAACTCCCCATAAAGTAGCGAGAGCTCAGAAAAAAAAAATTTAAAGTGTTTGCAGACAAATGCAACAACAAAGAGAAAGAAATTAAAGGAAGTAGAGTCTGCAGCATGAAAGAAGAAAGAAGTCTGCAGCATGAAAAGTAGAGTCTGCAGCATGAAAGAAGTCTGTAACAATTAAATAGGAAGGATGGTGTTAAAGAATAGCCCACATTCGCAGGAAGTTTGGAAGGGTCGGTAATTTTATGTCAAGTACTCCTTGTCAGCAGCATCTTCCTGAATCTCATGATTTTCCTGTTTGATACCCATTGGAATGCAAACAAATTTTTACTTCTCTGGTCATGAGCATACTGCTTAGCAGTCAGACAGAGGAGCCCAGGTCTGCAATTTGGCTCTCATGCCCATTTTCCCTTTCATTCTGAGGAAAAAATATGTCAAGATTCTGAGTTTCATTGGGGTGCATGTGATTGATATTTCTGCATTGTATCTTCACATAGATTTGCTCACATTATTTCATCCAACTGTAAATTGCTTCTTCAAGAATATGTTTCCTCCTTCTCCCTCACAAAGCTCCTAATCCTTCCTCAGTCTTTGAGTTACACATGGTTAGGGTTAGGGTTAGGGTTAGGGATATACCTCTCCTGGGATATCCAAGCAGTTTTTGATCCTCATGTCATTCCCCTCTTCAAGAATTTTGTGGCAAGGCAAGGCTGCCCTTAGACCCATTTCCCCTGTCCCCCATCATGTTTTAAGCACTTAGCAAACATCATGTTTTCTTTCCAACTAACTCCCCAGGACAAACTAGGGAAGCTCCCTGTCAACTTGCAAGGTGTCCTTCAGGAATCTCCTCACCCCTCTCTGTCCACAGCTGAAAAGTCCAGGATGAGCCACCTCACTCGGAGGGTATCTCATTGGGTATCTCAATGAACAGGCTTCGCAAAGATAAGCTAGAGCTCTGGAAGGTTGGATGGTGGGTTTTTTTCAGATAATATTGGTAGCTATGATATGTCTCTTCTTCTTTCCTGTTTTCTTTTTTTCCAAACCTCTTCTTCATGGGATTTCATTTGCAGCACACATACATGCAGACAACTCATTTGTCTTGCGGGAAATCTTAAGTATTTATGTTTGTGATATAGGGGGGATTTTTTTTTCCTACCTTATAGAAAGGGGAATATCTGAATTCCTTTTCTAAGCTCAGTCATTACATGTATACTGTCTTTTTATACTCTCCCCAGAGCATCCCCTGCAGCCATGGCAGGATATTGGCCCCGTGATCCAGCTCAGCATGACTGTTCTTACATTCCTGACTCCTCATAGCAAATATTCTTCTGGCAGTGGACCTGGCAGCTTTACAGATGTTCCCAGCTTGTGCCTGTGTGTCTGCGTATTAGAAAGGGTCACCTTGACTCTCACTGGCCTGGGTATGTAGAAGCCAACAGGATTAGCTAGAAAAAAAAAAAAAAATCAGTGACATATTCACTGCAAGTGGGAAATGCAGCACTATAACAGGTACCCAGCACTGTGCTGGAATTGGAGAGGTTTTAAATTCATCTAGACTGTCTTTGTGCTGTCATCAGTGCTGTCTTTGAACTGATTTAGTGATGGTGACAGTCCTGTTTTCATCAGGCAGTTCCCACCAACACCCTTCTCAGTGGTGTTACCATAATTTCAAACAGAACATTTGAAGAAAAAGGACAACCCTGAAACAGCCTTCTATCACTCAGAAGAATCCCATCAAACAGATACAAACTCTCCAGCTGACTTTATCTCCATTATTAACTCCTATAGCTTGAAACACAGGCACAGTCTGTACAGCTCATTTAGACTGGAGCCACTGGGGGGAGGTTCTTATCTGACCCCTTAATGTCATTACTTGAGTGTCTGATGGGTTTCCCACATTGGGCAAGATCAATTTGAGTTCAGAGCAAAACAAAACAGAACCTGAACTGTCAGGCATTATACAGGTTGGCAAATCCAGAAGAGTGAACCAATTCAGAAAGTCTCACACAAAACATGTGTTGCTAGAAAATAAGCCTGTCAAAACCTGGAAAAATGCTTAAAAGCATATTAAGACTGCAATGTACATCTCCTTTTTAAATGTATTCTCCTAGGAACTTCGTTACTCATTGGTAATTTAGAATGCTTGTTTAATAATGGATTTTTTTCTCCAAGAACAGTGAATGTTTTATTAACTGAGAAAACAAAGGTGCACTTGGAAACAGACTAACAGAGAAGGCAGCTTATCTACTAATACCTCAATGAAATTCTCCCACTCTGACATATGTGGATGGAATCTCCACATGCTTGATTTCTAGGCCTTCTTTGACAAGTATGGCCAGCAGGAAAGAGGGAGACAAGAAAGCAGAGGAAGAGCTTAAGGAAAAGTCTCTGCAGCTTGTTTTACTTCCCTGGTGAAATAATCATTTGTTTCCAAATAGCCCCATAGCTCCCAATAGCCCCGACTGGCTATTACTTCACTGTTCTGGCAAGTTGCAAATAGCTTTGCATTTTCTCTTATTGTCAGCAAGAGCGGCTGGAATTCATTAAGAATTACATTAATAACCTTCATTCTTTCAAACTAGATTTGGGAATACACTCAGAGGTGATCAGTGATTTTAGACTTCTGTTAATTCTATGGTAGCCCATCATAATTATCAAAGGATTGAATAAATAAAAAAACCCCACTTGGTAAGTTGTGAAAAGCTGTATGTAAGTGTAATAAAGTGCCGTGTAAATGTAACAGAGAGTATCAGTTACAGAACTTATTGCTTTGTAACTGTTGGGTTTAAAAGTTTTATCAAGAGCAAATATATATAAAAATAACATCTGCAATATCTACAAACTAAAAAAAAACCTCTTCCCTGAAACTGAAATAGAATACTTACACCCATTCACATACTTTTATCTAACCATAAAGATCTAACAGCAGCAACATTCACTTATAAGTGCTTTTAGAGGAAAAAGTGAACCACCAGAGTCAATCCTTTTTCTGAAGTAGAAAAAATGCATGCTGAAAACACAGAAGACAGTTCAGGGGCTGCTTGCAGGGAGATTAGATACCACATAAACACATTACATTGGCTCAAACACAGGGACACAAGCAGAAAATGTGGCCATTTATGTTTTAGGGTTGTTGGTTTTTTTCTTTTATTAATTCTCAGCCTGTAATACTTTTTTAAAGAGACAGCAATGTCTCTGCTCCAAATGCATGAAAAGCTAATTGAAACTAGGCTAAAATCCCAATGAGGACTACTAGATTATGGAATAATTTCTCAAAGGAACTGATGCAGGGTAAACTGCTTCAGAAATTGAAAATTAGACTGGAGAAGATACTAGGAAACATAACCAAGGAAACAAGCCCTTACTGCAGAGAAAGCATCTCACCAACCTGTAATAACTGATGTGGTATTGTGCAACTTGCAATGCTTGGCCATTCCTTGGAAAACACCTGAAGAATATTAGACCTACTCAGCTGGTCAAACACATAGTAGAGGCTGAGTAACTGATCTTGGTTGTGCAGAGAATGCGTTGAGAACAGTCCTGAGGAAAAGGACTCGGGGGGTACTGGTGGATGAGAAGCTCAAAATGAGCTGGCAATGCATGCTCGTAGCCCAGAAAACCAACCATACCCTGGGCTGCATCTAAAGAAGCACAGTCAGCAGGTCAGGGGAGATGATTCTCCCCTCTACTCCTCTCTCATGAGACCCCACCTGGAGTATCATGTCCAAATCTGGAACCCCCAACACTAGAAGGGCAAGGAGCTCTTGGAATAAGTCCAGAGGAGGGACACAAAGATGATCAGAGGACTGGAGCACCGCTCCTATGAGGACAGGCTGAGAGAGTTGGGGTTGTTCAGCCTGCAGAAGAGAAGGCTCTGAGGAGACCTTATAGCAGCCTCCCAGTAACTGGGGATGTACAGGAAAGCTGGGAAGGAACTTTTTACAAGCATTTGTAGTGATAGGACAAGGAGTAGTGGCTTTGAACTGGAGGGGAATAAATTTCAATTGGAGATTTGAAAGAGAGTCTTCACTATTGGGGTGGTGAGACACAGGAACAGGTTTTCCAGGGAGGTTGTGGCTGCCCCCTCCCTGGAAGTGCTCAAGGCCAGGTTGGATGGGACTTGGAGCAACCTTGTCTGGTAGGAGGTGCTATTGCTCATGCAGAAGGGTTGGAACTAGATAATCTTTAAGGTTCTTTCCAGCCCAAACCATTCTATCATTCTGTTGATGATACAATTTACTTAACTGAACATTGTTCTTTCACCTGAACCTGGCAGAGAACAGTGTCCACATCACAGTAACAGATTAGGTATGACCTAGCAAAAGTCAACAGTTTGGTGAAACAGAATGGGCAGAAGAGCTTGAAGTGGCGAGATGCTTCTGTCACCAACCCAACCTCTGCCCTCCTCAGTCCCAAAAGTCAGCTCCCACTCCTTGCCTTCATACCCTTTGGTGCTCCCACACCCTCCACTGCTATTGCACAGGGTGGGGAGAGGGGACTGAGACCCACAAGCTTCTAAGAGGAAATTTCCCTAGAGCTACTAAAGGAGAAGCCAGTAATCTCAAAACACTGGTGAGCAGTACTGGGCATGCTGCAGGATTGAGTCCCAAGAGAGATGAACCTTAGGGAAAAGTGCCTGTTGAAATGAATGTGATCAGATGACGCCAGGGGTTTAAGCTGTGGCTGACTGAACTGAACAAAGCCTGGGAGGTGAGGACATGGCCATTACTACAATAAGTCTACGCATTTTGATCTATACTATAAGGATGAGCATTATCAGCAGTAGCGATCAGGGCACACACATTCCCCTGGAGATTAATTTGGAAAGAGCTGAGGGACAGAGGGCCTTAGGGCATTAACCCCAAATGGCCATTAATCCCCCCAAACGCTGTCTATCCAGACCTCTACCACTATTAAAAGATAAACTTTGAAAGGCAAAAGGACAGAAAGGAAAGGGCTGCCTGAAAATCAGTATTTTCTTCTTCCTTCTTGTGGGACAGTTCAGATCTGTAAAACAAGATCAGCTGTTTTGAGACACTGAACTTCACTGGGAAGGAAGCAATTCTCCCTTTTCCTCCTTCTCTCTCAATTAAGAATTAAAATAAACATGGTGCCTGAAAGAAAAAGAAGAGGAAAGAGGGACTGTGGTACAGTGCTGGGCTTTAAGCTGGCGTGTCTAACTATTAAAGGGACACATCAATCTGACTGCTGTGATCAGTTTTGGAAATTCAAAACAGAAAAAAATGATCTTCGTACTAGGTGCAACTGACTCCCAAGATATCTGTATACACATAAAGTGAAATAATTAGACCTTGGATGAAAAATCTTGACAGTACAAAGAAAGACCATGATCTAATATCAGAACAAAGTTAACAGATGTCATTAAGTGAGACGATTAGCCGATGACGGAAGGTCGCACCCAGTTTACTTTTCACAGTTGACAGATCAAAGTTATCCGTTCAGTTTGAGCAAAGACTGAATACAGTTACCCTAGGAAAATCCTTTCACATAACATTAAGTCTCTCTCTGTCTTGTGTTTCTTAGACATGAATTGTCAGGAAAAATACCAGTGAAACAGTACAGACCAAGGGCAACCAGCTCACATAGTACTGAATGGAAATTCCCTTAGTGGTAGGTAAAAATAAATGTGTAATTGTATCCAGCAGTCTTTACACTTGTGTGAATCACATGCCTGAGATACTATGAACCTGACTCCACCACAAGTTAGACAGCTGTGAATCGGAAGAAGCCATTACACATGGTCCCAACCCAGATCCAGGCCCCCAGGTCTCCTCTGACGCCGATTCCTGCAGGCCACCAAGAAGCTCCCCTTGCCTACATCTTCCTCCCTGCTTCAACCCCTGCCCCCTTCCCAATAAAACACAGTTATCCATCACCAGGGCTCGAGGTCAGGAAGGAACATCCCCACTGTGAGTGGGTGAGGGTTGGGTGGCACTGGGGCTCCTGGGTGAGGGAGAAACTGGGAATGGACAGCACAGAGTGAGGCACAGCTGTCTTTCCCTTTGGCAAGCTCCATCCCGATGTCTGGGGCCCATCCCCCACTCTGGAGCCCCAGTGGGTCCCCTCAAGTCAGTCTCCATCAGCATCATCATCACTGTACAACAGGGTGAGTGCACTGGTGGTGGGAACATGCTGTGGCTCAGATGGTCATGCCCCTCCTGCCCAGGTGGGCATCCAGCATGTCTAACAAGTGCTGCAACAGCAAGTAGGGTTGTCTTACATTTCTTTTTCATTACTCCATTTTTACATAGCATCTGTATGGGGTTTGGATAGTTGCTGTTAGAATTGGGTTTTGCTCCTGTTTTTTCCTGTTAGCTCTCTGGAATTGGCAGGAAAGTGAATATTTAAAACTGGTGTTTTAACCTTACCTCCTTCATACATATCCTACTACTAAATGCAATTATTTTAATATTGGATTTCACTTGGGAAGTTACTGAATTTTTGCACATGCAACCTTGAAATCCACAGTGAAAACCACATAGAAGGAATCCTCAATTTCAGTAAATTGACTTTGCTCCAACCGTGCATCAAACACTTGTCCATCTACTTAGCAATACCATCAAATAATATAATACTGTACTGCTTCTGTTTATTCAATTGACAGTCTGGATTAGGTAGATTCAAAAATTATGAGGCTTTATATTAATGCTACCCATTTTGTACCAAGCTACCAGTAATGCATGTGTCCCAGACAGGGAAAAAAAAAAGCTGCAGCCTCCAAATAAGACACAAAACAATTATTAAAAATATGCTTGTACCATAATAAATAGAAGGAAAAATAACACATTTATCCTGTATTAAAAATATTCCCAAATGCAGTGGAGTGGAGTTTCAATAGGCTGCAGTTCAAATATTCTACAAAACTCTATGTCAGCTAAAGTTACCATCTTCAATGCAAAGAGCCTAACATTAAAGAGTGTTTTAAAATGAGGGAAGATTATGCTGCCCACTGCCCTTTGCAAGCCAGGGAATTTGTTCCCTGCCAAACCTGCTGTGGGATGAGAATATTCAGACCCTGCCGGGGAAGAATGATTGCTTCATTGTGTGAAGGTATTTCTGTTACATGCAGCACAATTGCAGGGTTCTTCATCAGAGAAGAGCACAGTGGATTATAAAAACTCTGAACTCTGTGGTCATCAGGAATTTTATCAGTATCAAAGTAAGAGGACCAAAGAAAGTGGTGCCTAACGGAGAAAAGAAAGGGAGGGCTTAACCTTTGTCCTGAGGGTGATAAAATAGCATCACATGGCTGAAAATCAGTCTGACTTCAGCCATGTGATGCAGTTGACACAGTCACTTTTGTGAAAGTTACAGGAGGCACCAGCAGTTAAAAGGTCATATTTGAAAGGACTTTCTAATTACATAATCAAAATAAAGACTGGAAGACTCTGTGAGGTTTTAGTAGGCAGCTTCAAGTCTGGGTATATATGTTCATCTTTGCATTAAACATCATTGTACATGCAGAAGAGCAACAGGCAGACCACAGGAACTAGAGTGCAATTGAGACATTTACTCATGGTAACACAACAAATTACACAACACATTCCTTAATTGGCAGAAGACAATTTCACCAAAGACAGAGACTGAATTATCTGTTCTACATGTTGCTGTTGTTGAGAATGTGTAAAAATGTGTTCCTGCTTCAGCTTTATTTGAGAGAAGACATGTTCCTCAAAGCAGCAGTACCTATTTGTCACCACTGATGGTGGACATTCAAACAGACCTGTTTCAGCTGGCTTTACCCGTGGAGTCAGTAGTTGTTAAATATCTCTTCTTCCCAAGACTGTTCTGCTCTCATTCTCCTCAACACAGCCCACCATGAGCTGTCCTCTCAGGCAGGTTTTCATGACCATACCTTCTTCTGGATCTCCTCCTACCCAACTAGAAAATCAATCTGTGTCTTTCTTGGTATATCCAGTTCCTCATCACTTGCTCATGAGTGCTATCAAAGGTCCTCTCCTGTGCCTTCCCTTGTAGTAATTTCATCCACTTGTAGAAATGTGCCTTTTTCCCAGAACTCTCTCTCTACACCCTGTATCTCCTCCTGTATAACTCCCTGAATCCCTCTGGCTTGGACATTTCAGCCTCCTTGTGGTTCTGTTGACATCCATGTGACCAGAACTCATCTCCTAAACTTTCCTTCTGAAGCTTTCCTGCTGTCCCACCATCACTGGCAACACCCAAGAGGTTTTTCACAACATACCCCACACCTTTAGAGCCACCAACTTTTAAGAAATGGATGATAAATTTGTCTTTCACTTCTTAAAAAAAAATTGTGAGATTCTTTTCTAATTGCCCTCTCAGGTTTATCACAGTAATTTGGACAGATCTGAAAATTTTATCCATGTTTTCTAATCATAGTCCTCCATGCTCAGTGATATAATATCAGCTTAGAGGTCAAGATCCAAGAGCATAAATTGCTGTAAGACTCTGCAAACTAGCACAACATAAATGTCTCACACATCTCTTAGACAATTTCCCTAATTGTCTCTGAAGGGGAACAGGCAGACATCCCAATACATACAGCCTTATGCACAGGTTTTGCTAAAGAGTAATCTGCTAACCTGGGAAGAGTATTGAACTTCAGCAACCCCCTTATCCCACGGTAACCTTCTGGAAAGTAGTTGAGTGATTTTAGTAAAAACCTTCCCAAGTTGCCTGTAGAAGTAAAAAGAAAAGACTGTGAGGTAAATCCAGATTGGTTTATTCTGTAAAATACCCTGAAAAAGCCCAGAAGCACACAGAGGACAGGAACTCTGTTTTGTTTTGCAATTATCCTTTGGTTCCACAGAAATCTCAGATCTAATCAGTCACCTTATTAAAAATGAAAGAAGCCAAATTTACAGTCAGCCTTCTCTTGCCTGCTTAAAAAAGAGGTACAAAGATGGGAAAGCCATACAACCTTCCCATGCCTGTGACCAGACTCGAGGGAAGGATCCCATGGACTGTTAACAGTGCAGTTCATTGCCTTGTCCCACTGATGGCTGCTCCGTGGTGGCTATTAAGTAATTCCAGTGATGACAAGCAGCTCCTGAGCTACAGATGCATTTCTGAACATACTGCCTGCTGGGGTGCAACAATCAGCTCTTACACTCTTAAAGCCCTTGAATTGTGCCAGAGGCCACTCAGGCCTTGCTGGGTGGTAAGTATTTTCTGTCAGTGCTGGCTCATCCCTTGTGCTAGATGATTTAGATTTTAGCTGCCCATCGAAAGCAGTTGGTCCAGCCCATCGCCCCTGCCCTGGCCACGGCACTCAGTGCCTGCCATCCAGCTGGCCACAGCTCTCACCATCAGAGCACTGTCGTGCTTTTGGTACCTGAGCCACCCTGGTCACCCCTGAAGCCAGGTTGCCTTACCACATAAAAGTCCCTTCAGCCTATTTGTAAAGCGCATCCTAGTAACATCACTCAACATTGTTCCCATCATGAGATTTTAGGGGAACAGGAGGCTAACCCCAAATCGTTGTTTCCAAACAAACACCATCTCTCCCCTGTTTTATTGAAAAGTCTGCTTTTTTTCTGATGTTACTTTTAAGAGGAAGAGAGTGCAACCCATCCCAGAACACATTGCTGCGTTCAAAAGAAAAACAGTTACTAACCACAGCAGCGATTCAGAACTATTAAACACATCATTGTACCCACCATTTACTGAAAGGCTTCCTGTTAGAGGTAAAATCAATGGCCAGTCCAACACATACTCTTCTTTTATTAGGGAAAAATTATATAAATTTGGGTATTGAAAGTCACATTGCAGTCAGGTTCTGTATTCCTGAAATTTAAGATGTATTATGGGAACTTCTAATTATTAGCTATATTTAGGGGGAGTTTTCCTGTTCACACAGGCAATGCTACCAAAAAAAAGATTCTTTCCTGATCTATATCTCTGTGTGTGTGTAAATACCTGTGTGTGTGTGCTCTTCGAGAACTTCATATAGTCAGCAAAAATGTTAGAGTTTTATTTTTAAATAAAAATGCTCACAAGATACTACACTGAATGCAAAGGAAACCAGAAATGGACAAAGCATTTGTGAGTGCAAGCAGCCAAAGCAGTTTGCAATCTGAGAATCAGCAGAATTGGTCATATATATGTTATAACAAAGTTCTTGTTAGTTTTTGCCCACACAGCAAGAAAATGTTTGAAAGGCCTGTGTCTCTTCAGACTTCTAACTCAGGAAACGGTTGGGGCTTTTTTTTCTTTTTCCACACAAAAGAGCAAGCAGATACATTCACATTTTAAATGAGGGGAACAAAAGCAGAAGAACAAAAGCAACGTTCTGCGTGAGCACTGAAAGCAGCAGCCTGGGTCTGCAGGCACCAGGGGACTGTAAAAGCACAGCCTGCAGCAAGCAGGGATGACAGCTGCCCCACAAAACCCCACACAAGGGGGTGAAGAGGGCATCTCCAGCCACCTCTGCCAACACAGACACTGAAACAGTCAAAAGGGCAAGTCAAAACAGTAGGAAGTGAGCTGTGCTTTCCTTGTTTTCCCTCTGAACACTAAGCTGGGAGGTTAGCTACAGGAGAGTAGCTCTCTTGCAGTCATCTCATGCAATGTGGCGGGAACATGGAAGGGAAAAAACCCACCTTAAGCTACAGCCCTTTCAACAACCCTTGATACACAACCAGTCCATGAGAATTTATCCCATTTATGCTGCACTCAGCATTAGCAGCTGGTGAGCAAAGAAATGTTTGCCAATAATTCTTGCTTTCAACCAGTAGTCTTCCTACAGAGAGAGGCCTTATGAGCTGAGGACTGCAGAACTGGCATCACACTAAACTTAAAAGAGAATACAAATATTGATGCTTTTTGGGTTGTTTTTTTTCTGATCCTGACATGTAGGTGTTACCTCTTTAAAAGAGCAGCGTGGCAAGCCATATCTCTAGTAAACTTTCCTACTTTGTGTAAACTCTCATGTTGTCTTATCTTAGCAGAGGATCTGTTGCACAATCACCACTCACAAAAGAGATCACAAGGTCATGCAAATCTTGTGATCTGTCTGTGGCAAAATTTCAGCCAGCACACAATGAAAGACTCCTTGGTGTGATCACACTGACCTGAGTTCTTGCAGAGGCTTCAACAAAGCTCTGATCTGAAAGGATAAAAAAACATTCCTGATACTGCCACCATCATTTAGACCTTAGTTGGTTGGTCTGGAGAGCCCTACTCATGCCACCAGCAAACCACACAACCCAGTGTCTTACAGGTTGCAGCTGGTGGCAGCTCAGTGGCTTTGATGCACTTCTGTACAAGGAAGAGCTGATTTCCAGGGACAAGTCAAGATACACAAAAGAGAGACAGCTTCCTCTGGGTCTTCAAGTTCTTTGACTCACCCACTCATTCTGGAAGTCCTGTCTTCTGCAATGGCCAGTTCAGCTGAAGTTTAGGCTGTGTGCATTTTTATTTCTTCAGAGTATGATACTGTTTCTTACTCACTCACACACAGGCACAGACCCAAAAAGCAGACTGCTGCAGTTCCTCTGCCACGGGCATTCAAAGTGCTGAGTCTTGCAGTTGCCTTTGTCCTGGGACAGGAGCGAACGTGTCCTGCAGCTAGGAGAAATGGAAGGCCAAAGCTAAATCTGTCTTTCATAACATGATTTAATTCAATTTATAGCTGAACTTAATGTGAAACTGAAGAAGTGTTAGGGCTTAGAAGAATATCAGCAGCATCTCAGACAGAACAGCCCTTGAGTATAAAGGTAAGTCTCCCACGTGGAGATGGACAAGCAGAGCCGGGTTTATTATCCAAACTTCTTGAGCTTGCAACACTGGGCAAATCTCAGGCAAACATGATTTATTGGAAGATTTCTAATACTTCCTGCTTCTGCTGGGGCTGGAAGTACCACAAGAACTGCATTTCTGTGGTATTTTGGTATTTCCAGTTGTCGTCCCAGCTGGAACTGAGAAGGAAAGAGGCACATACACTTGGAAATGATACTTTTTTGGTCATCTGCATTTCTTTGGAATCATGAGAAAGATTTCTTCTAGGTCCACTTTGTGGCAACATGTTTTGGGGAGGTACTCTCATTTTAGCAGAATTCTAAATGCTACATAAAGCCATGACTTTTCAGTTACACAAAATTTGCACTTCAGTTCGGAATTTTATGAAAAATGCCTCTCTGGCTTACTGTTTTATATTAACTCTACATAGTTCTGAAACATAAGAATTTCACAATGTCAGTCATGCATAATAATAATATAACAATCTAAAATAATAATGTAATAAATCCACTCACTAGTCATCATGGGCCAAACTCTGGCAACCCTTTGTGAAAATATTCTGCAAACACATGTACAAAAAGTCTCTTAGCTCAGCCCTGTCTGGCTTCAAGCCAAGAAGTTATCTAATGGCAAATCAACAGACAAGTGTCACCAAAAATGTCTAATAGCTAAACAGCTCTGCTGTGGGCATAAGTTATTCCATTTTAGACGTGGAAAGGTTTAATTGGGTTCTATGCAATTAACAAACCTTAATTATGAGTAATTTGTTAGTCAGGCTTACTTTTGGCTAAGCCTTGCTTTTTTCCTTCTCTCAACTTTTCCTCCTGAAACACCTGCAAGGAGATTTTCAGAGGGAGCTAAGCAGGGGGTAGTCCTGGCTAGGACTGATAAAATGTCTCATTGGTACAGATTTTAATCATTTTTATGAAAACAGCTGCTTTCCTTGGAGAACATGCCCATGGGCAAAGCCATTTTCACTTCTAACAAGAGCCTGAGGAGCTGCACTGGCAAAAATCACCAGCTGGAAATAGTGAATCAGTACCCCTCCGACCCAGCATGGTGCTGCACTCCATCTCATTAACCTCCTCTCTCCTGCCTCCATGCTAGGCAGGTCTTGGTCATCCCTGGTGGAGAAAGAGCCTGGACTGCTCCCCAACCCAACATAATAAGATCTGGGGCAACAGACCAAGGGGGGTAGATGACTTTGAATGACCTGATGGAATATACCCCCATCTGTGCTAAATACTCTGCTTCCGCTGGGAGTGTCACTTGTCCCCTCTCCCCAGCTCTCCCGTTACGCGGTGTGTATCTTCAACCATCACTTAGCTCCTTAAACTTTAACCATATCAACTTTCTAAATACAGGCCAGTCTCATATTACTGCTCAACCAGCCTTTGGCATCAAAAAGAGGATGAATTTTACCCATCTGTTTCGATCTTTATATGAAGATAATTGCAAAGAACTAGAAACAAAGCAATTTTGACTATGAAGAAAGAAGCCTGAGATTGAAACCCCAGCTTTACTGGAGAAAAGCTCTTATGGATGCTGCTTGTGCTCATGGTTGGACAAAGAAAGAGCAGTTCCTCCCAACACAAGCTCAGATTATTCATTCTCCACAGCCAACTGTCCTAGAGACTACGCACACTTGTGTTCCACTTCACTGCTGTTTAGCAAAGTGGTCCTCTGAATAGAGGGAAATTTTACTCTGACTACTCCACCCAGTGGACCATGGCTCAGAGACCCCCAAGATAATGGGAAAAATGTTAGTCCAGAGGTGGAAGCAGTATAGCATGACCAAAAGTAATCCTCTTCTAGTGGTGGTGTGGAAGCAGGATAACACAGCCATATTACTTTCAGGTCCACGTTTAAGATGACTGCATGTACCAGTGCTGATGTGCACTAACTCGAGAGCCTCCTCTCAACTCTCCTGTGCTCGGCGTGGGAGGACAACCTGTGTACAGACCATAAGGTCTGCAGCCTCTCACCCTGGCTCAGAGAGCTTGTCTGAAGAAAGGAGTGCCAGGTCTGATGGTGTGAAAACAAAAGGGTGGGAATCCCCTACTGCTATCTAAAAATGTAGGAGAGAAAAGAGAAATCTATGGTTGGGTTTCTCTGGGCTTCTTTGCAAGGTCTTGCAGTACTCTGCTGAACTATTCAGGCATGTTTTGTAATTTTTACAGAAAATTCTTCTAGTTGCTTTTATACCCTCTGATCTCTTCCATCACCTCTTGACTACGTGCTGCCTATGGCAGTTTACACCTCCCTCTTTATTTCTAGTAGAGATACCCAGGACACTGATAAGAACAGGTCCTCAGTGCTGAAAGCAACAGGTTCTGCCATTCAAAATTTTGTATCTTTCAAACTTTCCAGTCTGAGGTGAACATCATGAAAGTCTGAAGTTCCATTTCCCCAGGGACATGGCAGAGACGGACAGATTACCTGGACCTAAAAAATCTTACTGGGTTTTATACGAAAGTCAATTTAACCTTTAATGGCAAAACATCTGATGATTTGTGCCTGGTAGTCGAGTTATTTCCAATCAAAAATCAACTTCATGGAAAAAAACTAGTTACCAAGGCCCCTCAGAAATATTTAAAACTCTCATGAACATAACTGGAGAGTAATTAAGCTTTGGAAAACAAATCTCTGCGGCAACAGTGGTTATGTGTTATGTTCTCATTTGCAGGAGTGGAAGCTAAAATATAACAAAAGGACTTGCAGATTTAACATAAAATAACAGCCAGGGAATATAAATAAAATGTAATATAGCAAATGGGGAATAATTATTTTGTGGATTTATGACACCTGCTTCCCCCTTTCATAATCAGCACTGGTAAGGGAAAAGAAAATGGTATCCACAGAGGTGAAAAGTTCTCCTAATTTTTTATTATTATTATTTTTCAATTAATTTCTAAGTATGTGCTTACCAGCAACAATATAGTGTTAAGAAGAAAAAGGCTGAGCTCCTCTCCTGGGGTTTTTCCTAAACTGCAAATTTTTTGCTGTTGCCAGAAAAGGGAAAGCCCAGAAAAGATGCAAGTTTTATATTTGATTTTCACATGACGCTTTCAGGATCTTGCTTTTACTAGAGCCATTCCAAATACTGATAATGGTCTTGCAAAAAAAAACAAACCAAACAAAAACCAACAAACAAACAAAAAAATCCAAAACAAACAAAAAAAAAGCACAATTTTCACATTTATTCTCTACCTCAAGTACATTCAGGTGCGTAAGCTTTCCTACCAATTATCGAGCACGTGTTAAAGGGATTAACAGATTCTGCCTTATTGTCTCTTCCATCCAGTCTCCCTCAAACTGTTTTCTAAGCACAGTGTCTCATGGTTTAGCAAGTCAAACCCTGTTATAATCACCCCCCTCCACAGCCAGTGGTGACTCTGGTACTGGCAGGTCGCACATTTAGCGCTGTTTCAGTTAGTGCTGGGTGAGCTCCCAGGCGGCAGGGATAAAACCCTTGAGACCTTTCCCTGCCTTCCAAGGAATGTGAAGGGGTCACGGCTTGAGTGGCCTCAAGAGTGGTTCCAAAGAATGTTTATCAGTATGGTGATAGGTGCTTTATATACATAAATATAAATATATACATATATAAAAGAGCGTATATGTATGTGTGTGTGTGTGTATGTATATATACAGCAATGGGCACCGTGGAAAGGCTTATCAATAAACAAAGCCATGACTTTTGGTGCTTAATTAAACCTAAGGTGCAAAATCCTCCCTCCATGAGCAAGCAGGGAAGAAGGAGAACTGCTTCATTGGTAAATGCAGGAAAAATAGCACCTTGATAAATATGCCTGTGAGTCTGACACCAGAGCAATGACTTCTTCCATGTTTTTGAGATCCTGTGCTGTTTTGGGTTTGTTTTTTTTTTTAATGCACGGTGCTGTCCATGCAAAAGCAAAAAGATTTTCAGAACATATGCCAGAGGATGGAAGGACAGCAGGACAGGAGGACTCTAGCCTATATTTGCTGCCCAAGTGCTTGCCCCTGAACTCCTGGCAGAGTCAAGAAACTTTGCGAATGACTTTAACCTTTGCTTCTCACAAAATGCACTTTACTTTGATCCTTGAACCATGATCAATAGAAGGTGCAGAATGGCAGGGAAGAATTTTTCAGCTCAGGGGGAAACAATGTAGTTCAAAATGCCTTAAAAATCTCCCGCTAGAATGTGTCTGGGGATTTTAGACCAGCTATTTACTTCTTCCTTACGGTTTCAACTAATATCACAAAGCCAGTTCCCCACCTTCATTTTGTGGGAGGAAAACAAGACCTGTATGCAACAGAGACATTTCCACTAGCAGCAGAGTTTTCCTTCACTTGCACCCAATCTGAATTTAATCCCCTGTTCTGCAGGTACAACAAAGTAGCTGCAGGTGCCATACAACTAAATTGTCTACCACATCAGGCCAGAAGTTCCTACACATGAAGAAAAGACACTCAACAAACAGCTACACCATTTGAGCAGTGCTTCCATGATGGTCTACCACAGGAAAAATGTACTTTTTGCAGCAGAAATAGTAACATTTCACAGTCACACAGGGAGCTTGTTTCCAAGAATAAGAGCCACAGGCATGTGTACAAATGAACTGGTAATAAACTTTGGTTACAGTCACTGGGCCAGATACTGTTTAACACTGTATCTGAACCATCTACAGAGTGTTTTGCTGCAACAGGATGCTGCAATCCTAAAAATCATGGGCTAGATCCACAGGTGGTTTAAACAGATGCAGTTCATTTTATTCTAATATCAAAAGCATGCCACAGCAGTGGGTTAGAGAACTAGCTCCTTTGTTTTTCTCCATAAAAACTCCAGGTAGGCTTTATTCCTGGCTTGACCACATTGAGGAGCTCTCAGGTTTCCAGCCAATGTGTGTCACTCATGTCTCTTCTGACATGTTCACTACTCCAACATTGGGCATGTTTAACCTGTTACAGTCCAGCAAGAGTAACAGCTGGTAACTGGATGGTGTCCCCTGCATAAAAATTACCACATTTACAAACTATCATCTCTTGTATTGTCACGCTGAGAGACAAGACCTTGCAGCAGGTGCTTGGACATCTTCTGCCTACATCTTTCTTGCCCATCTAATCTTCCAGAAAGTTGCAGAGAAAATGAAGAGCTGCAATATTTACTGCAGATCAAGCAAGAGGTGACAGAAAATATTTTGGCTCCAGCTGCATCCTTGTGATGGACAGCAGAGTATAGTGAAGGATGCTGCAAATTGCACCTGTAGTTCAAATGAACACACTTGCTCCCTTTTTCTGTAACCAAGCAATCATAGAATCATAGAATCATAGAATCATAGAATCCTAGGGGTTGGAAGGGACCTCGAAAGATCATCTAGTCCAACCCCCCCTGCCAGAGCAGGGCCACCTAGAGCACATCACACAGGAACGTGTCCAGGCGGGTTTTGAATGTCTCCAGTGGAGGAGACTCCACAACCCCCCTGGGCAGCCTGTTCCAGGGCTCTGTCACCCTTACTGTAAAAAAATTTACAATGGGCAATTTACTGCAATGGGCAGTCCTCCCATGCATCTGTCTTATAGCTGTCTTACTAGGAAATAGACACTCAAACACAGTTGCAAAATTTGTATGTGCAAGAGCCAGATCCATCAGCAAGGCTCATGCTGTGCCAGTTCTCACAGTTTTGGCATGGTGTAAGAATGACCCAGTAGTGAAGGGGAGGAGAAGACCAGCAAAACAAAGAATTAATTACTTCATTACTGCACAGGGGACAGGACAGGTGGCACAAAACCACACTTCTGCTCTGCATCTCTCCTCACTGAAATACAGGTGGCAGCACACATTTTTCAGCAGGAGCCAGCACTGAAGGAGTTAAGAAATTGTCCTCACAGCCTGTTACTCTGTGTTCAGATTATTCACATGATAAATGCAATGCCAAGGTTTACTAGATAAGTATCTCTTAGTAATTGCCAGCTTTATCAGCCCATGTCTTTCAAGGGATAAAAAATGTAAAGTGTTTTATAAGTCACCACATATCTGCTTAGCTAAAATACCTGCTGAAGTTTAAGCTGACATTTTTGCCTTCTGTTTGCCCAGGCTGTAAGCATGCACAGAGACAGCACTCACAGCTCAGCTAAGCAGCATTATCTGTGCTCTTTACCTGGGTGGCATCCAAATCTTATGCCACATTGAATGATAACAAGGTACAGTATGTGCTGGCAAAGCAGGTATTTGGGACATTTTATACCAACGTACTCTATTTGTGTACTTTTAAGTACAGTCAAGGAATTATAAAGATTATAAAAATTACCAGCAATATTTTTACAGAAGGCCCAGCATCTCATGACACTTAAAAAAGGTTAAAGAATCTGTCAGGATGCCTGTTTCCTACTCACAGCCCAGAGATGGTGCAAAACATTTAACTTTTTTGTACTGCAATTGCACCTGCAATTTAATTTACATACTATATAATAATCCTACAGGTTCATCTCGTAAGATTATTGTGAAACTCTGCCTTTGGATAGCTGGACACCACCAGAATGTCATATCAGCATTTTGTTCTTTCAATCCACATTGGAAGACAGCTCTCTCCAATCTGAATAGGTGTAAAGAATAGTTCATCTCCAAGACCAAGTTGAACCAGATGACTGTGAGGAGTCCCTTCCAGAAAGTATTTCTCTGATTCTGTGTCTCGGGTGTTGCATTGAACCATTCAGAATTCAACAACAAATAGCCCTTGTTTGGCTTCAGGTTGTGTGCATCTCGATGAACTTCTTCATGTAGTTGCTTAGTGTTGCTTATAAATGTACAAAACATTTTCTTCATGTCTTAAGTCTGTGCAAACACATGGTCATTTCTGCCAATGTACTAGAACAATTTTTCAGAGCTCTCTGAAGGCTTTGATATCACAGATATGAAATTAATGATATAAAATATAAGTTCTTATGGATATTAAGGATTTATTGACCTATTAGAAGATTTGGCAGAATGGTAACGTGTATCCTAACCCTTCTAAATAAAAGTGTGGGGGTTTGGAGCTTCACTAACACTTTCCCATACTTCTAATTGCTTAACTTTTAGAAAAACTTAGGCCTGTGAATTTCTACCACTGTTATCCTTATTATCCCTTGTTGTTGTTGTTGTTGATATATATTCTATTAAACATGGTTTTAAAGTGTAGTCTTTCCAGACCACTAAGTATGTGACAACAGACCACCACCATGACACAGTAGTACTGACTGCAGTCAGTTCATTCTAGTTCATTGATAATATGGCAATTAATACCAGTGGTAACAGCATGCAGATCACTCAAAAACTTATTCTTATAAGAACTGCACGTGCCAGCTTCTCTGTAAGCAGCACATCCAAAAGAATATGGTATAGATCTGTAAGTTACATGTTCAGAACCCCAGCCCACTAATGAAAAGGAGATGCATTTTCACATCATTTTTTTCAGTCAACTACCACAGGATCTCATTGCTTGTTGCTTCAGGAAATCACATTCCCCATTTTACAGGATCATTCAAGACATTTCTCTGAGATGAGACTGACAACACCATCCACATGTCAGGGTAAAATGTCATTGAAGATGAGACATGAGTTGCTGGCATAACAAATTCCACTCCCTTTCCCCATGCTGTAGTTTCTTTGTCAGCGATACAGGAACTACCAAGCTCTTCTGACACTTCTGCCTTCCAGTCCTCAAGAAGCACAGCTTCATCTTGGGTACCTCTGGACCATCACCAGTTTTGGTTTTTATGAAGGCTCTAATAGAAAGCTTCTATAAAGCATTGCACAAGTTGCAATTGTTGTGTCCTTAGGTGGTGAGTACACGGGCAAACAGAAGGCATTAAATATTACAGGCAGAATGTACTACCAGACATTCATGAAGCTGAAAGCAGATGAATGCAGTTTCTTATACTTCCTGGATGATGCATCTTCCTACTTCTTCCTACTTCTGATAATGGAATTATATTTTTTTTCATTCTTTCTTTTTTTCCAAACAGTAAGATACTTTTGTTCAAAAGAAACTGACTGATAACCCCATGCTTTCAGACTTCAGCAACATAGGTGGAGATGACAAATACTTATTTTAAATACTCCTAAGCTAAAGCAAGCAGGTGTTTTCAGACAGGACTGATCTAGTAACTGGATTTATTAGACAGCTTTAAACTATATGTGGTTTTATGCTGTTATGTTTTAAAACTTCACACACTACTTGGTTTAAAACGTAACACCTACTCTACTGTTTCCTGCTCAGGTCTCTTTCTAATCCTCTTTAATCTCTTTATCTCTTACATAAAAATAAATACAGATCTCCCTTCTGTGCCCTGATGACTGCAGCAAAAAAAAAAGACAGCTACATCCCAGCTGAGATGAGAGGTTCCTCTGCTAGCCAGCTTTCCTGTTAGAAGTTGACATGCCAGAAATTCTGAAAGGAGAGCCAGACAGAAAAGGTCTGGTTTGGCTGGCATGACTAGAAAGCACGCCAAGTCATTGAGGTGACTGTATACATATAGAAAAATAAATACAGAAAATGATATATAAGGTCATTTTGACCACTGGAAAGTCATGCCAAAATATTGTCACTGTCTTGGCTCTGCCATTTTAATGGGTTTTGTAGCCTGGCCAAAACCAGGTACTCCTTTAGCAGCTTCATTCACTTGAGTTTCCTCATGCCGGCAGAGCAAAAGAGCCACTCAGACCCCAACCACTCAGAAGGTTTGCTGTTTCTATTTTGAATTCTTCTGCTCTCACTTTTTGGTTTTCTAATTTTTAAGAGAGCAATGAACCTCCTGACACTTGGAAAACTCAGTAAGAGGTGCAATTAGGAATGTCACCAAGGTCCTAGCACTTTCCCTTGAGCATCTCCATGCGGCAGTCTCTGCCTGTGAGAAATATCCACTCCTGGTACTTTATCTAGTGACTAAAAAGCCTTGTGCAGACACCTGTATTTGCTTTCCCTGCCATCCCACTACCACTTTTCCTCCTTTGCTTTGCAGGAGGCAACATGCTGGGCACAGTGACATTCCCCTTCATCAGTGTGGCAAAAAGGTTCCAGACTGATATAACATGATGACATGTAAATGACACACACATTACATGACACAATGCAGCAGTAGAAACACCTCACTTTGTTCTCACAGGAATTTTTACACTAACCTGAAGAATATGCTGCCAAATTCCTTCTGCAAATGCAGTAAAGGTAGCAACAACCTGTCAGGGAAAAGGACCTGGCTCATATTTCACATAAGATTTTAAAGTGGGGATGGTTTTTAAATACGGGCACCCCATTTGTTGTCCAAGGAGGACTTTCACAATTTTTTCTGTAGCATATGTGCTCTGACTAGGTGCAGAATTTTCTGAAATACAGAAAAGTATCTTAACTTTTATTATATGCAAATTTCCCAAGCCCATACTGCACCAGTGAACCCCTACTGTTTAAAACACAAGGACAGGGATGTGTTTTTAAGTAGAGCCTCACAAACACTACTGTAGCAAGAAGAAAACAAAGACATTCCTAATGGAAATGCTAGTTCTATTTGATTGTGTTCTCAAATGCACATCAGGCCTCCAGGAGCTGCATTTCTGGGTAAAATAACTGTGAATGGGTATACCTGTGTCTGTATTCAGCCATACGTTTTTACAGGAAACTCCTCATAAGATGGATTTTGGAGGCAGAAAGGTCTGCTATCTGACTTCTAACACCTTTAAGAAAATTATTCTCAGTATTTAAGTTCTAAAATGTCTAATTTTGCTCTTGAATATTTGGTTGTTCTTTTGAAAATCTGAGTTGTTGTACCTCTGTAGCACCTATAATTTTATAAGTGTAGCTAAGGAAAGGATTTCCTCATTTGGCTCTATCTATCTAGGAGCTGAACATTTAGCCCAGGATGTCTCTGTAGAGACAGAGAAGCAGTGTCTCTGAAGAGCAACTCATCCCACCTAGTCTGCAGATCCATCTTAATATGAGAATGACTGCTTTGCCTATGTCTATGATCTGCCAAAACACAAAAGGCTGTGAACCTAGGTCTGAACCAGATAAACAAAATTACATGACCAAATTTTAGATGACTCATAATCTCATTAGTAAAAAGGAAAAGAAAATCAGGTTGCATGAGCTCTGCCTTTGAATGAGCCTATCCTCTTTTAGCACGCTTTAGCAGTCATTGATTTACTCATCTTTCTACAGCTCTATCATCTACTCAAAACATACATGAAGCTGGCTGGTCTTTATTTAGCCACACATGACAAGTCACTCTTTTCAGTTATGCTTTTTTTAATTATGGCAGAATAACATTAGGATTTTTTTCAGTCCCCCAATATTTCAGAACTGAGAAACATTACCAGTAATTTGATTAAAAAAACCATCCTAACCTGCTTTTCTGAAAGCTTTGTTTGCAAGCTACCCATACTTTTAATTTGAAAATCTTACATCTTGTGCAGTGGTAAGCAACTGCATCTGAGCATCCTCCTTAGCATCTGTTTGGAGTGGACATGGTCTGCCTAAATTAACTGGCTTTCCCCCAGCTGCCAAAGAGCAACATTTATTGCCTCTCACAGCTACGTGAGTGTGCACTCTGTGTACTGTGAGGGCAATCTGAAGGGTGAGCTGCACGTGTGTACCACAGGTGAGGCTGGCTAGCACAAGGCAAAGCACAGGGGAGGCCAGGAGCATGCATATGAAAAACAGTGGTAGATCATGATCTGACACACTCTTTAGAAAAAGCCTACTTCCAATTCTTAATCAGGTCTGACGTTCTTACAAGTAATCAGCTATTTTTCACATTTAAAAGCGAAAAAGCTCTTCGTTCTGTTCAGGAGATCATCTTGGAAAAACACTTCCATAGTTTAAAAGAATTAAAAATTATAAAAAGCCCAGTGAGACAACTAAATCACAGAATCACAGAACGTTTTAGGTTGGAAGAGATCTCCAAGATCATCCAGTCCAACCTTTGACCAACACCATAATCTAACTACTAAACCATGTCCTTAAGGACCAGGTCCAAACACCTTTTAAAATGCCTCCAGGGATGGCGACTCCATCACTGTCCCTGCTGAAAACTTCTGAGACAACACCAGGCTCCAGCCACAGGCTTGGTTGTGTTTCAGAGGGGACAGTCACCCCCTGCCCCTCAGCCTACACAAACCTGGGGTTCCCCCAGCCTGACAGTCACCCCTGAAGCTTCCAGAGCCCCCGGTGTCAGGGGTCAGGGTTTGGTTCTGGCAAGCCTGATTCCCTGGGTTGGGGGTGGCAATTTCAACCACCTGGCTTACCAAGAGGCAGAGGGGGTGGGGAAGAGATTCCATCTTTCTAGCTCATACATAAAAATAGCCAAAATTTCAGTCGGTTTTGGTTTGAGCGGAGTACAATCAGACTCGTGTGGCTCAAACCATTATTTTTTATTACCAGCCCGAGCTTTGAAAAACTGCTCTGAAGTTTGATCTACAGCCAGAAAATTATAAAAGAAAAAATAATGGTTTGAGCCACACGAGTCTGATTGTACTCCGCTNCAGCGCCAGGGCTGGCGGCCTCCCTTGGGCAGGCAGGAGGCCTCGGGCAGGCAGGAGGCCTTGGGCAGGGCAGGGATGTCGGGAGGTGGAGACCGGGCAGGGATTGAGGCCCCAGGAGCTGACATGGGGTCCTGAGTCGGATGGGGGGAGCCCCCGAGAGTGGGAAGGGGTGGTCAGGGCCGGGGGTTCCCTCCGTGCCCCGGCACAAAGGTCCTGATGTAACCTACCTGTTCATCGTATGAGCATGAGCTGCGTTTTAATGCCGTGTTTATTAAATGTGTAACGCTGTCTGAAAACCACAGTGACTTCCAGAGGTGACTGCCTGCTTTGCCCGTAAGCTAAGGCAGGGCTGCCTGCTGGTAAATCCAACAAAGCCATCCTCAGCAGCCCAGAGAAACAGGGAAGACTCTGGAAAAGCAGGATGGTGTCCTTCTCTGGGACTGCAGGGAGCAGGAGAGGAAAACATTCTCCGAATGTTTTCGGAGCATCTCCCACCCCCCCCCACTCATTCCCATTAAGATGTGGCCTTCCAGTCCATGCAAGGTGGACTTTCTCTCCATTCCCTGCTATAGGGAATACTCCCTGTTGGCCATGGTATGTTACATCTCATAGCATCAGGCATAACTTAGTTCTCTCCAACAAAGTGACTCTTTTTTACAATTATATCCATCAGCCGTCATAGCACATCCTTCAATAGAATAATTCTTAAAGATCATCTAGTCCAACCAATATTATTCTGCTCTTCTGATACAGCAGCAGTTGCCCCATCGTCACAGGAAATGTTTCATTTCTTTCTCTCTGCAAGCACTTGCGTGGTTCCTCATTCCATAGTTTCTGAGCACCTCATGCTCTTTTTACCTTCTCTTTTGACTCTTGAATAGTAATGAATCTCTTTCTCCCTGACCTGGATTCAGAAAAAAGCATATTTGACTCAGAATTGATGTCTGAAGTTGTGGGCTAACAGTATAGTTTTTACACTTCCACATGAGTGACAGACCCTGCAAATGGAGGTGAGAAGCAGAATTCTACAACTCTTAAGTAGTTTATAGCAAAAATACAGGAAGACTGAGAGAAATGAAACATTTTAGTCTAATGAGAGAGGCTGACATCTAAACTGAGCAGGACAATAGTTTCTAAACAAACATTTGAACATATTGACTGAGTAGTTCTTCAGCTATCACAGTGTGTTACTGCAAGCAGATTTTCTTCCATGTGAGAGAACATGACAATAAATTGATGGTTACCTTCCAAGGGCAATGTATTGTAAGAAAAATGCCTAAGACAACTTCAATGAACCACCCTAGAGACACACATTTCTCTCCACTGAGGCCACCTAACTTTAAAATGCCCATAATTAGGTGGTATGAGTGTGTCCCAGTGCCTAAGAAGCCATTACACTGAGTTAATATCCTTGGCAGGGAATTCACACAAAGCTTTATGCTTCTCCCCAGTAAAGGACATGGAGAACCTAAGTTTTCCCAAGGCCTGGAAAATCAATAGAGGGAGCTCCCGACACACTCTCCATCCCAGGCAAGACACTGCTGCTGTTCACCTACCCTAGCTAACCAGCCCCCTCAAACTTGCTTCTGTAAATTATTGCAGATTAACAGAATGGTGGAATAAAAGGTTCTAAAAGAAAGCAAACATTCCCTCCACTTTTCCTCAGAACCAGGGAAAGGATATAGAAAGCATACACAATGAACTATGGAACTGGGATCAGTGATCTCCACTACAGCCTCAGGTCACCAAAGCTCTTCTGGGCTTTACAGTGGGGTGAAGTATAGCCCTCAGCTCCCTTTGGGACCCCACAGATTTGGGATGCTCTTTGGAGTCCACCTGCAGAGAGATGTTTATGTGTGGGGAACATCTGGACGAGCAGCTCACTTTTGGCAGAATATAGAAAGATTTCACATTGCCAGTGGTACTTGGTGTTTCTTTTCTGATACAATTAAAAGATTGTGAATGAAATGTGTAAGACCTGTGCAAGATATCTGGGGGGCTTGAGATGTATCTTCTTTTATGGCTTGTGAACAGAAGGAAATATTTTTCGCAAAGACCTGTGGAGCCTTTCTTGGCTGCCAGAATAGGGAATTATACAAAAGACTGTCCTGAAACACTTTTTGACAGGATGAAGTTTGTCCACTGAAAGACAGGGAAAGGATTTCTCACATTACAAGGGCTGCTTGGAATAGATTACTATATCCCTTGATTCCTAACACTGAGATCAGGAGGAGTAAGATGGATAGGTGTGAAAAAAAAAATGTGATTTTTAGAATTTAGAAGGCAGTGAGATGGGATACGAACACCTGCTGTCTTTGAGGGTCCTCAAAGACAGGAGCTCAAAGTGTGAAGACTGAGAAGGTGGTGTTGGAGACACTATTCATGCCATAGGAGACAGAAATCCTCAGGGCTCCTCTACAGAATAACATGGGGGGATTAAGATAAGCAGAAGAGTTCATGGACTCGTAGGTCATCCAAACTCTAGCTGAGAGGCTCCTTCTCCACAAGTCATTTCAGCACTAGCAAAACCCTTTGCCATTCCTAACAAAAGCCTCTTTGAGAGGAAATTAGCATTAAGACAAAAGTCAGTAAATCTGGCTCACTTTATCACTTAGGTTCTCTGGAGTTTTCAAAAGAAAATGTAGACCCCTTAACTACGAAATGCAATTTCCCTTGCTGCACCAGGGTGTCCTGCTGTACATGGCAAAGGAAATCAAGAGAGCCAGCATGTTCCCATCTTGTGAGGGTGGGGACACACTGGTTTCACATAGGATCTTTGAGAACCCTGAGAAAAAAATCAGTCTGTCCAGTTAATGTCCTTGTCCTACAGAGTTTTCTTTCTCAAGTAATTACACAGAAGCATCGTCCAGAATAGTGGTTGGTCTGTGTTAGAGCTTCCTTCACCACCATGACATACAAATTCTATGGAGACATATTGCAGCTTCCTCTCTGTGGGAGAACAATGAGGTCTGAGAACCTTAGAAGTATGTCCTACATTTTTAACTCATGACCTCTATTGCTTGTTTGTTTTTTATTCCAAATTGAAAGTACTTGACATCTATTCTGGTCTCAGGCTACTGATAATGTGCCTGCAGCTGAAATGTCACCCATTTTAAAGGGGGTTGGGTGTAGATATCAAAAGCAAAACAATCACTTCTCTCTTTGACTTGATCTCTGGGGCATCCGACCCAGATTTAGCATTATCTGAAGTACTCAGTGAGTGCTTCCACAGATGTGCAGCTCCTTTTGAAGAACTGTCTCAAGCATCGTTTTAAGCCTTGGGTATAAAATAAACTTCAAATCTGTTACAGCTCGAACAAAAAGCAAAGCTGGCAGCCATTCTTTCCTCTAAAGAACACTGTTTACTGTAGAGAGTTTTAGCCATGAATATGTATTTTCTGAGAAATAAACATAGTTGACTTAACTGTAAATTAAACCTGAGTCCCCTGGCTGCTAGCCCAGGCATCTACCAAGAAGGCTGACTATCTTGCAAGTTCAGCTGCATCTCCCTGGCTGTCCTATAACCAGGACAAGCTCTATTTGTGTTCCTCTTAAAATGCATTTATTTGGTAGTACAAGGATGAGCAAGGCACAGCTTACTCTGGTAGGCTTTTGACTTCGGAGGGTTCTGATATCGCTACTGGTCTGTGTGATTACCTCCACACAGGTAGAGTCTAGAAAAACACTTCCATGAGTACAGAAATACCCATGCAACGGTACTGAGGTTGGCAGCTGGATACTGCACAGTCACCTTTGTCCTGGAAAGGAAAAAGAAGAATCTGAAATAAAATCAGCTAGTAAAGCTGTGACAATGGCTGGAGATGGAATGGTGTGGATAAGAAGGTGACAGCAGAGGGAGCAGTGCAAACTCTGAGTTAAAGTTAGGAGATAAAAGACAAAAGAGGAGCCACTTCTATGGTACATTTGGCCATGACACCCTCTGGCTTGCTGCAGGGATTCCAGGCTTTGAACAGGCTGGTTCTTCCTGGGAATATACTCCTTAACTCCATTCTCCTAGTTTCTTGTCATTGCCCAGAAAAATCAGTGATGCAGCTATATCTGGTGACTGTGAATCCACTTAACATATCCCTGGAGAGCCTCGAGGGACTCTGAGGTTCCTTGTACTGGCAGGACTACACAGTCTGGAAACTGTACAGTTGGTCTTAGCAGCAACAAGCTTCTGAAAAAACACTGTGCCTAAATACTATAGTGGAGCTGCAGGCAGGTCTGCAACCCAGGCACTCCTTGCTGGTGACAAACACAATAGCACACTCTTAGTTTTTAAGCAATTTTTGCATCTAAAATAAATGTGGTCGGTGCTTGATCCCGTGCTAGTCTACCTACACATAAATTTGATTTTTCATTGAGCTTTCATACCTGACGAAATTTATACTACTGATACTCTATCCAATGTGAAGTCCAGCTTCAAGCATTAACAGAAGCAAATAATTGCCAGACACACAAATTCAATGTCACCAAAAGGATATTACAACACTCCTAGAAGACACCATGCTAAAAAAAAAACACGATGCAAAAGACCTTGTGCAGAGTAACTGTTTTACATAGTGTGACAGAAAGGCAAAAGAACTGGTGTTTGCTTCTGTGCTGAGAAACTCCTGTACCACGAAAGCTGAGGAAAAGAAGCCTGGAACAATGGCACTGAAGTAACGGGATTCAGTTTAGAAATGGGCTTCACCAATAGTCATAGGGAAGACCAAGGATTTAAGACTGTTTTCATAGTCATCTCTGCATGAATTTAAGGAGGTCGGACGAAGCCATGGTGACAGACATACCCAGTAACTATGGCACCATTGAACAATAGACATTGAACTGATAGACAAAGGTGCTTTATACTTTTGCTGTACAGAGTCTATCTCACCAATTAACACTGCTGACAGGCAGCAGAGACCTCACAACACCTATCATACATAATATACCTACATGTGCCATTTTAAACATTTGTCCTGAAGCATTCATATCATCTGCCACATAGTTTTGCTGACAATGATGTCCAGGACTTTCAAGGACCAGCCAAGTTGCCCATTATGGGCTGAATGATGTTTCTCTACTTGTAAAAGATTTCCAACATATATGGAAAAGACTTTTCTACTGCATCAACACCACAAAAGGACAGAAAAAGAACTTTGACAAATACCACTTTCTGTGCAAAAAATTGGCTTTTTCTGGGCAAGAAGCTGCTCTCATTTGGATGAAATTTGACTCACTTTATAAAAACCACATCCCTGAAAATATTGCAAACATTATGTTTGTTCTTTAGAAATTATGGTATGCAAAGCTTATCCCTATCTTTGTTTCAGCTGCAAAACTATTAAAAATATTACTTTGAGAAGCCACGAAGTTCTCCTAGATGGATGCTGCAGAAATGTTTGAAATTATGAGGATCATGGGTAGCCCAGGATCTAGGCTGTTTGATCCTCATTATCTACAATTTACTGATGTCTTAGATGATGGACCAGAAATGGATGTGCTGAAATTCATTGGGCCACCCTAGAAAAAGCCACTGAGAATTTTCAAAGGAGAAAAGAGTCATCAATCTCTTGTAGAAAAAGCTTAAACTTAGCTTGGCATCAGAAAGCCATGAAGCTGTGGACTCCTGTTGCACACAGACCACACTGTGAACAACGAACAGGTCCAGGGCAGATCTGAATTGTCCAGTGGCCAATTACACTATATATTTATAGATGAGATATTGTGCATTTATTGCACAAGCATACAGACCTACTGCAGCTGCAGAAAAGCAATGTAAAGAGCTTTGTTTAGCATTCCTGATTCAATAAAAACAATGTGGTTTTCTGACACCAAAATGGATTAACAGTTCCAAGCCTTGAGCCAGCTCCACTGTCGCACTTCTGTAAATTCTGAGTAAATCATCTCTACAGGGAAAAGCTCTATACAAGCTATTTATCAACTTCTTATGCAGGGGAAAGCATGTTCATATGGCTTATGATGACTTAAAAGGGTTATCAGTACAAAAATTGTTTATCCAGTCTGTGCTGATGTCCATGACTGGATTCTCAACTAAAAGCTCCTGAAAGCTTGTGCTACTTGCCAGTCCCAAGGCAGTAGCTGCTTATGTATCTTTTCTCTACATAATCTGTTTCTCTACATAAATAGTGGGGGAAAATCAATGTTAACTTCACAGCCCTGTAAGGTCACATATTGTCTATCACTATGCTGTCTCTGTCATTTCATGCAATATGTAGAAGTATTTCTGTAGGTGTGTATATATATATGTATGTATACATATATGCATGATGTTCATATTTTCATAAGAAAAAAAACATAACGTGTTCATATCAGCCAACAGGATACAATCCCTCTCATTAGAATTTGACATTTTTTCAGGAAGAAAAGCAGCATGTATAAAGATCATCCTAATATTACTTGCAGTCCAATAGAAAAAGCAAACATTGCAAAGGGACTTTGAAAAGATGTTCACAGACTGCTCGCTCAGCAGAGAGAGTTTGAGGAGATCCTTGTTACAGATACTCTGAAGCATGCTAAGCTGCACACTGTCTATCAACTTACTTCATTGATTTCTATCTAACAGTAGGGCAAGCACAACATAAGTCACCTGTTGCTGATGCAGAGGCTCAAAACCAAAGCAATATCACATCTACATAATGGCCAAATAGGAGCAATAAAAATAAGAATCAAAACATACCCAATAATGTGTCGATGAGTTACAATCTGAATACCATTCACTTGCAGTAATACAACAAAAAGTATCTTCCCGTTTCCTCTTATTTTCCTCCTTCTGTTTCTCAGTTTGTGCCTTGCCAGAGAAAGCATCAAAATATATTTAGTCTTCCTACTTAGAATATCTACCTTTTTATTTTACTTCAGCCTTTCCAATACTAAATGCATGCGGGACTTCAGACCAGTTCATCATCCTACAAATCCCAGCAGTCACTTGCATGGATGGGAAACAGAGGACATTTTGGAAAGTGAGGAGGTTTCGATTATTTTTGCCTACATCATAGTTTGTCTTTTTGTTCCTAGGTTTATTAGCAGCCTCCTGAGCGATGGCCAAGCCACTGAATGCTGCAAAAACAGAAATTCCTTGCAGTGAGAACCATGTTTTCTTCCAAGAGAAGGAGGGGGCACTGTTGCCTGACGGGTGGTGCCAGAAAGCAGATAGTGCCCATCAGTTCTTCCCAAAGAGAAGTGCTGAGACCTTTTGCTGAATTGATTTGTCCTCTCCTGCATTCTTTTCAAGCTTCAGGCTGACATGGGCAATGCTACTCTATCTCCATCTTTGGATCCCGTCGTGATAGTTGGTTAGCCCTCTCAGAACTGTCTGCACTACAGGTTATAAAGAAGTCCTGAATGTGACCTCAGTTCAGACACAGACATTGATTCTGATGAAAAAGCACTTTTTTCTTACCTAAGTGGCTGATTTCTAATGACATCATTCCACAAAATAAAATGTCACATGGAAAGCTGGCATTCTGCAGGTCATCTATTTCTATACAAACCCATTATTAAAAATAAAAATAAAAATAGAGATAAAGCTATCAAGATATCCTACAAAGAATACTGAATATTTACATAACTAATTGATTGAGGCAATCTTGAATGACCTCCAAGAGGTGCCTGAAGATCTGAACTCTCAGTGAGGATAAGGAGTCAGAAAGATGCTGAGATGGCTCCAGTCTGTACAGCCCTGGCCAGGACCACAAGGACATCCTGAGAATGTTCCCCAAGAGGTACAGCAATGCAAGAATCTCTAGAGCAGAGGAACCATGTGTAAGTCTGTCACTAATCAGATGAAAACCAACTTCCAACCAGAATTAAAAAAAAAAAAACACTTGCTAATTTTATTTTTAGTAGACTTCTTTAGTAGACTTTTAGAGACTTCTACTCTTAGCATAGTCACCTAGACAGGAGAGTGGTGTTCAGTGGGGCTATCCTGCTCCTGGAAGAAGGAAACAGCTGGTGCCTCGGAGCTGCAACCTGCAGTGATGGGCCTGGTGATACCTTTAGGTGTGCAAGATGTAGGTGAGAGAAAATGAGGTTGTGGTTCATGCTATGGGATCTGAGAGACACATTCAGCTTTCAGCACCTCCACTTAACACCATTTGATCTCTGCCTTGCATGTTGCAACCTTTTTCCTATTCAGCTGCCTCACCTATTTAGTCTATGGCAGGAATTGCTGTTCTAGTCCCATGCCCAGTGCTGTTCCACTGTTGCCTAGGGCCTCTAGTAACAGAAAATAATAACAATCATAATCTTAGGAACTTGAGTTTGAAAAACAAATGGATTTCCAGAGATGCTTTGGTCAGCTTTTTACTTTCTCTGTGTGCGCAGCTCCGTCAGTGCTGGCACCAATTCCACATTTGCCCTGGTTGGTAGGAGACAGAAAATTTTGTGTTAAAAAAGGTGTTTTTTGCATAACTCTCTTTTTTTCTTTAATAAGTGAAGTTTAAAAGACTTTTAAAACCATCAGAGGGGAAAAAAAAATAAAAAAAAAAAAGAAAAAAAGAAGAACTTAGTCACCAGGATATGAAAAACTGCTTTTTCTAGACATCCTGGTTGACATCCAAGGTGCATCTGACAGCTAGAGAAGCACAGTCCATCATGGCTCTTTTTCCATTTCCAGTCCTTTCCCTGAAGCTTTTCATTTCTGCAAAACGTTCCCTCTCAGTGCCCCCCACACTTCATCCCACTCATGGTTGGTTTAAGTGATGCACCTGAAAGATCTTCTGAGCTGTGTGAAACACAGCTTTTTACAAGTCTGACACCAGGGACAGACAGAAACATTCAAACAACCCTTTTTTTCTTTTTTTTTTCTTTTTTTTTTTCTTTTTTTCTGCAAGTGTGGTAATTTGGGAAACTCACAGGTGCTGAATCTGTCACACCAGATCTGCCAGTCTCTGCAAAGGGTACTGAGTGTGCTTGTCTCTCATATATAGACATACGCACATACGGAAGAAATATCAGGAAAAATGGTAGAACTTTCCATTTACCTGATTTTTCATCTATACCTTACTAACTGCACCTGTAGATTCTCTACAGCTTGTAGAAAGACCAGCTTTGAGTGGGGGCTCATGTTCCTCTTAAAAACAACATACGTATTTTTTATTCGTTCATCCTGGATGTTCTAGATTTAGCAAGACCTCCCATTGGTGTAAGAATTGCTACACTCCATCAAGCCACCATCTGCTTAATCCACTTGCTTACTTTTAGGATTTGCCAAAATGTTTCAAAGGAAAATCCAGAAAATCAGAGTGTTTCTTAAATTATGGAATGATCTGTTTCTAAGATGCCACCTTCTTTTTTAGCAGTTGGCTTATGTCCTTATTCTTTCTGCTCTCTATTTTCAGTATTTATATCAGTAAATGAGGTCAGATCCTCATTAATTATCTAAAGAGTGCATCGCTCCACCAGTTCCAGTTGAGATGCATCATTTCATACCAGATGATGTTTTTCTCTCCTCGTTGTGTCCATCATTGCCATGGTATCAAAGTGCCCTCCTTTGAAACAGTATGATTTTTTGTGTGGTTGGTTTTGGACACTGCTACGTTAGTAAAGGACTTCATGGAATTGCCTGTTGGGATCTAATTTATGTATTATAAAAATTCATTTTCAACACAGCATAAGTCATGTAAATAGTTCATGTACCCCTTCCCAAGAGCTGCCATGCATGGCACCTGCTCACATCTGAGACCTCCCCTTACTGGTCACCTCTTGCTGCAGGATCTTCACTGATGATATTTGACAGCACCTGTTTCTCCTTCAGGCTGCCTAACATCTGTCATTACTTGGTTTTCTTCCATTTCTGTCTCTGGGTCCATTTCTAATCATTGACAGGATTTTTCTTCTTGTCCCTAGATTGCTTGTTTTTTTTTAATAGCCTCTTGTGAGGGATTTTTTGGAGTCGAACCATTACCCTTCCCCTGTCTCCTTGCAAAATCTGCCAAAGTGAGAAGCGTGGAGGGGCCTGAACCGCCACTGTGTGCGTGCTGGCTGGCACAGCCCTCTCCATCTGATCGTGCTTTCCATGGAAATTGTGGCTGCATTCACTTTGGCTCAGTCTTGAGGGATATTTTTGGAAGGTTTAAAAACCTTCAGGGACTGCCTTTTATTCATCTAAAGGTTCTTGACTTTAATTTATTGAAGAAATAAAAACATGCCCCCTCTGCTTAACTTGAGTTCAGCTTTCACAGAGTATAAAGAAGGGGGGTGGCTGGAGCAGATGCCAGGTGGGTATGGATCTCTCATTTGCTGGGATGTCCCCTCTGAACCAGGATAGGATCAAACAGCATGAGGGGAGATGACTAGGGGAATGATTCATACAGTGTCTAGGATTGGAAGGGGCCTTAAAGATTATCAAGATCCAACCCCCCTGCATAGGCAGGGACACATCTCACTAGGCCGGGTTGCTCAAAGCTCCATCCAACCTGGCCTGAAACAGCTTCAGGGAGAGGTCATCAATAACCTCCCTAGGCAACCTGTTCCAGTATCTTACTGCCCTCATGGTGAAATATTTCTTCCTGATATCTAACCTACATCTGCCCTCTTTCAGTTTAAACCTGAAGAAGACCTGATGCTACCTGTGACTAAAGGATTGTCAGCCAGTGATGAAGGCCTGGGGCTTTGGATCTTCCATAAATATATCCCTTCCCGTTTGGGAAGAGATTGGGAGGTAAGAACAAGGTTCCAGGGCAAGGTGGACAGAGGTGAGTTGTGGAGTGTTTCCAAGAACACAAATGCTTGAGCTGTAAGCACAGTCACTGCAGTGAAGGCAAGTCTCAGAGACCTTGAGCCAGTGTAGTGACTATCATCTGCCCACACTGTAGCACAGAACACAGATCATTCTGCTGCTGCTGTGTAACTCCAGGTGGATAGGTGGTCCAATGTTTTAAATCTGGTCTGTTCAGACATATTAAGCTGTGTGGACATAAGGCATAATTTAGGAGAAAATCCAGGCTTGTTGGCTTTTTTCAGGTGCACAATATTCAAAAAGCAGGCATTTGAAATCATGTCAAATTTTGTTTGATTCACTGGGGGTTGAATTTGCCACCGTTTGGGTTAGAAAAAGATTGATGCTAGGGTTGCACATGTTGAAATCTTTTTTAATTTGGGACAAATGGGCTTCCAAAAAATTAACAAATGGCTTTAAAATCTATTGTTGTATTTAAACAATCATTAGTGAACAGACTTAGCCCAGATGTCCTTTGTACTGCATAACAAATGCCAAAATCAAATGAACTGGTGGTGCGCTGGTCGGGTGGTCAGTACTGAAGATATTGGCATTGTCTGCTGGAATACTGCTGAGACAGTTATGGGTATATTTAAATTCTTGATGCTTTAGGGACATGATACCAAAGTCTTGCAGGCAGAGCTGAAGTGTGATGCAGACAAGCTACCAGCTCTTCTCTAAGGCAGTAATGCAGCTGAGCTCTCTGAACAGCATCACGGAAAAGAGATCAAATCCCTTTCTCCAGCTGTGGAAATTGTTCATCCCTCTTTCCTAATGTAAAAGTTGTTTTCCAGATAATAAGAAGGTTATCTGACAACACCTGCAGTAAAACAGTAGCTGCAGTTAATGGGACTGAGGAAAGATGTATGGATTTTTGCAGAAAAACTGCATTCAAGTGTGCTGACCTAGTGGTTTGTTGTGGTTTTGGGAATGACATCGGGCGAGCACTTTTGCAGGGTGGTGCCATTTATTTGGATGAAGGCAGCACCAGGTACAGACAAGGCCAGAGCACACCAAAGCAAAGGAGGAAAAGGTGAAAAAAGGCAGATAAAAATAATATCAATACTACTTCATATTTAGAGATAGTAAAGGCTGTGGAGCAGGCAAGATGATTAAAAGATAACACCAATGTAAGAATGAATTGGTATAAAGTTAACCATGAATACAAAAATTAGGGTAATTAAAAGGCTTTAACTGTCAGATGTCAGTGAGGTCCTAGCATGCACTTCTGAAGAGTGGAAACTGCTTTAAAATGAAGCAGATTCAGTTTGAGAAAGTGATGGCCTGGTGTGACTAACAGCAGGAAAGCTGTTGCATTACCTTGAGAGTGAAGGCCCAGGATAGGTCCCATTTAAATGCCAGGATATATTCAATGAAGCAAGACTACCTGAAGACTCAGGTGAAGAAGCTGACAGTCAGCTGCTTTGCAGAGACATCCTTTGCCTACAAGCCAGTTTCTGCTGGCTCAGGAGATGATCCAACACTCACCTGGTTCACCTTCTAAAGGACTCAAGTTGTTATATATTGTTCCCTACATCTCTACATAAAACAAATCTTTGCTTAAGTCCAAATAAAATCTGGAAAAAATTAAGGTGTGAAGACATTGTTTAAATGTTGTTTGATCAGTTCTTAAGCTAAAAACAACTGAGTGCCATGCTCTATTGTGATGTGGATGCTATTCCCACATGTACAGCCACCATCAGCTCAGAGCCAGACAGCTTCATAAAGCCACTCCTTAGTAACTCTAATCCTGGTATTACATATTTCCTCTGGGACCAGCAGGCAGAACCTCAACTGTTCCCAGAAGGCCAGTATTTTCTCTCAACTGTTTTCATTTGCATTTTTTAAAGCCCACATAGGGAAAGGTGAGGTTAGTGTGGCCTGATTCTGTGGTCCTCAACCATAAACAGTCTTCGCCAAAGCTAAAAGGAGTTGCTTGGGGCTGCAAATGCAGCAGCAGTCCACAAACAGACTTGAATGTGGGCTGGAAAACCATTACCCCAGGTCTTGTCCACGTGCCTGATCACAGCAGTTTCCTCTGGTCTGAAGGCCTTACCTAAGATGGGAATTGCCCACAACAAGTTTGCAGAAGCAAATTGTTAAAATATCAGAAAACTTGCATTGATACAATTCTGCCCTCAAAGTCATTGATATATTTTCAACCTGTTAGGGACCTGTTTAACCTCCGCTGTGCCATGCTGCAGGTCATGATGTAGGAATGGGAAAAAGCACTCTGGAGCTTCTAATGACTTACAGGTCCTTTCTCTTCTGAGACAACAGAGGGTCAAGAGACCTTTGGTGTCACTTGTTAGCTGCATTCAGCATGCACTGATATTCCAGGACCAATGCTCAGGGCACATCCCCCTTTTCAGGAACTGCTGCTGGATCACCCACTGTCTAGATTCTAGGAAGCCACTAAACCTTAGTGAAATCTCTGTTAGTCTTCCAGAAGTTAATCACAGCACAAAAACAGAAACACTTTTTAATGATTTGGAAGTTCTTGTATGCTTACAAAAAGACTTGGTGAGTTGGTATAACACCCTCTGGAGTGAAGAAAGGCTGTGCTTTGCCATCTGCAATAGGCTGAAATTAAGAAAATTCAACCTCAGGAATGCAATTCATTAATCTCTTTTCAGATTATTTCTTAAAAACAGGAAAATGAGACCTCATTTGGCCTAGACTTAGGTCATCAGAGAGATAATTGCTTCAAAAAATAGGGTGTCACTAATCTTGGGAGCACATCAGTATTTTTGAGCAGGTTGTCAGCAACTGGAGAACCCTCACTGGAGAACCAAGCCCCTAGTGTGCTGTGAAGAATAGTGCAGCAGTAAAAACCTGGAGCATCAGCAGCAAAAGTGCCCTTCACTCTCTCCATGGATGGCAATGCTACACTGCACCCCATCTCCAAGCCATTTTCAACTGGCATATGTATTTTTGGCACAATACACCATTGCTAAGTTAAGGGTGAGCATATGTGGCATTTTAATCTTTTCTTACTAGCAGTTATACTATAGTTTGTGACAATGTAGTGGATTTTATCTTCTTAAATAAATTTACCTTTCAGCAGAGATTCATGGGAAGGAGGCTTCCCACAGGTGCCTTATTTGCTGCAAATGCCATGCAAAGTTTCATTTCCTCTGAATTTTCTACAGGGTTTTTTGTCTCTGTAATAAAATTCTCCATAGCAGATGGGTGAGGTCTCTTTCTTTCTTGCTGCTTTTAACCACCAATTTCATTCTGGTTGAGGCTAGCTTGAGTAGCTGGGCAGAAATCTGGATTTCAGCAGATTGGTTATTTGTGTGCAAAACTCAATTGTGCTGTCTGATCAGCTCTGTATTGCACCCGCTGAGGATCTGGACAATTCTTCATGCAAGATATGTTGAAATTGCCATAGGAGAGACTAGACCATTCCACACAAGGGCCAGGATCACATACTCCATTTTACAGACAAGGAGATGGAGCACAAAGAAAAAAGAAGGTTTGTCCCACTACAGGAAGACCAACTCAGAAGGAAATTTTTTAAATATTATTTTGTTTGTTTTCCATAAGGGTTGGTTTTTATCGCCTTAACCCTCACACAGGAACAATGGCAAGGAAGTAGTGATTTCAAGGGGATGGAAGGTGGAAGGATAGAAGATGGAGGTGAATCCTTTGAGGGCTTATTTCATCCAAAAACATAAAGATGGCCATCCCCTAACTGTTAAAGGCAGGCCTAAGATTCCCTTCACTTATATTTCACTGTGGGTGCTCAGAAATACCCTGATAAAAATCTCAGAATCTTTGCAGAGAAATACACAATGTTTTCAAGAGATTTTAATTACCTCCTCGTGTCAAGTAGAGTTAAATGGGGCATGTAATGATAATATTTTTTTCTCTGAAAATTCCGATTTGCCAGAAGCAAAGTATTACAGAGGAAAAAGTTCATTTGGGGAAATTTTTTTCAACATAGTCAAGGGCATATTTTAAAGTTTGAAATTATCAAAATAAAAAGTCTCAGGAGTTTTGGTGTTCAAAATTCTGGTTCTCCAGCTCACCACTACTTTGTTTCGAAACATAACCAAATCAAATTCAAAGCCTTTATTTGGGGTGGAAAAAATGGTGTCAGATGTGATAAACTGTTCTACGTAATTTTTGTGAGCATCAATTACACCATAAAGCAAAGGCAGAGCCTGTAAGCAAAATTCATCACTTCTCTGTGCCCTGGGTAGTCAGTTAAAACAGTGCAAAGTGGGTCTCCAGTGTTATTATTTGTTTATGAGTGCCATTGTTCAGCAGAACACCATTATTTAAGTAAAAACATGTTTTAAGGCATAGCCATAGAGAGCTGATTTTCTGCCATCTGGAAAAAATAAAGGACCCTGATTCTAAAACATGTTTGTGACATTTGTAATGTAGATTCGATGCTGTATGCATGCAGAAAACATGCAGGTAATGATTTTTCCTTGTGAGCATATGAGGCCTTTTTTGGTGATTTATTGAATTGCTTTTCTGCAAAGGCAAGGAAAAAAAAATTATGAAGGTCTAAGCAGGGGAGTAAATCTCCCAAAGGTGCTCTCTGGCTCAGTGCAGCCCAGCTTCAGTGTCCCACCATGGTGGCCCTTAGCCCTGGAGCAGTTGGACACCATTCATACCCTACTCATGGCAGTCCCCCTGATCACCCCAATCAGGGGTGGTGCTGCAGGAATGGGGGGCAAGGAAATCAGACCCCTGTTTTCTGGCCCTGCTGCTGTCAGTCAGAGCAGATAATGGTTAAAAACAAAAAAAAAAAGCTCACCAAGGGGTCTGTAGAGTCACAGTGAGTGATGAGAAGGGAAGACACCGAGCCCTTATAGCAGCCTTCCAGTACCTGAAGGGACCTACAAGAAAGCTGGGGAGGGACTTTTTATAGGGTATGTAGTGACAGGATGAGGGGTAATGGTTTTAAGCTGTAAGAGGGTAGATTTAGGTTAGGTATTAGGAAGACATTCTTTCCTGTGGAGGGTGGTGAGACACTGGAACAGGTTGCCCAGGGTGGTTCTGGCTGCCCCCTCCCTGGAAGTGTTCAAGGCCAGGTTGGATGGGGCTTTGAGCAGCCTGGTCTGGTGGGAGTTTCAGCCCATGCAGGGGGGAGGGACGAGGTGATCTTTAAGGCACCCTCCAACCCAAACCATTCTATGATTCTAAAAGCTAGGGTAAGACCTGGGAAGGTCTGGGAAATACCTGTTTTTCTCCTGCATAACCCCCAAATCATCTCACCTCCCCTGGTGGAATCTTTGTCTATCAGGAAGCTTTGGCAAGCACTCACTGTTTCTGACATGGAGGTGTCTGACTACAGCAGTGGTCATGCTCTCCCTTCCTGCCCCCTCCTTATCTCACCCTGGTTTCTACAACAAAACACTGAGTTGCAAGAAGAGACACCCGGGTGTGCATGTGTGCCCATGTGCAAATCACTGCATGTTTTCCAGAAGATTCAGCTCACCACGGTGGCTTCCCAGCACCTCCATCCAGTGCAAGCAAAGTCACAGAACAGGCAGCCTGGGATGGGGGCTGTGTCCAACACTGACCAAATTCTGGTTTTCCTTTGGCTCCACTCAGGGCAAACACCCAAGGAGGAAGCTCTCTCTCCTTTTACCTCCAGCATACCAAGCCTGGACCAGAGCAGAGAGGGAACCCATGTGCTGTGCTCACCAGAGCCAGCGTGCACCCAAAGATAAGACAGGAGTGGTGGGAATGAGACTTTTTGTGACTTTTTTCTGTTCATCCATCTCCCCATCTGCAGCACCTGTCTGACCTCTGCCAGGGTGTGGGAGCTCACAGACTCCCTAAAACACCATCCTGGGCATCTTGGTACCCAGCTGCCACAATAGGTGACTGTGGTTGCAGGCACAATGCAGATCTGTCCCTAATCAGCAGCAAATCTGGCCAGCAGCATGCTCACACTTGAAGGTCTGTCCCTTGCTCTATGAGCTGAGTGTGGGCTTCCTCATGTCTGTACATCTGTGGGCATATTTTCAAGTGCTCACACACTTAGGTGCAATACAGCATCATAAAATGAAAGGAAAACACTCACACTTTCTGTGAGAGTAGACAGGCATGGGCATTATCAAATAATCTGCCTGGAGTTATAAACACATAATAGAATTTAAATTTACAAATCTGACTGCTTATATCTAAAAGCCATTATTTACCTTGTACATAAAAGCACTTTACATCATACACACATAATAAAGAAATGGAAAGTCTGAATTGCTCTACAAACATGGGACCTCATCACCTTCTAAGATTTAAGAAAGAAAAAGTTCACATGGAAAATTTAATCCTGGGCTACTAGGGTGGATGAGAGAGAACATCTAGAGGTATGAATCAGAAAATCAAACTTTTTTTAACAGTACTCTGTATAATGTGCTTTAATTCAACAGAATTAAATTGGGACTGTATTCTTTCAAGTGCATTTCATGAAGCATCTTATCACAGTCATTCTCAGTGGGAAAAAAATTTCCTCTAGTTTACTGCAAAATTCATATTTCAGAGATAGAAAACACAGTTAAACTGTGATGAAAATAAACCATTTCTACACATACAGATTAATACTTTTGAGCTGCAAGCATCATCAGTTACTTTTAAGTTGGTTATTTGTAATTTTTAGTATTGGCCTTAATGCTTGTCTCATCTCCCAGGTGGATTTTATTAAGATAAATTTTGTAAATGAGCAAGCTATGAACATGAAAGTATTAGCATACCCTCGTGTAACTGTAAAGCAATTTAATGACACCATGAGCAAAAGACAGGTCAGTTAAAGAAGTATTTTCATAGGAAATGGATCCACTGATGCTTTGGTCTTGTGGATTTCTTCCTCTTGGCCACCTCTGCTTGTGACACATACATAAATATCCCATGCTTGAAACCTTCACCTCTGTCAGATTTGCTTGTTCTACATTCACGAGGTCATAAAGACAAAGGAATTAAGGTCTTACAGACCCTCAGTGCCTAAAAAAAAATAGATTAAGACTGGGATGAATGAGGGGAAAAGAACACAAGCAAATCCTGCTTTATAGCTCTTTTTCATCACTATTTTTGCACACTATCTCTTCCATGTTTAACAATGGCCTCTCCACCTCTCTAGGAAGGGTGATCTTTTAGTTAAAGTAGATGACCAGCAAATCAGGACACTCGGCTCCAAGTTTCAGATTTGGCATGTTTGTTCCTCAGCTTTGGGAAAATTATGTCACTCCTACTTACCATGATTTTCACAAATGTCAAACAGGTTAATAACCTTGGGAGGGAGCATGAATATTCAACTTTGCTCTCCAGCTGAGCAGCCCGGGTCCTCTGCATCCAGACAAGCAGAGAGACACTCCATCCTCCTCACAAGCAAACCTGGGAGCAGGAGCCCATCTTCAGAGCCACTAATTGCACTCACCTCTCCCCTGTGACTGCAAAAAAACTGCAGACACTTACACAGACAGTTGGCTTGAGATGCCCAAGGAGGACAGCATTTCCATACTCCCATGTCCATGGGCAGAGCAACATTTTTTCAGATACAATTGGAAAGATATTTATGCCTGGAAATTAATCATGGAGACTCATTCTGACATTTTTCCTATAAATATACTAATGCAAAGTACTCTTAATATTCTAGCAATCAATTGTAATCACTCTCATAACAACCATTTTTCCCTCATCAGTAAATCAATTTGACATATTTATGGGCCTTAGTGCAAAGATGTGACTAATTGAAGTGCATATTGAAACAGTTATGTAAGAAAAGGTTTTGATTTCTATACTATACATTGTTGCATACACTGATATCCATTCCTTTGCAAATTGGGTGCAATTTTGTACTTTAGTATATGCATTGCAATGCTCAGTCACTTTACAGAATCTTCACTCAGCACACAGAAAATCCCCTGAAACCTCAGGTTTTTCACTTGTAAAAGCAGATCTTAAACTTATCCCTTGTTTATTAAGTCCATACGTGTCAGCAGCACCCAGGCTTTTTTATATCTCAAATGTGAAGTGAAAGATCCACTGCGTGGCACACTGTTACCCAAGGGAGAAGGAATGGGATAACAGCCCTTTGGACATGATGAGGAATATTGGTCTCATTATTTCCCTTTTCCATGCTTGCATGCTCCTTGGTTGCTGGTGGATTGAGAGTGTCTTCAACAAAGTGTAAAACATAAAACATAGTGGGGACATGTGAGATAGTATGGATTTCAACTTTTAATTGCTTTGTTTAACCTTTTGCAGTCTTGCAACTTGTCCCCCATATTAAAAAACATGATGTATTTCCTCCTATTTATTATTTGCACTGGGCTACTGAAGAAAAAAGGCAGTGAAGTATTCCTCTGACTCAAAAAGGTCTCTGCCAGGAATAACACCAAAGCTCTTGCACCAGTGCCTCATTAGTTTACAGAGAACAAGTCCCTAAGGAAATGATGAGGTGTAAATAAATTTAAAATGGTTTAACCTTGCAAGTAAAGGCAATGCCAGATTTTTTAAACAGTGGTGGCTCAATGATGCCTTAACACCATGCTGCATGTGTCATAAATTTTAGCTAGGCTCTCCAGGATGTTTATAAGCACCACAGAGTGACACTATTACAGATGCACATTTTTAACCTGTGAAGTGCACGTGTGCTTTGTCATATCTAATGGTGTTTTTGCTGGTGGCAACAATCCTGTTAAATATATTTGACAGAGGCACAAAAGGATCTCTCTGCCCCTTGGCACACCATCCCTACTCTGTTCTGCCAAATGAACTGACTTGCTTTGTGTTCATGCAGCATCCACAAATGCCACAGGATTAGACCAGAGCACACTGGATAAATGTCTCTCTGGATGAGAACTGAAGTTCAAACTTCCAGACAAAATTCCACTGCTGATAGAGGATCACATGTAGATAGCTCATCCAGGTGTCAGAAGGTTCCATACCTGGAATAAGCCAAGGAACAACATCCAAGTGCTCTATGCCAGCTCCATGGATCTTGACTGCTGATCTGGTTTGTGGTGGGCTTTACCATTGGAAAGCTCCCAGACTTGCATGTCCCTTTTGTAAAGGGTATCAGGATGTCCTGCAGTGCCTTCAGAAACAGGTCCAGCTCCAGCCTAGGTAGAGTCTTGTTCTCTGATATCCAGGGATCCTCAAACAATTTGAACCTATAGTCATATTTCAGCCAACAGATACCTGAAGACAGATATAAAGGATGTCAGCCCACAGCCTGGACAGGAGCACCTTGTGCTGGGTTAGGAACTGGCTGGAGGGCCAGGCCCAGAGAGTGGTGCTGAACGGTGCTGACCCAGTTGGCGGCCGGTCACTAGTGGTGTCCCCCAGGGATCAGTGTTGGGCCCAGTTCTGTTTAATGTCTTTATTGATGATTTAGATGAGGGGATTGAGTCCATCATCAGCAAATTTGCAGATGACACTAAGCTGGGGGGGAGTGTGGATCAGCTGGAAGGCAGGAGGGCTCTGCAGAGGGACCTGGAGAGGTTGGAGATTTGGGCTGATTCCAACGGGATGAGGCACAACAACCCCATGCAGCGCTACAGGCTGGGGACAGAGTGGTGAGAGCAGCCAGACAGAGAGGGACCTGGGGGTTTGGATTGACAAGAAGCTGAACATGAGCCAGCAGTGTGCCCAGGTGGCCAAGAAGGCCAATGGCATCCTGGCCTGTATCAGGAACAGTGTGGCCTCACCAGCGCTGAGTACAGGGGCAGAATCACTTCCTTGGACCTGCTGGCCACGCTGTTCCTGATACAGGCCAGGATGCCATTGGCCTTCTTGGCCACCTGGGCACACTGCTGGCTCATGTTCCTGTCTCTTATACANTGCTCCACAGGCTGCAGAGAGACAGTGTCCCATCCCACCATGAGCTTTGGGGAAATCTCTTCTTGCGCACCTCCTACCCTTCTTTTCCCCTGTACTCAGCGCTGGTGAGGCCACACCTCGAGTACTGTGTCCAGTTCTGGGCCCCTCAGTTCAGGAAGGAGATTGAGGTGCTGGAGCAGGTCCAAAGGAGGGCAACCAGGCTGGTGAAGGGACTCAAGCACAGATCCTATGAGGAGAGGCTGAGGGAGCTGGGGCTGTTCAGCCTGGAGAAGAGGAGGCTCAGGGGAGACCTCATCGCTCTCTACAACTCCCTGAAAGGAGGGTGTAGCCAGGGGGGGGTTGGTCTCTTTTCCCAGGCACCTCTCAGCAAGACAAGAGGACACGGTCTTAAGTTGTGCCGGGGGAGGTTTAGGTTGGATATTAGAAAGAATTTCTTCACCGAGAGGGTGATCAGGCATTGGAATGGGCTGCCCCGGGAGGTGGTGGATTCTCTGTCCCTGGAGATATTTAAAAAGAGACTGGATGTGGCACTCAGTGCCATGGTCTGGTAACTGTAGTGGTAGTGGGTCAAGGGTTGGACTTGATGATCTCTGAGGTCCCTTCCAACCCAGCCAATTCTATGATTCTATGAATCTATGATTCTGTGATTCATTCTTTAACTACATAAAATATGGTCTAAAATCAGGTCAAGGTCATATGAAATGTTTATATTTGTTTAGAAAAGTAACATAACAAAAGATAAGCAAAATTAGTGTCCAGAAGTTTAAAAAAGAAAATGCCCAACAGCATAAAAAACTGAAATATATCACCAATACCAGACCCTTCGCTGCTTTTATATCCAGCGGCAAATAAATTCCAGGCGGGTTGGTGGCAAAAAGGGAGAATGCACCTTTGTTATGTTTCAGGTTGTTGGAAAAAGGCATCATGCAGCATCACTCAAGCTAAATGAATAACCTAAGGCCAGACCAAGTTCATTCCTCCCAGGCAAGCACCACTCTCGTGTACTCTGGTACACAGGCAGGAGGCAGTACCTTGTTCAAAGGTGATGATGAGGCACATTTTAAATTCTAAGCCTCAGATTGCATGGCAAGTGTATTTCTGTGTCCATTAATAAGACATCCCTTACTGCTCAAGGCTCTAGTATAGCAGCCTGGCAGCAATAGGCCCTGTTTCTATTTAACACGTAGATGCAAGATTACATCCATCCTGAGCTGCCAAATATTTACGAAGCAAAAACTCTCCAGGGAAAGCTATAGCTTTATATAGCATTACTGGGTATTTACATTTACAATGGGATGTGGACTTCTTCATTAGCAGATATGTGTGAGAAAAGAAGTGGATTCAGCCATCCTCCTCATGTCTGTACATCTGGGAAAGCTATTGCATATCAGTTATTTCATCTGAAGGCTGCAGCAACTGTTTTTACTGGCTCTGGTCTTCATCTAAGCCAATATCAGCATCGAAAATTTGATTTACAATGGATTTTCCTCATTTTGAGATGCGAATGGGGTTAACCCCCCCATCACCTCCATCAGGAATAAACTCAATAATAGAGATGTAAATATCTGGAGTAAACACCCATTCAGAGAATCACTCAGACCTCCCATGTTTCATTTTTGACACACAAAGATGCTCAGTACCAAGAGTTCCCCAAAAAGTATGTGGACCTGTAAAAATTTGGCACTTTTGGAAAAGCCACATTTTTTTACCTGCCAGTTTCAGAAGGACTGTTTGATACTCAAGCCTTCTGGAAGGGTTCTAAAAAGGCTTCTAAAGGCTTCTAAAAGCAGCAGAAAGCAGCTCAAGGGCTCGGAAGGGCATTACTGATGAAGAGCAGGTTCCTCACCAAGGGAAATCCTACACTGCACATCTCTCAAACTGAGTTTGTTTCCCCCACAGTAGAATGAGATTTATTTCTGATTCTGTGGAAAGACAACAGCCAAGTCTGATTCCAAACCCCAGATCCAAGAATCTGAGATCACAAGTGAACCTTAAAATTGTAAGGAGGACTTAATTGAGCTCCACTTCATGTCTAAACAATAGTCTGAACCTTCATTTAATAGGACCAGAATAGGCAAATGCATTCCAAGCCTCAGTGGGTTTCCAGTGACTAAAATGTACAATAAAATTGAATGAAAAGTGTTAAACTCATGCAGTACTTGTTTCTCTACAGTTGCTTGTGTGTGTAACTTGGATTTAGCTATAACCACACTACATAAAATACTGATGCAAGTTCAGCAATGCCTCTGGAACAGAAAAGGATGATGATAGGAGATCTTGCTACAGCTTCTGCTATTAAGTCTTTGGGAAAGCAGAGAAGAGATTGCTCATTAAATAAGTGTTATAAAGCATTCAGCACTGAGAGGCTAGTTCAGAAGTAGGAAGTGAAAGGTCAGTTGTTCCCACTAGAAATGTCTCCATCACAGCCAAGCAGTTATTATTGCCTATTGTCACAGCACCCTTCCCAGAAACGTGGGAGAGGCCCTGGAAAAGTTACAGAAACTAAAAGAACAGTGATTAACCAGGACAGCAGTACATCATGGAGCCAAGATGACAAGGCAATCCAGTGATCAGCCTCTTGCCACAGAGAGGGAAGTATCTGGAAGCTGCTTCCACTTTATCTTCGTGCCATTCACTGGTGAGCACAAGTACGTGGACTGAGGAAAAAACCTGGCTCTGGGTCTGTGACAGCTGATAAAACAGCCCATAAAATATAAGAATAATTTTAATTACTTGAAGGTAACTGAGAAAAAAACACATTTCCTACATTTTCATCTGGGCTTAAAGTATCTACTGTGCTCTACATCAGAGCACACTGTAAATATTACTGAGAAGCAGAATCTAACACATAAATTATTGGCATTCTGTGCCAGACAAGCTTGTACTAATGTTTAGAGAAGCAGATCACCTGGGAGAAATGTGCTCTACAAGTTGCAGGGGAAACTAAAGAGACAATTAATGGGCATTGGCTGTGCTGCACATATTGTTCCCAGGTTGTTCAGACCAGAGTTGAGCACCGGCCAATAGATATAGAAGTAATTGTCAACAAGATTTACAGTTACTTTTTCATTTGCACAGTTTAAGTAGAAAGGTTGAAAGAGTTATGTGATTTGTTGAAGGTCTGTGCTAACAACTGATAGACCATAGCATCCTGCACCAGTGATCGGCAAAGAACACAGAACACAGACTTCACATTTTTCTTGATTCTGGGAGCTATTCTTCATGGCAGAAAGCTGAAGTGCCTTGCTATCATCAGCAACTGGTTTTTATTTTAAACATCCATCCAAAAATACATCTTTCCTGCTGCCAAACTAGGTACCAGGCAAGCTCTAATCCTACCAGTGGAGGAAAAAAGATGAAAAAAGATTCTTTTTTAACCAGTTGCACTTTAATGTGATGAAATTAAGGATGTGGTGTTTCAGCTTTTGGCAGAACTGCCTAAGGCTCCTGAATTGGCCACTCTTCCATGTGAATGTAGACAGTGGTTTTTTAATTAGCTGCACCAGACTGCAGCCTGATGATATGCCTCTCCACTCCACAAAAATTGAGACCAGGCTATGAAAGCACAGAAAATTGTTAAAAATAATCAGGTAATGGCAGAAGGTTAGAAGGATCTTGGTAGTTTTTAGGAAGCCCTCTTGCTGGTAATGTTACATATGTATGATTGCATTTAAGGGCCAGACATGGAAAAGAGAAGATACAAATGAAGGAACAGCCTGATCCAGAAGCCTGTGACTTTCTTCCAGGCTGTACAAGGGATCAGCAACAATTCAGGATCAATCTGGAAATCCAGGTAGACAGTCTGCAGGTGTATGCAGGAGGTGCTGGACTGTACAATTCATAGTCTTCTCTTTTTGGTGGCTTTCTAGAATATCTCTACAGCCTTGAGTAAATTCCCTCCTGCATTAGGATATGGAAGGCAATGAAATAAAACCATTTGTCAGAGGTCAAAGGACATCCACTACTAGGCTACTTTTTGCAAAAATGACTGTACTTCTCTCCTGGCTCTTTTTCAGCTCACTGGTCATGCCAACAGGCAAATCCTCCCTGCCTGCACTTTCCTTATTCCCAGGCAGTTTGGAAATGTGGCTCTAACACAGTTTGGTGCTATCCACACAAGTTTGTGAAAACATTTCCTATGCCATCTCAGCTGGAAGTGGGTTTAATTCCGTCCTCTCACAGAGGTGAAGTCCTTTGTCACAGCCAGTGGAAACAGGGCTTAAGCTCAGCAGAAAATAATTGGGCTAATTAAGAGGTAACCCTAGATTTGTAGAATGAATCTATAAGGATTTGTATTCCCATCAGCATTTAAGGCTGTGGCAAATGTTACTCGTTAGAGTAATTGCTGTGTGATTGTCACAGAACTACTGCAGGCCAGAATCAATAGGCTGCAGCTGCTCAGCAATGCCAGAATCAGAAAAGATGGAAAATGTGATGTATTGAATTAGGGGCAATAAGTGATGCTGCTGCTCAATAAATACAATCATGGATTTGGAGATAATTGAAGGCACTTTTCAGTCTTCCACACTTATGGAAATGAAATGTGAAAATGTTAATATGTATGATAATATAACCTAGCCAATAGGCTAAGGGATCCCTGGGAATGGGATCCCTTGGTTTATAAAAAAATAAATCCTGGAAGGTTTTCAAGAAGCTTTTCATCATCCGTGCATTTTCTGGTGCACTTCAATAAAATGAATAACAAAAAAGCAGAGTCCAACCCACAGGCACAAAAATCAGTGGACCGTGAAACAACTCCTCCTTGGTCAGGCTAAAGGAGAGTCAAGCTAACCCTGGACTCTTGGGTCAAGCTTGACCAGTTCTATCTCCAGAAATACCACTGGCATAGATCAGAGGGAGAAAAAAAAAAAAAAAAGAGGGGAAAATACATTTCTACTCCACTGCAGAGAAAGCTTTCCCTCTAGCAATGCAAACATCAATTCTTAGTTGAGATCAACAGCAGACACGCTTCATGGCTCCATTGCATCCATCCTCCATGATCTCCCAAAAAGGGTTCCACCTAACTTCCCTCTTTAAGAAGGGATTCCTAGTGATGGGCTTCTTGGAATCCATGAGGTCTGTGATTTTTCCAGTCAATCTATCATCTGTACAACTTAGCACATATTGTTCCCACTCACTAATACTTCCTCAGCCTTCTGCTTTCATTTTCCACACCACACAATGGTCTCAGAGACTGACAATAGAAAACACAAGACATGCAGACTAGCATTAACTCAAAGGTGGGTAACTCTATGAAAACATCTCACAGTAGGGACACACTATTGCCAAATGCTGGGGAAATAATTTTCCCAGAACAACTGTCTTCCCATTTACACAGGAAAAAAACAAACCAAACCAAACCAAACCAACAAACAAACAAAAACAAAAACAAAACAAAAACAAAACAAAAAAAAACCAACACCAAAAAAACCCCAAAAACAAACAAACAAAAATCTTAAGAATGTTAAGAGGTTTAGAAAACATGACCTATGAGGGAAAAGCTGAAGGAACTGTGTTTGTTTAGTCTAGAAAGAGAAGACTGAAAGGACAGATGATAGCAGTCTTCCAACATGGAAAAGTCTGTTGGAGACTGAAATGATGAACTGTTCTCTGCGACCACAGAGGAAACGATGAAAAATTAATTTTCAGTAAAGAAGATTTCAGAGAGATGCATGGGGAAAGGGAGAAAGTTATCAGTGTGAGTAGAGTGAGCAGTGGACCAGAGCTTCATCCTACTGGAGAAGACAGTGCAGATCTTTAGAAGCAAACCAGACATGTGTCTATTGCTGTGGTATGGGAGGTGGAACACACTGTGACCCCTTCCAGCCCTACAACTTTGTGACTGAGCTCTGATACAGATAAACCTCATGTTGAAGCCAATGGGTTTGTCTGTCAAATGACTGAGAGAAAATTTCAGGCGTTAACCTGGTAACTTCAGAATCAAAATAGAAGGTTCCAAAGCACAATCGCTTGCCAATTAGAAACAAATTTTTGTTCCTAACCATGACTAAATATGGAAAATTCATTAAAGGAAGCAGGAATTGGACATGCTTTATCTGCATGTGTTATCTTCAGAAGATAGACCACTTGCTGTGTGGCAACCAGAGAGAAGTCTCCTGAGTGTGCCTTGGTGAGAAAATTCAATTCATTGGCACCAGCCAACCCCAAAATACTGTGAGGCTGGCTACAGTGATGTAAATCCAAGGTGAGACAGAAGAAATCAGTAGATTTATAACAGCATAATTGTGATCAGCATAGGAGCCATTGTATCACTTGGGAAATGGTAGCTAAGAATAAAGCAAGAACTCTATTCTCTCCCCTCAAGCCTCTAACGTGATTCTGTGACACATTACTGGCATTTTCCATGCTCAGACATCACTTTTTTTTTAATCAGTGACTTCAGTCAAGCTTTAGGATGTCAGGGATAAGACAACGGGGGTAAACCATGCATCTGGTTGTTCGAGTGTTTTCGTATTTTTGTTGTCATGTTCTCATTCTCAAGCACACTTGCAAAAATGATGGCTTGCCAAAAACCTGGCAATGCCAGCACAGAATGTCTTGGGTTGAAAGAGACCTTTAAAGGTCATCTAGTCCATCACCCCTGCAGTGAGCAGGGACATCTTCAACTAAATCAAGTTGCTCAGAGCCCCATCCAACCTGACCTTGAATGTATCCAGGGAGGGGGCATCTACCACCTGTCTGGCCAACCTGTTCCAGCATTTCACCACCTTCATTGTAAAATAATTCTTACATCTATTTAAAAAAATCTACCTTTTCTTTTTTTAGCTTAAAAACCATTATCCCTCATCCTACCTCTGAAAAGTTTATTCATCTCTCTTATAGGTCCCTTTTAAGTACTGAAAGGCTGCTACAAAGTCTCCCCAGAGTTTTCTCTTCTCTGGGCTGAGCAACCTCCCAACTCTCTCAGCCTGTCTTCATAGGAGAGGTGCTCCAGCCACCCCACCCCAACAGGTCCATGTCTTTCCTGTGCAGAGGCTCCAGAACTGGACACATGACACCAGATGGGGTTTCACAAGAGTGGGGCAGAAGAGCAGCCTCACCTCCCTCAACCATGCTTCTTTGGATGCAGCCCAGGACATGGCTGGCTTCCTGGACTGCAAGTGCACATGTCTGGTTCATGTCCAGCTTTTCATCCACCAGTACCTCCAAGTCCTTCTCTGTAGGGCTGCTCTCAATCCCTTCATCCCCCAGCCAGTATTAATAACAGAGATTGCCCTGACTGAGGTGCAGGAGTTTGCACGTAGCCCTGTTGAACCTCATGAGGTTCACCTGGGCCCCCTTCTCAAGCTTGTCCATGCCCCTCTGGATGGCATCCTGTCCCTCAGGAATGTCAGCTGCACCATGCATCTTGGTGTTGTCTGCAGACTTACTGAGGGTACACTCAGTCCCACTGTGATGAAGACTAAACAGTACTGGCCCCAGTACAGACTTTTGAGGAACATTAGTATTTAAATCACACTGAATCAGAAGGATTGTGTCTTCTTTTAATTTCAAAGGAGAATTTCAGCAATTCAAAAATATTCCTAATTTTTCATACACATAAAAATAGAGAAGTATGACCTACCATCATTTTGCTTCTTAATCATCTTGAGTTATAGTTCACGTGTCACCACGGACCCATCCCATGATGGTAGCTGTAGTGAAAATATAACCAGAGAGATTATAAAGTTTGGATGTCCTGCATATACACTGGTGGACAGGAGACTTGAGAGTTGGCTAATTTCAGATTCCTTACAATCAGATCCAATCAGTTTGCAAGGTGCATGGCACTCCAAAGAGAAAGAGTCCTCTAGAACTGTTAAAAATTTTTTTTTTGCAAAGAGTTGAGGTAATGTGTGGACAAACACACATTGTTTCACACTGTTACAGGAAAGGCAGATTAAAAAGGCAGGATTTCCAATCATAAATTCTATTATTATTCCCAGATGGTGTCAGACACTGTCTGTGCACTGATACCAAACAAGGAACTGATCACTCTTCCATATATTGAAGAAGAAAATAATGTGTTCTCAGAACTATTATAAAATTAATCTCAAAGTTTCCACGTGTTTGTACAGTCAGATAAATACCCTCTATGTACACATGGAAGTATATGTTGAGAAAACTAGGAAGCTTCCCATTCAACAAATCACACCCAACCTTGTGAATGTGTTAACAAACAGACAGATATGCTCCAAGGAAACAAAACTTTGAAAGTACATTCAACGTGGTCTATTTGGAAGGACCACGAGGAGAAAAATACCTTTAAGTTACTTAAAATACTTCAAGTGTTTTTGTCAGGAAAGCACCCTTGTGCCCCTCAGCCTTTCTGAGGTGAAGCATCAATATAGCAAAACTGGTGCAACTCAGAAATTTTTTAGAGAAAAAATAAATTTTTCAAACAACTGAACTTTGGAAAGAGCATAAACTTATAAATGAGCTTCAGTCGAGTTTGGAAAATTAATTTTAGCTGTGAATAAAAATGGACGATTTTTTTTACGCTGAAAGTTTTCCTTTAGCAAAAGAAATATTTGGTTTGGGAAATGTTGAAACTTTTTTTTCTTTTTTTTTTTTTTTTTAAATATTCCCAAACAGAAACTCACCAGCTCTTGGTTTCAAGCTGGGTTTTTTCTTTTTAAAAATTAACTTGTAAGCCTGTGTGGGTGATGAAAGGGAGTGGAGGTAAAGACCATTTGATTTGCTTCCACCAGGAAAGAACTGTGGTGTGAAGATATGGCTAGGGAGCAGCTAGGGAGCTGTAAGTTGAGATCTGCCCTGTAAAGGAGAAAATGTGCTCATTTGGGCCACAGAGCTCTACAAAGCCCCTCTTTTGGTACACACATGTCCCGAGCTCCAGCCTGGATTCCAAAGGCTTTTTATTTTTTGAAGAGTCTCAAAAGTGTGTTAAAAGTTTAAAAAGATGACAAATGTTGCCTTTAAGGTTTTACAGGCCTTAATCACACAATCTGCTACAGAGAAATGAGCCTTTCTATGCTCATCAGAAGTGTAGAATAGAATTAAGTATAAATGTGGCCTTAATCATTTCATACTTGTTGGTGAACATGGATGAAATTCTTTATCTCCAGAACTACAGGAGTTCATATCAGTTTAACAAAACTGGCTTTTTGACATCTGTGAACTTCTGATATTTTCCCAGCTACTCCATTTCTGAGTTACAGGTTTATAACCAAATTGTTCTTCTTACACCATTTTTCTTATGCAGAGAAGGTGAGAGTGGTCCCAGCGAATGCCATGAAGGCACTCAAAAGGATCACATTAGCAGGACAGGTCCCAAATCTGCAGTTTCCTTGTACCCCCAAGGGCTCCCTGGATTTTAGAGGCATTTCTCATGTCTGCCAATGTCCTCCTGTGTTACTCAAAGTCCAGGATCAGGGCCTTGGTCAATGGCAAGGGTCACGGGGTTTTAAGGGTTCTGCATCAAAAATGTCATATTTTATGTCTCCAATGCAAGCACAGCTAAATAACCCATGGACTACAGCCACTGAACATTTCACTTAGCTATCCAGGGGTGAATATTACCATTTATTTGGGGACTTGTCAAAGTATTATTTTCATTACACTAATAAATACTGCAAAAGTCAAAATAAAAAATGTTAGAAGTTCTGGAACATGTCTTATCTAAATCTATATGATCTGGAAATATTTAGCAAGGGAGTTCAGTAATACAAAACAGAAACAGAAAGGGTCCTGGGTAAACCCTTAGGGAAATGCCAAACTATTAATTACACATTAACTGGATGGTTTTTATTTTTCTGTTGAAACAGCAACTATTCAGTCTATCTTACAGTGCAACAAAAATTATTTCTGGTATAACGTAGCATAGAAGTGCAAGATATTTTGATCCCTAGAGTCAAAGTGCTTTAAAAGATGAAATAAAATTGTGTTGGGAATCTTTTTTTTTTAAATTAGGAAGTAGGAGAGACAAATTCTGACCCATTAGCACAGAACTTGGCAAACACGAATGATAAATCAAAGCTATGCTCTGCAAATATTCTTGCAAGTTTAACTGTATAATTGCAAATTCTTTTTCTCACCTAAATGATTTTCCCAACTTGAATTTAGTGCTGGCAAATGCCACCAATACTGCTAACAGTTCTGATGGAGTCAAAAGGACTTCCCACACATGTAAAAGTGCCCATACATAAGAACATTTACCCAGCCAAGCCCAACACGTTATATGTTGTTGCTTGCACTGCCGGCCAATAAATAATGAAGATTATCTAAAAAAAGATCCCAAAATTCTTCACAAGGAATGGCCGTAAGCCTATTGACACTCTGCACAAACAGGGAATCTTGCTTTTGTGTCCAAAGCTCCTTGCAATTCCCACGTGCTTCAGCATACACTTGTGTGTGTGTTTACACAGAGGCACAAACTGCATCATTGAAATGCAGACACTTTGGTGATGGAGAAGTGCCTCTCATCAGAGTGTGGAATGTTCCTTTGCTCAGGGGAAAAGGTTACATTTTGGTAAGGACATGGAGATAAAACCTCCACTAATATGAATCCACTAAAGATCCACTACAAGATCTTTAATGTCTAGGCCAAGCAGACATAACCTCAGTTTTCCAAGGTTTCCTTAATTCCTCAGCTCCCACCTGTGAAAGGTCACGGAGTAGTTCCAATGTTATTGAATTTGTGCTTTGCTCTGAATTTTGGGGAAGACTGGCTTTGGTTTAGGGGGTTTTCTTCATTTATTTCATTTGGCCAGCATGTGTCCTCCCCAAATTTCTCTCCTCCTCAGAACCCTGAGGTCAGTATCTGTGAATGCCTTGGATGCAGGGAGAGGGAGAAGAGGTAATCCGAACTGTGAGCCCAGACAGGCCACATTATTCTGGGAATCTATGTTCATCTATGTCCTTGTCAGCCTTTAATGGAAGCAGCCTGGAAGCTGCAAAGGTACAATAATATAAGCACAGATCAATGCGGACAGCGTGGAAAGGAACTGGAGAAGTCAATGCTCAAGTTACCCACCAAATCAAGTCAAAATGAAGATACAAATCCCTCTGACAGCAAAAAAGCTTCCTCCAATAACTACAGTCCTTTGTGTATCCTGCTATGAGCAAAACCTTGTGTGCTGAACTCAACATCCAGCACTGAAGAGAACTCAGGAGCCCTTGAACAACCAAGGAAGTGGAAGAGAACTGGGGAGGAATTTGTAAAATAAATTCTCAAAGATTCTTGTTTAGTGAAGACTGTTCTTTTACTGAGGGCTCCCACCCAAGAAAGACCTATCTGTCTCTTTTTTCACAGTGATTTCTGAGAGCTGTGGCAAGTGAGCAACTGCCTTCCACTAGGTATGATTCCACCTACCTAAGCATCTGGGACTCCAAGGACTGCACAGAAGATGTGTCTAGGGTTTTCAAAGGTGTATGAAATTTATATGACTACAAATTAATAATGTTCCCATTTCAAAGGACTGCAATTTTTAGGACACAACCTATGATCCCTTTTGCAGTAATATACTGAAACCCATAAAAAGGCCACGTGTGAAAGAATTGAAGAGCAAGAAGCAGAGGAGCCATTGGAATTCATTGACTTGGATGTGGATGGAAACTGCTGTGACTCTAATACCCTGCAAGCCTTCCATCAGAAAGCAACACACCAGTCATGAGCACTCCTTCCAGATGCACATTCTTACTCTTTTTTGTGCGTGAGCATTCTTCTTTGTGGTCTCCCAGTGAACCTGAGAGAGGATTTTCATCATCCACCCACATGAAGTCCTCCCTGCCTACCAGGATATTATCCACTTGATTCACTCATTAAGGTCAACATAACCTTGAAGAAGTTATCACAGTAAAGCCATCTACGTTTGTCTCCAGCAGAAGGAATGGCCCAGCACTCTGCAGAACCAGAGGTTTGCTTTGGGGAACTTGACAGACCTGAATCCAGTGAGGGCTCCTGAAGTGCCAGGGGAAACTTAAACCCACAGATGATCTGTGTGCACTGGCACAGAGGGCTACCAAGGGAAAATGATCTGGAAAAAATTGCATAATGGTGTAAGGAAGAGGCTGTCCATATTAGTTCACTCTTCCAGTTCAAAAAGTCAAAATAAGCTTGCCAAAAGATGTTTTATTGTTTTGCTCTCTGTTATGTTGATTTGCCTGTCTGCCTCCTCCCCCGAGTTCCACTGGTTACATCCTTTTCATATTACACTAAAATAATAAAAAATTGCAAAAATACCTTCGTTTCACCTATTGACCACTCTTAGATCTCGTAGTCCATAGCTGCTTTAATGAAGTCCTCAGGCAGCATTTCCCTGTATCCTTATCTGAGTTTGGTAATAAAGCATATTTTAAGCCAACCTCCTTTTACAACATATGAACTAGAGCTGGGCAAGCTTTTCATAGCAAATGTTTTATTTAGTGGATTAAGCCTTTTGTTCTCTCTGTGAATTATTATGGACAAACTTTGACATTAATTCATCTGGTTGTTATTCACAATTGTTCAAATAACTGTGTCAGTGAACATATTTCAGCTGTTTAGATTGTTCTGAAGTGATTCACTTCAGTTCTTTCTTTTGCTATTTGTTATACACTATTTACAATTCAAGGGCTGTACTTGGTTTTACCCACCCCACCTGGTGACAATGTTACCTGATCCTCACATCACTGGAAGTGCTATGTAAAGGAGCAAAATCAAAGAAATTTCATAATGCCTTCTCTTCTTACTTTTCTCTGTTCACAACACTGATTTATTACAAAATTTTGTACAAATATATAAGTATCTGTGATGGGGCCTATTTTCTACAAAGAGCCTTTCACTAAAAGTAATTAGCTATCTCCATGTTAATGAAAACCCTTAAAAGGTCTGAGAATGCCATCTATTTGGGCTGACAGCTTCAGTCAAATAACTATGACTCCACCTAGAAGTAATGAGGCAAAAGGACAGCAGATTTCAGTAGTTCTGCACCTTACTGAGTTGAAACAAGCATTTTAAAATATTTTTATACAGTATTTACCTGACATTAATGTGAATTATGTAGCATATGTATCCTTTACTATTTCCATTAGTTCCCATAAAAATAAAACACCTTAAATTAGAGCCTAAGTGTAAAATACACTTTTTTTTCCCTGGAAGTATAAATCCAGGGAAAGAATACATCCCACTAAATCTATTTCAAAATATTTTGATTTTTATACTTGATATAATAACATATCGTGCATATAATAATAGATTGTGCATATCTTTTTTGCAGCTAAAGAGATTTCCAGAACTGTGAAACTGTAAATCTAAGCCTAGATTTGACTTGCAACAAAATTAAAATGTACCAGTTCTGGTCCATGTCATCTGTATTATGTGCCTCATGGCTCTGAAAATACATCTTCTACAATGGTTTTCTCCACAAGAGCACAAACAAGCAAAAGCATTACAAATTTGTCAACGTGAAAATAGGCTAAAAGGGATACAATTCTAACTACTACCAAACTCTACCCTGTAGTCAACACTGGAGGTGCAGGCATTTTTTTCTAGGGAGGCTTCAGCCTCTGAGTTCTCACACTTGAACAGAATATTTAGTAAACTTTTCCAAGGATTCAAAGCTTTTGTTTTGAACACTAATTAACTGTGATTCAGTGAACCCAGTAAAAATACTTTGCCAAAATCTCTTCAGGTGTGGCAAATCTTTGACTCTGCCTCCTCTCTCAGCTTTCACTCACTGACTGTGTTATGTGTTCAAATGTTTTCCTTTCAATCTGTTAGTTATCAGCCCTGAGAATAAGTCTTAAGACTTCTGCTGAAAAAAAAATTTAGCTTTAACATTTACTGCATTTTTGCAATTTATCACTCTTTCTACCCTAGTATAGCATGAGCTCTTCAATTTGCTTAAGTAAATACTGGCAACGAATCAAAGGAAGTACTGTAAGCCCATGGAACATAATTTTAAACTAACTATGGAAAGTCTGCCAGGGATAGGCATGATGTTAAATGTGTTAGGCTCACTAATTTTCCTATATGGTATATTCTTCCCTGACTATATGCACACAAAGGGGAAAACACAGCCCATGAAATGTTATAATGTCTAGTTCTTAAAATGTCTCCAGAAATGCTCTATTCATTTTCTTTCAAGGGTCATTATAGCATTATTTAGACAGAGCTGGCAACCTAAGTAATGACATTTGTTAATCTTAGTATGACATTTGTTAATCTTAGTATCACATTTCTGTAATATTTTCAGCAGTTACATTTTTCTCTTAGGCCCATATTTTCTGGAGTTGTACTATAGCATTCTAATCTGCTTCTTTGGTTCAGGGCACCAGAAAATAGAACTCTGAAAGACAATTGGGATTCTGCCTGTGAACTTGTCTGGTCTTGCATACATCCACCAAAGCCACCCAAAGGGTGTCTTGCAACATGCTAGGCACAAGCTCTGTTTAATTCAGCAGCAGTGTGGTCAGAACCCTATGAAGCTCCCTGTAGGGTTACTCTGGATTTATAGCAGTGTGGCTGCAACCAAGATTTAACTCAGACTGTGTGATTTAGCTGTAAAAATTTTTCTCCTTCCAAATTCCAGCAGCTACAGAGTTCAGTATTCTCCAACATGTATCTTCTTTTCTATAAATTGCATGTAAAGTACCTGCAGGTACCCCAGAGCACAGGAACATATTTAATACTCAAGACTCCAAGGTTGTCCTAAAGGAGTCATAATAAATAATGGACAATCTGTGACTTAAAAAATAAAAACACCAGACCTATAATAAACCACGATTTGCATGTTCCATGAGAATTATAGAGAAAATACAGCCTTGCTGCAGGTGCAGTTTTACAGATATTGTAATTTCTTGCCTGGAAAACAATCACAACTCATCATAATGATTATGAAATGCATGATTATAGAGAAGTCTATTTCATATTCATCAAACTACTTTGCTTCTGCAGTTCAGCTTTAATTGGCTAGTCTTGGTTTTCCCATGCTGGATATAGCACCGACGTGTAAAAAGCATTAATAGAAAGGTATTTTAAACTATATGAAAGCTAATAACCTGCCTTCAGAGTCATACAGAAGTTTGGTATTTGGGTGGTAGGCACAGACAACTGATCACACTTTGGTCTCTAGGAAACAGCAAATCCTTCCAGATTTTCTCCTGGAGGAAATTTACCCCTCCTTCCCTCTTTTTTTTTTGGGGGGGGGAGGAGGGAGGAATAAAGGTAGCCTGTGATAAAGTCAGCAAGCACCATCCAAGGTCCCACCACCAGCAGCTTCTTAATGAAAGTGTTCCCCTCACTGAGATGTCTGTGCATTTCAGCCACCCTCACACCTCTTCTGTTCCTGCCTGCTAAGCACAGCAGCTTCTCCTCCACCGTATCTGCCCCCCATCCTCCACTTATCCCCAGGAATGATTCTTTTTCCATCTTTCTCTCATCTTTCTCTCACAAGAACCCCAAAGATTTCAAGGATAGGAGGTGACACACTGAGGATATGAGGTGGGCATCTGTAGGTGCCCTGAAGGGGTGCCATGGTCAGTGAAGATGATGGCTTGATGAAGAAGGGGATAGGAGCTCAGCACTGCTAGAGACTGTAGCTAAGGAGGTACAGAGGAGACCAGCACCCAAGGGGTACAGAGTAGGGACACAGCAGACTAGGGGCAGGGCACTGAATTTAGGCCACTGTTTGTCTGGTGAAGCTGCAGGAACACAAAAAGAAGGAGGAATTCAATGGACAAGAAGGTACTTAAGAAAAAAAAAAAAAAAAAAAAAAGAAAGAAGGAAAAAATTGGTGGAGAAAAGAAAAGTCAAGGAAGTCAAAATCAAGACCACAGACACAGATATCCTAGGAATATTTTAGCTGCCTGGAAACCACTTGCAAACAAAAGACACAGCTCTTGAACCTGGTCAGTGCCCAAACCCAGGACGTTTTACCTTTATAGAATTATTATCTCTCAAGGTAAGTTATTTTTTCTTAGCCAGCTGTCCAGCTCAGTACCTTCTGCATCAGAAGCTCTGCCCAGCATTTGTCACAGTACTGAGCTTTTCATTGCCTATCAGAAGATTCTTGATCCACAGAGAACCTGTAAGTAAAAGTACTTTATTAAGCTAATGGTCTGAATGATGGTTCTTTTGCTCAGTCTTTGACTACAGTGTATTTATTTATCCCTCTGCCAGCTCCTGTCTAGATTCCACACATTGTGCCAACTGGAGAGGCCTCACAGATGCTTTGGTGAAGAAGATGGGTGTCTGTTTCAGGCTGGACTTCAGCACTACCCACAGAATGTGTAGATGGTTATGCCTTGCAGGTAACCCGTAGTTACAACTTGGATTATCCATAAATAAAAATACTATGAAGCTGGGCCTTGTCTCAGATGTATTCCACAGATAATTGGTAGAAAGGAAGGAGATTAATTAATCCCAGCCAATTGAAATAGACAGCAAGAGCTGCATATCTGAATTCTAGCCTTGGGCAAACAAGATTCACTAAACCAGGCAATTTTGTGGTTTAAAGGTTCTGATAAAACAAGAAGGGAGGAATGAATGCCAAAAGCTACAATGCCTGAATCGTAGGTGCTGAAATAGAAACTAAGCCCTCCACAGATAGGCTTCCTATGTGTGCAATTTGAGTCAGAAATTCCAAAAAGAGATCCAAATACTCCCAGCACCAAGGGGATATATATCTAGAGCTAGCTCACATGAAGCACAGCCAGTAATAGAGTGTCAGCAGCTCCCTTTCAACTCACAGCTGAAGCTCCTTTTTTATGCTGCAGACCACCCTTCTCCTTGAGATCAAGAGCTCCAGAGTTGGTCCTGAAGCCCTTCTTTCAGAATCTAGCTACAGATCATTATGGTCTTTAAAAAGCTGGTGTGCAGACATCCTTCCACCAGTGCTTTCCAATGAAGCCTACTGGACAGAGCACTTCAGCAGTTCTTTCCTCTGTCTGAAAGTTCAAGTTCCCTGCTGTAACCACAAAACATCCTTCCAGGCTAGTATGGCTACATAATTATCTGGGACACTCACCTGGAAAAAGTGGGACTTAGGTTCCAGTTTGTGCTCCAAAGCCTACAGAGATGTTTTCCTTCTGAATTATTCAACATGAAACAAAAAAGTCACTGAAAACATTCTTGGAGAAGCATGTCCCTAAAAACACCTCAAAGCTAAGTCCATTAATGTGACAACTAGCAAGCATTAAATGGTAGCCACTGAGTCTTGGTTTCTTTTTTGTACCACAGGAGGAACTGAGAACACCTCTCCAAGCAAGAAAAACTAAAGCCTTTTCCTGAAAAGGGTGGGGGGAATACTTCTGGATTTTTTTGAGCAGAGTATGGAACTGAACTTGGATTTTCCACATCCTGTGTGAGGACATTAACCTCTAGCCTTTCAGGGTGGGAAGCGGTAAAAGAAGAAACAGCCACAACCTTTTAAAGAAAGAAAGGAGGTTCCACCAGTTTCAAGATTTACTGATATTGTCCCTGAGAGTGGAGGTCTGAGAATGTTTAGATCTGTCCCATTGAGACACTTAGTTCTAGATGCCCACCTGATTTAGGCATGAGCCTGGCTAGCAGCAGAACTGCAGGCAGCTGAAGAAATAAAAGATAAAAAAAGAGTTACGCACCACTTGTAAAAATCCCCTTGCTCTGATGCTGCTGCCTCTTTGAGGTGTTTAAAAGCCATCTAAGTTTTAGGCACCTCAATGTAACTGGAGTGTGATCTTCAGCTGCAAGCATCCTGATTTGTTTATGTTATTGAGAAATGCTGCCATTTAGTTGAGTGAAGGTGATGAGCTCCATCATGCTCACAGTGAGATAAGTCATGTCAGTGCTCACAGGTGGCCATTATGTAAAGACTGGCTGGGTGACTTTACCCAACAACAGGAAAATACATACTACCTCATCCTAGCTACCAGCAAGTGTTTGGGAGACCTTTCTAGTTTCCATGTTTCACAGAATTATCATTGGGACTACTAATACAGAGATGTGTATTTTGTTTGCAGCTCCACATATTCAGAAGAGAAAATAAGATTACTTCCATAAGGGTTATTACTGTTTGTTTCTATCTGTGCTGCTTTTCTGGGTCATGCTTTAGATGAAATTTCAGTAAATTTTTGTTCTTTCTGTCCTCTACACTTTTTCAAATTACTGGTAGTCTCCCAGAAGCCAAGGAGGAAAAAAAGAAAGCCAATAAAAATATATGCTCTAGAGGAAACAGAACTGTCTATAAACAACAAAAGAAGGGAAAATATTAATTCATTTGCAATCAGAATATTAATTTAAAGAGTTTCAAAACAACAGCTTGCTCTCTGCAGGACACAAGCAGTTTCCAAAATGTAAAACAGGTTTGAAAGGTGTCATTGCCTTTCAGTGGCATTAGACAGGGAGAGCAAGGGCCAGTGGGATAAAAGCAAAATCTGCATATATGAGGAGCAATTAGAGTTTGCTATCTATAGGAATGTGTGCTTTATTTCCACCACAGATTAATGAAACACCTCACAAATGTTGTGCATTTGTGGAGAGCACACAGGTCTGTAGGCAGCACACACATTACACAGCATGCACTGCTCCTGAGCACTGCTTTCGAGCATCATCACCAGAGGCTATTTAAGACTCTGCAGCCATGGAATTAGCTGTGGTATTGCCAGCCAGCTGTGTATCCTCCATGGACTTTGGAACAAGCTATAAAAGTGAAAAGAATAACATGCTTTGCCAGCTCCTCACAAAACAGAGCCAGCACTTTAAAACCAAGTGGGTCCTTTTCCGCCCAGCAAATCTTGAGGTCGGCCTCAGAGGTCACCATCCAGGATTACGTCAGGGACCAACTGGTTGGGTTCAGGCAGGCTCGGGTTGGTCTGGCAGGCTGTGTGAAGGGAACAAAAGCCAGACCAAGACAAAAAAGTTGAGGGAGTGGGATAGGAGGAAATGAAGAAGACCGTTCCAAAGGCTTTTAAGTTACGATGGCCACGTTGTTTCCATACTATTGGAAAACAAAATGAATTGCTCCCTTCCTTAGCCCCCTCCTGCTGTGCCTGTATTTCTTTTAGCTAAGGGCCTGAGTCAGTAAAGATGCACCCGATTTCCATGCTGTCCACATGCTTGTAATCACTGCAGAAGCCCAAAAGAAATGTCAGTGAGCTGGGCCTCATGATAAACAAGGTTGTTCATTACGTGGACTATAAAGTTTTCAAGATGACAGAACTACCAGGAGAAGATCACAAATTTACTCTAAAAAGGACTGATTTCCACAAAATTCTGATCACCTTTATTTTTAAAACCAGAGGAGGTCAAAGAGTTTCTGTTTAGGAACTCAAAAGCTGAGGAACTGTGAAGATAGTCACTACTGAAAAAAAGCAGACAATACTATGCTTTAGTTCACAGTTACATTACTGGAAAGCCAAAGGTTTTCTAGGCACTGTAAAACCACATAATAAAAGCAGTGCACATTTTCTGTAGAAGCCAGGTGCTCTCTAATTTCACAGTCCACAATGCAATTTGCAAGGATGCAGCTACACACAAACCAATTTTTTTGGTGCACCATAGTAAAAATAATCTAAATTTTGCACAGTGTTTGAGCTTCACCTGGCACATGTTGCCAGAATCTCATCGGTCGTGTTCCAGGAAAACACTGCTCGTTATATATGAGATCTATCAACCTTCCTTGAGTTGTTCTGTAGCCATTAAACACCCCATGAGTGCAATGACAGCCATCTAAGCCAGTGAGTTCCCTGTACAGCACAAAGAACTATGTTAAAATAAACTGAAATTGTAAAGCATGAGAAGCTGTGAATTTCATGGTGGATTCCCCATCCCTTTGTTTGCCCTTCTTCTCCTCTTAAACACCCAATGTGTCTGTTTAAAGAGATGGGTGTTTTCTGTTTTGCATTTCGTTTCCTCTTACTTTACTCAGGTAATTCGTTACAGACTTCAGGACAGTAACCCCTGCAGAATTTCCTAGTGGCCCACAGAGCTAGCATAAAATAAAAAGTTACAAGTCCACATAACCTTAATTTTATGGTTATAAGCTATATTTACTGCTGTATCATAAGTTTGAAAAGACTGCTAAAGTGTTCAGTGTGGGAATGCAGGGAATTTCTCTTAAGTTAGTTTTATGGAGAAATGTGTTGTTAAACTGTAGGGAAGGTTATGGTCCTTTCAAGTCCTCCAGAGCAGAATGCCTGTTAGGTGTTTTTAGGGTATTTATAAAATACCTCAACCACTCCCTCAGTATCGCACATTGAAATTCAAATTCAGGACCTTTGCTCTGTTCAAGTCCCTTTGGTTTTAGCACTGTAAACTAACCTGAGTGAGAAAGCTATCAAAAATCAAAGTGGGAGAATTTGCTTTTTAACTCTTGCTCACCTGCACTTTTTTAACTCCTCACCTCAGCACATAAATACAGTGCAACCCAGTGAGTTTCTAACATACTAAGCTGAGACTGCAGCGACAGGAAAGATGGAAGAGCTTGTAGTATTTCTGTCCTGATTATACATGATGAACACAGCAGGCTAGAACCTCCTGGGTGCCTCGGTTTCCCCAGCTGTAAGACTACTGCTGGGTGCAGGGATGGCAGGAATGACAGAAACCCAGCACTGCACCCGGGGACCCTGTCACTTCTTGGTTTGATATACAGCACATCCCTGTCTTTTAAAAAATCTTCTTTCTCCTATTAAATTTTTGAAATTATGTTTATCATTCACATCTCCTGCAAATGATGAAGTCTCTCTTCTCCTTGCTGCTTAAACATACTTCAATTCTGCATTTCATTTTTTTATAGGGCACATTTTATTTTTTTTTACAGAATGTCAAGAGGATGTCATCCTGAAATAAGTCTTTGCAATTCGACCAACAGTGTCCCTTAAAGCAGGAAAAGAAACTATGTGACAGACACACTGAAGAACAAATGCTTTCTGGCATCAATTTTCTCTTTCAGGCATTTTTTCAGAGTTCAAGGAAAAAATGCTTTTATATTTCAGCTAGAGAGTATGCTAGCAGCATATTTTGGTTTTAAATGACTGATAAGCTACTCTTTCAGTGGAGTTAATTAAAATAAATTTTATACCGGCCAAACATGCCCTTAAAATTGATTCTACCTTCCTCCAGACTGTCGAAAGTAACAGTATTGTCACCCTGCAATGCCCTCTGCTGGAAAACCCGACTCGGAGCTGGGAGGAAAGCCACGAATGCGTGTTCTCCAGGAGCAGATTCTTGCAACGGGATGGACCGGTATTTCACCTCCTCTGTGAAATCCTGACTCCGCCGAAATCAGAGGTGTTCTAGTTTTAATTTTCACTTTGCCCTTAATCATTCCTCCTTTAGAAAACCGCACCGGTATGAGCTACACTTGTTTGTTTCAAGTCCAAATTAAAACCTCATTACTCCCTTACAGACATGAAGATCTCCTTTTAGCATTTACTGAGTTCTTAGGGAAAAGTTTTATAAAGAAGCTTTCAGCCACAAAAGGCAATGACCCTCTTGACGTTCTTCTAAGTTATTTTAACTGTAAAAGCCTGTACAAAATCACCCATGCAAATAACATTCATGCTTCACAGGTGTGAGTCTGCTGAATATGTATTTTCACTGAACAAGATTCTTGTACTGAAAGAAAGCAAGGCAGGCAAATGCTCTGCAGTAAAACAAAGGAGTATATCTGGAACATGGTGTGTGAGAACATCAGCCCTGTCAATTTGCCATCTCCGACTCTGAGATGCAGCATAATGGGGCCCGAGGAAGAAAAATCTGAGTCAGTCCTGCCGAGGAGTGGGATATGGTGTGGAGTTCTTACAAACAACAGTCTTCCCCCTCACAGGCACACTCTCCCTGTGACCCCATGGCTTATGGGCTAGTTATTCCCCGCTCATCTGGAGAATCATCCCTGAAAAATATTTTCCAGCCTTGGCAAGGTTGATGTAACACTATCGCTGCTTTGGTTTCAGTTCCTCTGTCCCTCAGCTAGGATGGTCTTGAGTGTTGTTTCTCTCTCCCCGCAGCTGTGCGACGGGCAGCAAGTAGGAAGGATTTTTCCACAATAGCCCCCAGTCCTCTCTGCTGGATGCTTGTTTCTTACTACTCACGTTCCATAGTTTAGGTCCTTCCTGGCTGGCCAATTATTTTGTATTTTCTACTAATTATTATTTCTATCTTTTAAATGGAAACACTTTGTGTGATGTTTCTTCTGCGTTAACCTGCTTTATCCCTGCGTGCCTCCCTCTGCATTGCTTTACAAGGACAGACACCCTTGGTACCAGAGAATGCAGGTGCAGTAAAGCCACAGAGTGCCTGGCAACACCATTTTTATTTAAAGTTACACATAATTATCATTGATTTGGAAGTGTAACCCCCTTGATACACAGCCTTAAAGAATAATGGGTTTTTCCATAAATTAATTTACAGTGTTTGTTATGCCCTCATTGAGATGAAACGTTGTGTTTATGACCAGATTTCAGGACTATGCCAGGTTTGTTAAAAGGCACACAGGTAAGTATTTTTTTGTGTTGTAAGCTATCCTGAAAACCTCCTTCCCTTGATGAGCACCATGATGTCCCACTCGTTTGAAAATGAGCACTTGTGACTACAAACATCCATATAAACTTATGTTTACTCCTGACAGCAAGGGCTGATGGTCACTCTCACTTGGTCTTCTCAGGAATATATTTCTTTGCAAGAAAACTTGTGTGAGCTTGTACCTTGGATGGAAGGATTGGCAGTGAAGTCCAAGACTGAACTGGCCTCCAGCTGAAACTGTCCTCTGATCCAAGGCTCTCTCTCAACATCACAAACCAATAACGTTACATGAGGAATCTTGCACACGCTGCTATTTTTGCTGCCAAGTGGCCTTTCAAGAAGTTGTCTCTCGGTCTGATATCTTTACACAGAAGAATTTCATCCGCAGAAAAGCTTTATAGTGGTTAAATTAAGGCCAAGAATCTGCATTCAGCCTGAATTTGCTCATATCGATGCATTGTACCACTACTGGAAAATAAGTATGGTGTCACTCAAAATTATACTGGAGTGTGATGAGGAACAGGATTTGAATAGTATCCTGGGCCAGGAAGCAAGAAGTTGAACTGGTTCTACATTTGCTGGAAGCAGAACACCTTGGTGACAGGCAGTCAAGATGCTACCTCCATCCAAGCTTCTGAGACAAGTGATGGGAAGGCAGAAAGGGCTGCACTATGCCATCACCACATGAAAAAGTGCCTCCCTGCAATCATCTCCCTCCTGACTGGCAGCAAGCAGCATGAAGAAATGGCAGCTTTGGTATTCCCTGGCTCTGCTGACCTCTATCATCACTCTGTAGAGTTTATTATTCAGAGGAAAGGGCTGAGGAAAGGGCTGCCCGACCTCAGTTAAGGCTCTCTTTGGTTCTCAGAGGAAAAAGAAGAGGCAAATTAATATGGAAGTTTTTTTGTCCTTATCACTGTGGTGACAAAATTCAGTTTTATCTGCACTGCTGAGAAAGTCTGCAGTAGCTTGAAAATTAGAGAACGTGATGACTTCCACCCAGGACAGCTTCCAGCTTTCTGTCCTGTCTTCCTAAGATTATACTAAGAAAGTATCACCCAAAAAAAATTTAAAAAAAAAAAAAAGAGCATCATCAGAGAAAGAGACAAAGTGCTCATTCTGTACTTTTTCACCCCTCGGCAGCTGTCAGCAACCTTTCTGTTTGCACCAATATAAACCCCAAGCAGTCAGTAGGATACATGATTTTCACAAACAAATTCACACATTTCCTAAAGAGGGCAAAATTCATAGCATTTACCTAAACTCCTTTCTCCTGTCCACAACTTAGCTGAAGGCCCAGTATGTTGGATTCACCTCAGAGTGATTCCAGGGACTGGTCTGGAATCAATTTGACCCAGTAAATCTCTTTGATTGCATCAGGCTTTTCAGAAGTTTTAAACAACAAAGATCTAAACAGCAGGCAGCAATCTGCACAAAAACAATCTCTGCAGTTAAAGATTTTTTAAAGATCTGTGCCTTTTGTTTCTTTTCTTTTCTTTCTGGTTTCAGATGTTTTCCAACTGAGGAAATCGTGCAGTGGGTTCATGGGAGAAGGCCTTGAGGCACCCCTGACTATGGCACTGCTATCCCATAGACACTCCATACATTTTTGGCACCTTGCAACAGACACATTGACAGCCACAGGATTGATGGAAAGGGAAAGAAGCTGGTTTGCAGTCAAAAGAGAATGTGCTTGGATTTCTAAGGCCATTTGAAAGAATGCCAGAATGATACTGGATTTCGGCATTCTTAAGCTCCTTTAAGATGATGCAGCAAGTGGTCTTTTCCACATGTGATGATGTATTTTAGGACAAGAGTTTCTCCAAGATTTTCCAAGCCTGTGGGCTCCTGATCCTTTTTCAAATTACAGAGATGATAGCATGCCGGGGAGAATTGTGATTAGTTTAAATTCTCCACAGCTGCAAGAGATGAATGTACAAATTCCACCCAAAAATCCACTTCTTCTGGACTGAATTTACCTACACGACATTGACTCCTCACCAAGGGACCACTTAAAAAGAACTGGAGCTGCATCAACACTATTTAGTTTCTTCCATCACATCAACCCAGCCCAGGGAAGGCTCACAACTGTTCTGCCCAACACAACTCCCCCAGCAGCACTGCCATGATACAGGCTGGGGTATTAAGAGGGGCCCGAGATACATGGGAAAGAAAATGGAACGATGAAATAAAAGCTTAAGTACAAGGGAATTCAAACTGGGCTTGCAACTCATTATTTGGAATACCAGGAGACCTGTAAAACACCTTATAACCGAGAGGCTTTGCTTGGAGCTGTTAAGGACTACAGCCCCCACTTCATCAAGGGCTGACAAATTCTGAAAGGTTTTGGCAACAGGGGGGTGAGAGCCCTGTGCTTTCTGCTGCGGCTGACCTGAGGAGACAGCAATGCTTTGCTTTGCTTTGCTTTACAGGACCTCTCTCTCTCTAAATTGCTTCCTTGGGTTTCTAACCAAATATAATAATATACAGCACTCCCCTCCACCGTTTGTCTCAAAGGGCCGGCATTGACAACGCTGGCGGTGTGCCCACCTCCAGGCATTTGACCTTCTGTTTGAAGACAGGAGGCCACATTAAATGTTCAAATGCTAAAAAATGCTACATAAAGAAAAGAAAAAAAAAAAAAAAGTACCACTTGCTTAAGTTATCTCCCTGTGTAGGGCAGGGAGGCCTGTAGAACTGCTGCACGAAGTCCCAGAGGCCTCACAGCCAGGTGGGAGGCAGCACCAGGACACAGAACTTCCCTCCAGAATCCGGCTGAAACCGGCCAGAAATGGGCAAAACCTGCTGCCCCCAGCCCCAGACTGCCGGGGTCTGCCATCCCCAAAGATCCCCGAGGCTGTCCCCAGCTCCCCAAACACTGCAGGGGATGTCTGCGTGGGAGCGAACCTACTTCTGAGGGGGCTGGGGTCATTCTCTAAACAACCATTTCAAATCGATGCAAAAAAACCCAGGTTTCTCCTACGATACTTTGCAAAGGGTAAGCGTGTTGTTTTGCTCTAAACACACCCGCTGCGTGCAGCACACCGAATGATTACACACACGAGAGGCAGGAATTGTACTTTGGGTGCCTCAGCCCATCCCGTGAGGAGATGTGCCCCAAATACCAAACCGCCGTCCTCTCTCAGTTGTATCCGGTTAACGTTTCCCTGCACCGCTCCGGACGGCAGTCCCGCTGTGCACTCACACCTCCTTCCAGGTCAGCCGGCACAGGAGCAGCGGCCCGGCCCGGCTCGTTTCGGAGAGGCAGCAGCTTAGGTGCTCGGATGTAGTCTGTTTGGGGAATGCTTTGTAACATGCGTAGTCGTGGCCGAGTGGTTAAGGCGATGGACTAGAAATCCATTGGGGTCTCCCCGCGCAGGTTCGAATCCTGCCGACTACGGCCAACACCTTAAGGTGTTGGATTTTTGTAGGTTTTTTTAATTTCCTTCCTCTTTTCTCTGGTCTCCCGAATACGGCGAGAAGGGGGCCGTGGGCCCACCCGCGTTCTACAGGCTCCCCACAGGGGCCCCCCACACCCCGCCCCACCCAGAGGCNACCCAGAGGCTCCGCCTCTACCGGCGCCGGGCGTTGCGGAGCCGCCTTGGCAACGGCTGCGGGCGGCAAGATGGCGGATGATCTCGACGAGTTACTGGATGAAGTGGAGAGACGGCTCTACCGCCTGCCGGGGCGGGGGGCAGCGGGCAACCACCGGTCACTGCGACGGCGAGAAGGAGGAGGAGGCGACGGTGGCGGCGAAGGAGGGCAGGTTAGCGGTCCCGCGTCCGTCCCGGCGTCCTGACGGGCCCCCCCTTGCCGAGCGGGCTCGGAGCCACCCCCTCCCGCTCCGGGTGGGGAGGGAGGGGGTCGGCGTCTGAGGAGACCCCTCCGGAACCGAAACCAACGAGGTTCGAGGGCCGAAACACTGGCCGGGGGGCAGCGGTTGTCCCGTGTAGTACTCACTTTTAAACACCCAAGTCGTGTGCTAGCGAGCTGAGTTACTTCAGCTGCTCTTTGTCTCTTGGGAGCATCCCGACCTCGGATTAAATATGGCGTTAAAACCTGCACTGCTTTGCGTGTGAGTTAGGATCAGGGATTACTTAGCTCTGCAACTGACCTCGTGATATATATACAATATCTTTAAATCTTGCAACTTAGAGCAGGAAGAACTTTAACTATCATATTATCAAACATTTTATTCTGTTGATACTAAAGGCATTTGTGTATTCTGTTCATGGTATTTTTCAGGTTACCGTATATTCTACAGTAAGCACTTAATTTACACTCTACACTTTCAAGTATCCACCTCAGATTTCATGGTTTCCAAAACGATGGTCTGAATACCAACAGGTCCGGTTGTCACAGTCGCTGACAGTACTGCCACGTGCTCTGTCACACTGCTGTCCCCGACAGCCCTCAGGTTTCCATCCCAAACCTCCAGGTTTCTATCCTGAACCTCATGGGTGTCTTTGCCCTTTGCCCTCAGGTTTCCATCCCAGCCCTCACTGATTTCTCAGACTCCAGTTGGAAGGTCTGTGGACCAGAGATGTCTTCACATGTGGGCTGCTGAGCACTTAGCCAACAGGAATTCCAGAGTGACAGGCAAGGATCTTGAAGGGCCAAATGACAACTACAAGACCACTGAGAACTGTCTCTCTCCGTAACAGGGTGGTTGGAGTAGATGATCTGTAAGGTCCCTTCCAACCTAGGCCATTCTAAGATTCTGTGACCAAAAAGCCCACTACCTTTAGCCACATCACTGGGCTTCCCTGTTGTTTGCACTATGGTTTAGATTAACATCTAAATTTAGTCAGTCTAACTGACCACTATTTTTAAAAATCATATTTTTCTTCTTTCTCAGATTTTTTCTTGATTGGTTGATGCAGCGGTACTTAAGGCCTCCCTTTCTTTGACAAAGAGCTATAAAACAGCAGATTTGAGTAACAAGACTCTTCACAAAGTGTAGGTGATCTCTCTAAACGCATAAATTTTGGCAAGAATTCTTTCAGAACCCCTGCAGTGGTATAGAACGAGGAGATAACTTCCTTTCACCTTTTTATTCCTGCTGCTTAAGGTTAATATGATAAATCAGGCCAGAGAGTTTGTTGCTCTCTAAATGCAGCATGGGTTACAATATAGATTTATTCAGGGTTGGAAGTGGTTGGAAATAAAAGAAGAAACAAGACCAATGATGGGACTGTCAACAGGTACTGAAAGGCATCATCCTGCAGTTTAGATCTGTTCAGTCATGAGTTGGGTGACCTACCTTAGACACTACAGAGATATTAAAAGAAAAAAGGCTGTAAATTATGTTTTAATTTACAATTTTTCTTAGAGATTCTCTGGTCGTGCTACAAAATGAATGCAGATCTGTTTGTTTTTCAGATCGAACAAACTGTTGATGGATACTGGCAGCAGTGAAGAAGACATAGATGATATTATTGATGAAATCTTTAGTGACAGCAGCTTTGCCAAAACACCTCTGGTGAGTCAGAGCTGAGAAATTCAGAACAGATGAGGTTCAGCAATGGAAAGAAAAGCACCATAAACAGGAATTCTTTTAAAGCAAAAAATGAACTAAAACAAGCTGTGGGATAAACTTGGAAAGTAAAGCAGAAAGGAAAATGCAACAATTGTATAGTGAGGAACTGTAGCAATATGATCTTACCCAGATAGGGGTAAGATTATCTTACCCAGTCAGTAATAGGCAGTTAAAGGAAATAATAGTTCAAGACAGAGCACAGTGTCCTATATCAGAGAATCACAGAATGGTTGAGGTTGGAAGGGACCTCTGAAGGTCATCTGGTACAGCCACCTGCTCAGGTAGGGCAATCTAGAGCTGGCTGCCCAGGGCCATGTCTAGGCATCTTTGGATATCTCCAAGGATGGAGACTCTACAAGTTGTCTAAGTAACCTGTTCCAGTGTTTGACCACCCTCACAAGAAGGAAGTTTTTCATATGTTTAACTGATATTTCTTGTATTTCAGTTTGTGCCCAAACACAGCCTCTCATCAGTGAGCCCCCGTAAGAAGAGTCTGCCTACATCTTTATTGTTTCCTGTCATGTATTTTTGTACATTGCTGAGATTCTCCTGACCCTTGTCTTCTCCAGGCTAAAAAATCCAGCTCACTTAGCCTCTACCTGTATGTCAGGTGGTCTGAGTCCTTAGTCACCATTATGTCCAGGTCTCTTTTGTACTGGTCACAACATTGCAGACATGTCTGTGAGACCATATCTGGAGTACTGTGTCCATTTCTGGGCTCCCCAATACAAGAGACAGATGGAGCTACTGAAGAGCTTCCAGCAAAGGGGCATAGAGATAATTAAGAGACTGTGGTATCTTTCGTATGAGAAGAGGTCTGAGAGAGCTGAGGGGAAGGCTCCAGGGGGATGTTGCCAATGTGTGTAAGTACCTGATGGGTGGAGTAAAGAAGAGGTCAGACTCTCCATAGTGCTTAGAGAAAGGACAACAGGCAATGGGCACAAACTAAAACACATGAAATCCCATCTCTCCACAACAAAACATTTCTTACTGAGAGGGTGGTCAAACACTTGGACTGGATAGTGAGATCATGGTGTCCCCCTCTGTGGAGATTTTCAAAACCCAACTGGACACAGTCTTGGCAAGCTGCTGCTGAAGGTGACCCTGCTTTGGGCAGAGGTGTTGGCCTGCATGATCTCAAGAGGTCCCTTTCAACTGAAGTGATTCTGTGATTCTGTCTCACCAAGGCTGAGCAGAGAGGAAGAACAACCTCCCTCAACCTGCTGGCATCATCCCTCTGAAGCAGCCCATGATCTTCTTGGCCTCCTGTGCTGCAAGTGCATGCTGTTGGCTCAAGATCAACTTATCATCAACCAGATTTCCCACACCTTATCTGCATAGCTGCTTTCCAGCTGGTCAGTCCCCAGTGTGTTCTGGTGTGTGAGGCTTATTTCTCTCCAGGAGCAGGAGTTTGCATTTCCCCTGAGCTGAACTTCAAGAAATTCCTCTGAGCCCATTTCTGCAGCCTGTGGAGGTCCCTCTGACTCCATCATCTGTCATGCCATCCACCACTCACTGTTTTGTATCATCTGCAAATGACTTGTTTTCTGACAGCAGGATGTGGAGATGAAGCTGCAAATTCAAGAAAGCCAGAGTGATAGAAGACATTGAAAATAGATATTCATTTAGGTATCATCAGTAGAAAATAGTGATACATATACTTCATAACATCCTGTGCAGATTCTCTTATTTTCATGAGTGATGTTGCTTTGTCTCCGATTTCTTACAGAGTGGCTGAATCTGAGCCAACATCTGTGTACCACAAAATGTATGTCTGAGTAAAAGAGAATAATGTCAGTAAATTAGTATAATTTTATATCCCTCCGACTTTCCATTTAGGATCTAGAATTCTAGTATTCTAGAATTCTTGTGAAGAGTTTTATATCCAGAAAATTAGAAACTTTTCAGACATTTTATCTCTCTGAATAAGTCCTTGATGTGTTTTCAGTAAAAAAAATCTCACATTGAGGAAGAAGGTTCCTAAATTGAAACTCTTTTTAAAAGAAAAATTATTAAAAAGAGGACATGAAATACTAAGTGTTGATTGTAAAGTCAGAGTCAGTATGTGGCATTTAATTCCTTCTGGCAGAGATGAGAATTCAGTATGGGAAGAAGAACCCTCATTTCTCAATTATCTGTTCCATCAGCAGCTTCTCTCTCAAAGAGCCTCACAGAAACCTAAGCAGGAAAATTCCAAAATTTTCTCTTGTTCTCTTCTGCTATGACTGAGATTTTCTGGCTCCTGGTTATTAAGTAAAATGGAATACTGTTACTGTACTATAATGCTGCCTTTTATTCTTTGATTGCTTTTTAAATAGAAATCAAAGTATAACTCTGCAAGTCTCACACCTGAAAGCAATCATCCTGTTGCACAAGCTCATGGGAAAAGGTAAGTGAAAAATGTTTTGGCTAGTTGAACATATCTTCATTATAGCTGGTTGTCAGTTTGCTAATAATGCTTAATCTGTGTTAATACTGAGTATTCACAGAAGCATTCTTTATAAAGAAAACGATAAATATAGTTTTGGAGAATTACTAATGTGCTTTCATGTGGTCAGAATTATTTACTATACCTATTAATTATACAAGTTATTGAATGACAGCTTCCTTTGCCTTATGTTCATATACACTTATGATACGCTGCAATATATGGTCCCATGTACATTTGGTAGAGAGTGGTTGTCATTGAGTTTGTCTTTGAACATCTGGGTAATGGAAATTTAAAAACTATAGTTTGTAAGCATTTGGATGCTTTGCCTACATTTAATTAATTTAATTTTAGAAATACCATGCTGTTAAGCTAGGAGAAGTATTGTACTGCTGTCTTTAAAATGTTTTGCTCTCATTTACTTTTTTATTTTTTTAAATTAAATCCATATAGATGCTGTCCAGTGTACCTGGGTGGAAGCTCTTCACCATATGGCATAGGAACAAATGTTTCAAAAAGGTAGGAAACATGAAAAAAATGTTCTGCTTGCCTTATCATTATTTTTATTCACAGCTGTGCTTCTGTGGTGGTGCAGAGTTCTGCATGTGAACTGGACAGGAGAGCCTTCCATTGGTGTAAACACAGGGCTGCCTGTAACCACAGTTGAACTCAGCTTTCAGTCTGCTGTTGTTGACCACTAGTTCTTTTTTTCTTTTGAGGTGTTGAAAGATCTGTGCAAATGAGACATGAGACTCCAAAAATCAGTAACATGTAGTTAAGAAAACTGCTGCTGTATTGTTGTTTTTCCCTGCCTCTCTTCAACTTCCCAAGTGATGCCAAGTACGTGACTTAAATCAGTGTGCTGGTTTAAATCATCCCAGAGCCTGAACTGAGAACAGCCAGAATGCTTTACAACTGCAGCTGCATTTAGTAGGAGAGGTACTTTAAAGCTTTATCCCCAACATCCTAGAGAGCATCATTGAATTTCCGTGTGGAATTTCTTGTAATAAGTAATTATGCACTTGTTACATATCTGGATGCTGTTCAGGTGCATACCAGTGAGGAAGACCAAAGAGAATATCATCTGTTTATTTTATGTGTTCAGTGAGGTTAAGAACCTGTAAAAATAATACATAATTATATAGTTAAAACACATACTGTAATGAATGTGGCAGAGATGTAAAAAAGATAAGATTACAGGATGACCTTGTGTCTGGTATTTCTGAGGGAGCTCTCTACATAAAAGGGTTACGATCTGTGTAGTTTCCCTTTTGGCAATAAGATCTTGGAGCTTTCTGTTCTTTTTTGACCAGAACATGTGATCAACTACGTTGTACTGCTTGTGATTTCCGTGTGTCACTTTTCAATGACTACATCTGGGATCAGTCCTGTGATTATCTTTTTTTCAGGTATGTCTGAGGTGGGTTTGGTGTTAGTATTATGTTGCTGTGCTTTGAGGCTTGAAAGGAAGAGGAAAGATGAAACGTGCTGAGCATTCCTGTTATCTAGAAAGGAGCATGTGTGCAATCTGTTCAGTGATCAGGTGGGAAAAGCTGCAGGGAGAGGGATGCAACATCTCCTGTAATCTGTTTTCATGCCTTTCCCTTGCTCCAACTGTCCCTCTATGCTTTTAAAAGGAACTCCAGTGTCATGGATCAGAAGGCAGCTTTACTGCTGAAATAAGCAGATGATCTGTGTGCTGTGTGCTTATGTCCATTTCATTTCAGTCAGTTTAACCACCATGCTAAGTAGCAGTTACTGATGAAAAGTTTAACTCTGGTTGTACCCATTCTATACCCGTAGGGATTTTTACAGTGAATTTAATAAGATAAATAAATTTTTTTTATAATTTTTTAATACAAGAATTAAATCTACCTGGTTTTCTTCCCAGCTTATTGTCTGGAGGCTGACACTGGGTCTTACCCCAACATTACTTAAAAAAACATAAGTTTCCAGATGATCTGAGAATGCAGCAACTATGTACAGAGACTGCTTTCAAGAAACAGTTGTGTTCAAAACATAATTCTAATTCTAATAATCTAATTCTCTAAATTCATTCATGAGTGGTACTCAGAAACCTTAAGAGCTTTTCTGAATTGAAATGGCCTCATGAATCTTTTTTCTTTCAAAAGGAAAAATGCACAATCCTAAACTGAATTCACTTTATTGGCAGGAATAACATGCCTGAGATTAGTAAGCTAAGACCAAAGATGATAAAGAAGAAAGGAGCACGAGCATATGCTTGTCAGTGCAGCTGGAGATCCATTGGTGAAATAACTGACCTCCAAACAGACCAGCAGCTTCGGTGGGTTTGTGGCAAACATACTGAGTGAAGTCCTCTTGTGTGTGGTACTTACTTGTGTGGAGATAGGGCACAAACCCAGTTTGATTCCCATGCAGTTTTCTGAAGAACAGAAACCTGAATATTTGTATCTAGAAATAGATTGTAAGACACAGACTTCAACCTGAAAACTTTTTTCACTTTAACAGTCTTGCAAGTAATAGGGAGAGTTGAAACTATTAGAAGAAACAACCACTTTGGAGGCTTTCTGGAAGCTAAATGAGGCTAAAGCTCACACCCAGTAATGTTAAGGAAAGGAAGAAGAAATTGACAGATTTTGGCATGGAGCAAAACACCTTGAGACTGTTTCTCATATCTAGCAGAGAGCCTCATTTCCTGTATCTGCAAAATCTTCAACTCAAAATGGTGGCTTGGGATGCAGCCATGACACACAAGCCTATGAATTTCTGCACAGAAATTAGTAACTGCTGTTCTGCTTTGCTCATAGCTGTTAATGGACAAGTGGTTGTAGATCTCTTAAAAAATTACTACAAGATCAGCTCTCACCTTGAAGGTTTCAGCATGCCCCAGAACTGTTACTTTCTTTCACCTACCAGGTAGCCAAAAACTGCAGGTTCTGGAAATTTTCTTCCACTTCCTACTGCTTTCTTCTAAGTACTTTCTACTAACTGAAGACTTTTACCATAGTGAATTTCTTGGATCTTCTTTCAGCTGTCACTGCAAGAGGTGAACAAGTTATTGTGCAATTATTAAATTTTGTGCAATTGTAAAGAGATTCTAAAGAATATGTGTCCTGTCTATCTTTTTTTTTCAAGGGAAAAGGTCTTAGGAAGGACAGAAAATATATATCCCCTCTGATGTTGAAATTTGGATTTTCTTCAGTTTCACTTAGCTTCACTTCAGCTTCAGATCAAAATACTGCATATTCAGGAAGTGCAACTGTCCTGTTTCAACACACTCCCTGTCCCCAGCAACACTGTAAAACTACTTCCAATATCATGTTACTTGGCAGATTGTCTTGATCACAGCAATGTCACTATAGTTTATGAACTTTTTCTTTTCATTATGTATAAGTAACACAGGAGATGGATTTGGGTTTGGGGCAGGCAGAGAGGAAGGAAAGGATTATCAGCCTTGGCAGTTACTACATAGAAAAATCTCTCAAAAAGGGAAGTCTGGCAGTGCTTTTGCTGTGCAGTAGGTGACACTGCACAGATAAATTCAAAATTATTTACTTTGTGTAATTCTATACAGAGCCATTTCTTTTTTTTCTTTTTTTTTTTCCTGCACTTTTGCACATGGCCCTCCTGCATACCTTGTCAATCTGTTCTTTTTTTCACCTTTTCCAAAACAATTCCCTGGTTTTTCTTACAGAGATCATCTCCCTTATTTGTTGCTTTGTCTGTACCCTTATGAAACAGCAGATGCTGGTAGTGACCAGAGGCATGACATAGTCTGTATCCTGCTCACCTTCCCCCTCTGTGAGTTTTTGCAGGAGATGCAGAGGAGCAGCAGTGTGCCTGGGAGGCCTGGCAGTGCTGCAGTGCTCCAGGGTGTGTTTTGCAGTGCCACACACAGCCTTGGTGTTAGGTTCAGAGGTGAGCTGGCTTTGGGCAGGTACTTCTTGGCAGAATGGTAAAGACATTAGGGTCATGTACTGTTTTCAGTGCAATTGGTGTTTCAGGCTGAAGTTTCAACAGCTGGAGTCTAAACCTGCAGGTTCAGGGGAGAGAGAGACACAGAGACCAGTTGGTCAGTGCTACTGGAAGTGCCACTCAGCTACTGGAAGAGCTTGGCTTGCCTTTTTGTCCTTTGTGAAGAGATAGCCCTGGGGTGAGCTGTAAGCAGTAAGTGTTCCTGGGTTTTCTTCAGGTGATCCTGAGCCATTTCCATTTCCAGAGAACATCAGTGCTAATGGTAAGAGGAGAACCCAGCAGCAGTATGTAATTTATTAACAAGCTCTAGAGAAGAATAAACCTACTTTCCGTTATTCTCCTTGAAGAATAATATATTTCAAAAAGTGCTGAGTTGCTTTGGCTTGCCTCTTCCAAAGGCACTTGAAACTAATGGCCATGTAGCTCCACAGGATGTTCTTTTGGCCTGGATTTGCACTAGAACTTCTGCCACGATGTAGGAAACAAGTTAGGCTTGCAACTTGTGAGCTTGAAACAGGGAAAATTGTAACAGCCAGGTCTCACCAATGAGACAAAATTTTATTTGGCTTGGAATAGAAGCATGTCTCCTGTACACCTTTTTAAACAAACCAACAGGAATAGTTACTCCCTCTGGAATGGTTTGCACTACCAAGTGTGGGGAGCAATTCGTGCTGAAACAAAGGTTCAAGATAGCTGTTCTAGTGATTTTTATGACAAGAAGACAGCCTGCCGCACGTGGAAGTTGGAGTCTAAGGAAGCAATTGAGACCACAGGACTAAGAGTGTAAAAAGGATTAACAGTAGTATCTATTGACAACATTAGTCAGCATTTTTCCCAGGTCACCTCATCTCTCAGTCTTGTTAGCCTAGAGAGTTGTAGAAAGAGTTCTTTTTCTAGATAGGAATTGTTGTCAGGCAGTTGTATCACTAACGCCATTAAGACTGCACTCCAAGCACTGAAAATCTTAAAAGATAATCTTAATTGGTAAGTGGAAACCTGTGCATTCCTGTGAATTCATCATGTTTATTGAAGTGTAGTTACTTGGTTTTGGCCTTGGTCAGAATGGTGGGATATGACAGCTCTTTGTCCAAGTGAAGTTGGAAACAGGTGCAGAAATAGTGCTTATTTTATTGGATTTTATTACAGAATTTAGCATATTTCTACATCTTAGAATAGCTACCATGTCATTAAATGTAATTATTTATTTGGAAAGAGGAGTGGCATTAAATATTTTATTTCTCATCCTCTGCTTTCTTCAGTTACATGTTACAAAAAAACCTCCAAATTCCTCAAATGAAAAGAATGTAAAGAAAGGTAAAACTAGAGCTCGGATGTTGATTTGATGAAGATCTTGTAAGATTGCACAAGGTTTTCATGATGTAGTCCAGACTGTAAGTGATATTTCAGTGTCAGTTATCTGAGATAACAGGGATTATGTAAAGAATTTTGTTTAGGAATGCCATTCAGCTGTTGTCAAACGGAAGTACTGGAGAACAGTTTTACCAAGTATAAAGGTGGCCATTGTTTTCCTCCAGGTTTTTTGCTTTGGAAGAAATAAAGCCATTTCTGTTTGTGAAACAGGCAAGGTGAAAACTTGAGACTGTCATTTTACTTGGGTGATATGCTTGGAAATTTTCTAGCCTGCAGCATTAGTTTAGAGCAGATCCTTCAACAAAAGAAAAGCAATGAGGGATGACAAAATGAGAATCCACAGAAAAGCATTCTCTTAGAAATGCAGCCAGTGGTTTAATGTCACACCAACTTTTCTAAGGCAGTGTTCCTGCCATACTTCTGGATAGGAATCTTTCAGAGCTTCTCCTTAGCAAATTTTAATGTGCTTTCAACCCACTTGTTTTACCTGCAGACTATGGAGGGTGTCCAACCCAGATGCTGAATATGGCTCAGAAGGGTAATTATTAAGGATCTTGCTCTACCATAAAATTCAACTAACAAAAGTATAATAGCACTACATATTGCAAGTTCTGCACTGTATAAAACTGAATAAAGATTTTGGATTTTCTGCACACCCATGTCAAGTTTTTTACTGCAGGTATTCTGCAAATGCTAGGCACCAGGAGCTGCCACTTGTTGAAAGATTGCTCACTTCTCATGTTTCCTGACATATGAGTCTTTGGGTCATGTAACCAGCACATGTGGTGGTCACACAATAGGAGATAGACTGTGTTGGGAGCTGCCTAGGCAAATTTTTCTTACTGCCAGGCTCTTTTTGCACAAGACAATATTTTTCAAATGTCAACACTTTAATAAAATGAAGATCTGAACTCCATGTCATGTAAATTCTGTTGTGTTGTTCCTATCCAAGAGAAGACCTGGAAACTGTGTAGAATCATGTTTTCTCTGTCAGAAGGGTTCTGAAATACCCTTAATACAAACCCATTGTGGAGCACATAAGAAACAATAAGTACTATAGTGAGGATGGAGAAAATGCCTGAGAAGTAAATGAGCTTTAACATTCTTTACCAAATAACATGAGAAGACCACATTAAATTATAGAGAACATATAAAGGGGGATGCACTAGCACATTTCTTGGATGTTTACTTAGAACAAAAAGGTGGAGCCAGCTGCTGTGGAAGGTGGCACATACCTGAGTTTCCTGCAGAGTGGGATGCTGGTAGTGTTGTGTATCAGTCAAGGTAGGTTATTGCAAGCTGGTTGCTTTAAAGTGGGAGATCAGTCAAGGAATCACAGCACTTGCTGTCCCCTGGATCTTGCTGTAGAACATCATTCTTAGTACAGGGAAGAATCTGTTATCTCTATGCTGTGTGGCATGCATTAGAGTCAGACATAAATATTCCCCATACTCCATTCTGAATTTGCACTGCAAGTGTTGGTGCTATTCAGGCAGTAGCTCCCGAACTTTGTGGGCAGTGTGGATTCTGAGACACTGAGACTGAGTGGACTCTGAGACTCCACTGAGACTGTGGACTCTGTGGACTCTGAGAACACACAGAAAACAGCCTCAGGAGTCCTTGCAGTGTCACAGTGCACCCTTAGACGGTAGAAAGATCTCTGTTGAGATTTAAATATGATTTGGGCTAAAATGTGATTATACGATCTCGTCTGCAGAGGGCAGAGCAGCACCGCTGAGTGTTACAGTTCAGGCTCCTGCTTGGCTAATCAAGCTCATACTTTTTTTTTTTTTTTCCTAGAAAAATGAAGATTTACATTCAGTGCACCAGGGCTTCTTGCATTTGTCTTCTAATGGTGTAATTATAAGTGGGCTATTCATCTGTGGCAACTCCACTTGGCTTCTGTAACTTCGTCCGAACAGTCCTCAAGTGGACCTTGACCAATACTGAAGCATATTCGCTGTTTTAGCTGTCAGCATTTAAAGCTTTAAACAATTTTTGTGTGTGTGTGTATATATATACATGAGTTTATGTATTTTTATCCTCTGAAAACATCAGTGGAAGAATCCAGTTGCCTTCTGGATTTACATTTCACCCTGCCCAAATTAATTTTCCCTGAAAATGCTGTTAAGCGTTTTGGCAAGTAGAGGTTGCATATTTTGGGATGTAATAATTTCCAATACAAAATTTATAAAGTACATCACCCAAGGTGCTAAAAGGTGGCAGACCTTAGAATAGTAAAAGGCCACGATTTAGAAAACAAATAAATAAACAAAATCTGTGCCAAGAAGCTGTGCAGAAGGCTGGAGGTGCTGCAGAGCAGTCAGAATAATGGCAGTGAGAATTGTCCTGCATCCTGCAGTTCATTGGTTATGAGCCCTGGCTAAGGTTTTGGGGAAGAAACAGTTTTTAAAAGTTGTGTCAGATGCATGTTAGCAAACACCCTGCCTCCTGTGAGCTCACATACACACAGGACTTTTTTCAGTCATCACTCCCTTCTGATTCCTGGGGAACCATTAAGTGTGAATGTACAAAGCAGATTTCTAGTCGATGGAATTAAATGTGGTCTCTGATAACTGATGAAGCTGAGTCTGTTTCTGCAGAAGCAACGGGGTGCTTTTAACTAGAAACACAAATATTTCAACCATGAGTTTGCTTATTTTACTGGTAAAATAGGAAATATCCAAGTTGAGCCTAGATATGCCATAGGTGAATGATGTTCTCTGTAACACTGCATTTTTACTTCCTTCCCTGTAATAAGAGAAATGGTTGAACAAAAAGGTTTAGTAGAGAAAATAGGCACCAGCAAGGCTGAGTAGCAAGCACACCGTGAGAGGTTACATATAGAAAAGTTTTGTGAAAACATTTTTTTCAGGCAAGAAATAAGCCATTGGTTTTTGTTTGCTTCTAAACTCCAGAAGACACACCTAAGGGAAAGAAACTTTTGTACTATTTCACATGAAATAGCATGCTGTAGGGTGAAGTTCAAATGCCCATAAGCTGTCAAAAGCAAGGGCAAAACTTTGTATGGGAATTGACCTTTCTAGGAGTCTTCTGGGACTGCAATTCCAGGAGCTGACACCCATACTCACCCATCCACTGGCCTTTTTCCACTACCATCCTAGGAACCTGAGCTGCATAGGGAAACAAAGGACAGGAAGGACTTCATCCTCAGAGGGTACCTGCCTGCTTCCGTGTGAGCACTGTGGAACATGGGGGTTGAGTGTGGTTCATTTGGGTTTATGGGTTTTTCATCTAAAAATCTGTGAGAAAAGATTCCTGCAGTATTTTGAAAACTACTTCCTGGTCAAGGTATTCAAGACTGGTAAAAAACCTCTTACCTAGTGTTTTATAACTGTTATTCAAATATAAGCAAATTATCTTGAAGGTTTTTATGAGTTCAGTGAAACTGAGAATGTTACAGCCTCAGAGCTTATAGTAAAGCACTGGGAGACAGAGAGGAGGAAGAGATTTTCATACTCGTCAAACAATAGCTCCGAGTACCTTAATGACATCTATTTTAAAATACTGTTGTTTACAGAGGGAAAAAATGTTAACTAGCTCTTGAAGGGTGATAGGATATTTATTAACTAGCCATAAAATTTTTTAATCTCCATTTAAAGGCAAGCAACATGGTCTAACTCTAAGACAATGCAATATATGTAATAGTAGTTAAATACAGTGAGTGTATGTCTTCCAGCTACTGCAAAGCAGCTTTGGAATGGTCAGCAATCCAACTGCTCTCGGAAGCCCATGTCCTGACCTCCCTGATGTAAACAGCATTCTCAGGAAGGGGGGAAGCAGACACCAGAGACAGGAAGGTTGAATTTAGCATCATACTCTTTATCTAGGCAGAGCGGGCTGCTCAGGATTAAGAAAAAGTGTACAAATTGCTACAGCAGATTGTGACAGCTGCCTGGCCCTTCCTGGGAAGAGCATTCACATCGATGCAATCAGGGTACAATCTTGTGCATGCAGATGGGTTTAGGAAGAGATTATATCCTGAGGCCAGTTATCCAAAGCAGTGCTTACCACAGCATATCATGGTCTCACTCAGTCTCACTTACTATCACTTGCAGGAAGAGGTTGATCTGCATGTTGAAGTAGGAGGATGTGTGTCTTCTAAAAATAAAAGCTTTATCATAGTAAGAGTTATTATTAGTTTTATTAGCCCTAAATAAATATAAGATTTTCCTGAATCCTAATGCACGTTGCAATATCTGGTTTAATTTTTAGATTATAGGTTTTATATCAGAGATGGCACATCTCTGATTCCAACACTTCAGAGATAAAAGCTGTTGCAGCATTGTTTTACATGCTTTGAATCAGTGAGGTGTTTTGTTTATCAGTGGAAGATAAGTGGCTTCAAAACAGTCTTTGCAGTGCAATCAGTTGCTCATTAACATAAGATGCCCAGTGTGCTTTGATTTCTGTGTATACCTTGGGAAATCCACCTGCTCTGAGTCTCCAGCACATCCATGCACTGTTCAATCAATACATGCTCTTCAGCTGAAACAAAGAGTTAACAGAAAATTGTAGCATCCTCTTGGTTGGTTTTCTTATGAATGATGACTCTTATTTCTCCCATGTTCCCCTAGTATATTGAAAAATTATTTCAGATTTTTCTCAAAATTATATTCTTACTAAGATTGAGACCTGGAAACACTTTAAATCAGGCTTTTGGTTGCCTCTTCCCACATATGTCTGAAACACCTCTTTTCTTTTTTTTTTTTTTCCATGCTAGATATAAATTTAGTTTCATTCCAATAAGGAAGGCTGGGAACAAACTATGAAAAAGGAGAGTGGCATAGAAGAGTCTACCCATGTCCTGAACAGCAATTAAATATCTGTCCTGGGTAATTGCAAAGAGAATATTCCAGATTTGAATTGCTAAACCAAGTTAAGCTAAGAAGATACTGGGGCCCATCTGTTCTGCAGACTGAATGTGCACATCACCAGTCTCCCAGGCACAGGAGGATACGGTGACACAGCCGTCAGCAGCCTTCGCACCCCAAGTATCCAGCCAGGTGCTTCATGCCAGGGTTGCTAGTGTAAGCTAAAATCCTTAACTGCTCTGTTTCTGCAGATTTTTTTTTCCCCTGTAGTATATTGGAAATCCTTCCTAAAACCTGGAGACCATTACTTCTTTATAAAAAATATGTTTATAAAGTGGATAATTTCCAGATGTCAGACGTTTTCTCAGGCCTTGCAATAACAATTCCCCACTTGGGGTTCTCGGCCAGTGCTGGGCATGTGGTTACCTTGGGTACGTTCAGGATCCATCATAAGGCAAATGACACCTTTAAATAGGGGAAAACCAAACAGCCTTAATAGGCACCTCACAGCAGAGAGCACCTCATCAGGTTTGTCTCAACACATTCTCACGTCATTGTTTGATAGGGTAACAGGCCATAAAAGAATGAAGCAGCTACTTTCCTTTTCTGTCACATGTTGCAAGTTACTCGTATTTCCTGTTCTGCTATTTAAAGGACTAAGGGCTGAAAATGGGAGTTCATTAACTTGTCTGAAGTGAAGTCTTTCCTTCAATTGAATGACATGAGAAGAAGCCTGGAAGGGTTCTCCAAAGAGTGGGGAGAGCCTTCTGCCAGGGGACAGGACTGCCCATGCTGGGAGCTCAGGCTGAGCCTTGGTGCAGGTTGTCACCAGAAATCTCTCTCCAGTCTGCAAGGGAGCAGGATATAGATATCAAAGAAAGACCAGGAGCTTCCATGCTGGCTGTTCAGCAGGTCCTGTAAGGGGAAGGAGGATCATCTATCTCTCCCTGCTCTCGGATGGGTTGGGCTCTATTTTATCCAAGAACAGAAGCTCACAGGAGAATGGGGAGAATTTCAATAAGCTAACACCAGTAGTATTTAGGTTCTGAATCTCCTTCTGCTTTTTTGACAGTCTCCCCTCAAGTGTGCACAATCACATTTCCACCACTTAAAAATAAAACATTCCTTCTCACACTTTTTTTCTTTCCTATCAGCTGTTGTTTTCTTTACAGGCTTGAAACTATGCTTATTCATCCTTCAGAATAAATCTTATCTCAATCCAGACATCCTGGGAAAAGCTCAGGACATGGATTCAACGCAAACTTTGAGGAAGTAAATTCAGTTTCTCGATGAGTCTAACCAATTCAGCTGTCACGTTTGACAACCATCCTTCCAGACTTTGGATGGAGAAAGAGCTGGGTGCTCTGTGACCTGCAGCTTCATGCTATGGGCCCTAATGTAGCTTTGTGCCCCAGGAGGTCACAGGCTACATCTGAGAGGCCCAAGGAGGGTAACTTAGAAAAGCAAGTCTCTTTTCATTAGCCTTCAGTTTGCTGTGCTAGAGTGTGTACTCCTAGGGGAAGAAAAAAAAAAAAAAAAAAAAAAAGGAAGGTTTGAGGGCAAGGACACAAGCCAGGCAGCAGCAGCTGCTGTGGTTTTCAAAGTACAATGGCAAAGTTTTCCTGAAATGCAAGTATGTTTGCAGGAAAATATTGCCACTCTAGTATATCCTGACTCAGCACCATTATGTAAACTATAAACAATGAATATGTGTACAAATGTCCTCACATGAGTTCTTGCCATCCAGGTAGGTGTGGGTGAGCACTAAGGAACCTGCTTAGTTGAAAAACACACCTGCAAAGTTCCCCTCACTCTGCTAATTGTGCTTTAGGAAGCTTTGATGTATGGCACCAACCCATCCTCCCAAGCACTAAGCTACATCTTTTTCTTTGTGCACCTTAAATGCAAAGAAAGGGCATCCCCTACCAACTACTCTTAGGAAGTTGCTGCCAAAAGAGTAGCAACAGGTTTGAAAGTGGAAGCAGATGGAGGATGCTGCCTGGGAGATGAAAGCCAGCAGAGATCCTTCCCCATGTCCCCGTGCCCTGAACCCCTCACAGGTACCAGGGATTTGAGGCTCTGCCTTGTAAGAAGGAGCCTGTCAAGCCATGAGTGCACTGAGCCTGGGGAAGGCAGACACTAGCAGCCAGGGGTGGGGGGAAGAGGAGAGGGAAGGAGGCAGGCTGCATTTCTTAAGTTTGGGGAGTCCAGACAATAAGAGACACATGCTTCATTTACCTTATAAAACACCTCCATAAACTGATAGCAATTAAAAAGATCACGTCTCTTAGTGAAGAAAGCAAAAAGATAAAGACCCTAAGAATTAGAATAACCTACAACCACAGCTTTAAACCAGTGTATATAAAATATGGTCCTGAGCCAGAGATTTTTATATCGTATAGCCTTGAGAAATTACCATCATTTGTTTTATAGCATAAATCAACATGATGCAATTAGTATCGGGAACTTCATAGTCCTGAGAGGAGTTGATGCTAAAATAAGGTAGGCTGGCTCTGAGGCCTCCCAGCAGGATGGCCTTAACTGTGGTTGTGTAATGGGGATAAGCACTGTATTTCTTTGGAGCATTAAACTGAATTAAAGGATGAAAGGGCTGGGCAGCTGAGCGGGGATCAAGCGACTCTCCTGGTCACTGCTGAGGCCTTGAGAATTATTTAGAGAAGTTGCAAGACTGTCGATTAAAAAATTAAACTCTCACTAAGGAGCACAGCAGTTTTCTTGTGAGGGATTTCTTCAGCTCTCAGGGCAACTGCAGCTGGAGAGGAGGGGGCTCAGGAGGGGTTCAGCATCCCCACCCCATCACATCTGTACCCAGTGCTCAGAGGCACAGCTGCAGTCCAGCCCTGCTGCCCTGTGGGCTGCTGTGGCTCTCCACAGAGCCACATGCTGCTTTCCAGGGATGGCAGCTGGGCAAAACATTAGGGACTGATGCAAAACCAGTTTATTGTGACTATTACGCAGCTTCATCTGGAGTTACATACCTAAATCCCTGTGCATCACAGTGGGGGAATGCTCCCCACACAATGCTGCTTGTCGTCAGTAATCCTCTCAACTTGCTGCTCAAAATACAGCATAAGGCAGTTGCTGCTGTGCCATGAAAAAAAAAAGAAAAAATAAAACCAACACGTGGTATGCACTAAAGTCACGTAGAGCCTGATCTTCATCTGGGGTCAGGCTGTGTAATGCAGGGCAATGCCTGCCACAGCCAGAGGCATTCCTTCCCGAGGGAGCAGAGACAGTGCCACACACACAGACAGGAGGCACCTCTTTAAATCTGGAGCCCTTCAAAAGGATTATTCCAGATTTTCCTTGGGGAGCTAAAATCTGACTTTAGCCAACAGCACCAACACAAATGCCATTTGTTCGAGTTAAATCCATCGGCTTTGCTTCAGTTTGAGAGATACCTCCAAGGAACAAACCTCTTCACATGCTTTGCAACTTGAAAGATGATTTTAAGGTTCTTTGAGGTTGTTTAAGGTCCTGCCTGTAACAAACTGTGCCCTTGCAAAACTGCCTTGTACCTGGCAAGCAACACTGCTGTCACCAGCACAAACTTAACCCTGTCATCTCTGCAATAATATGCTTGATGACAGGCTTGCTGCACCAGCCTTCAGTAAAGAGAAGACTCATTCTTGTATAAGCATAGTTTTAAAGCACACTTTCAAATTATGGAAAATGTCAGTCAAAGATCTTGCCCTCTAGATGAGGATCTTGAGGCTCCCAAGCATTAGCTCACCCTGTTTCTTCTGCACCAGCAGCCCCCCAGTCTGCTCTCTTTCCTCTGCTGCTGACATTGATACAGCCCCATCGTTCTGACTTCCATGGTTGTAACTTCTTGATGGGGTGGACAGGGCTGGCACACTCATCTCCCCGCAACTATCATCACTTCTAGATTCTGGAGCTCTTCTGCTCTCAAAACCATTGCCCAGAATTGCTACAGCATAAGGCCTGAATAAATGGTGTTAGTGTGTAGATGCACACGCAAATATCTCCCAAATATTTGCCACTGATTAAAGGCAATGTGAAGACACTTGGCTGATGAGTTCCTCCAAAAGTGATCATGTCTCGGAGCATTAAAACATCCTGTAACCAGGCAAGGCAAGCTAAGCTGGCTGCAGGCCAGCTTCCCACTGAGACTGGTTTAACGTGTGCTGGGAACAAGTGGCAGTGCCTTCACTTGGCTTGGAGCATGCCCGTTAAATCAAACCAGCAGGGAGGATTTTGCATCATCCCTTTCAGCTCTGCCTAGCGTTAGGAAACCAGAAATAAGAAGTCATCCAGACTTGGATAATCTCCTAGGAAAACTTGTTTAGGAATCATCCCTCAGGAGCTTATCTAAATGTAGAGTTGCATTAATTAAGTGGAAACACTTAAACCAATCGAAGCTTTTGCAAAATGCTGTGTACGTACTCCCACTTGCATTTTAAGCAGGTGTCTTTCGTACCTGCCTTCACCATTGCTTGCTCCAGCTGTTTTCAGTGTTTGTTTCCTTTGCTTCTTAAACAGGTCACACAAAAGTACTGAGAAAAGCAGTTTGGCAACAGGTTTGGATTCCTGTAGGGGGGAGCACTGGAAAATATCTGGACAAATGATAAATTTTAAAAGATTAAAAAAAAACAACTTTTTCCCTTGTTAGTTAAATGTACATGTATCTAAAATTGGGGATGAAACCCACTTCTTCTTTCGATGATGATGCCTCAGGAGTGATCTGGCCATCCTTACTGCAGCATGGAGACGAGGTGCTGCAGCAGTGCACTCAGTGGAGATGGAGTAGCTGCAAAGGGGGACCCCACTCCATTGCTCATTTTCCCCATGCTGGGTGCTTGGAAAATAAAAAAATCACATCCACTCACAGCCTCACCTTTGTTAAGCCCAGGTCTGTTCTGATTTCCAGAGCACAGCTGACCAGCTGCAAACCTGGTCCTTGCTGTTTGGCAGCCAGCCCCCAGCACACACAAGGCAATTCATGGCATGTCCCTTTCCACTGTCTCCTGCCAACAGATGTGCTCCTACTTGCAGGACTGCAGAGATGTCCCCTCATTGCTGCTGTTTGGCATTGTAGAGAGTCCTCAGCCTTGCTGGCAAGTAGCAAGTTGAGCCCAGCTGGCTCTCTCAGGGAGATTTTGCTTGCATGAATTCTTGTTCAGTGTTTCCCACAGCTAAAATACAAAACATTGAGGGTGAGAGGCTTAGAGTCTGTGTCATCCTGAAATGCACTGATTATTTTATAGAATTATTACTGTATGAAAGTGCACATCATATCCCCTCTAAAGCAACCTCTGGGGTAGTGATACACAGCAGGAAGGAGAAAGGCTTACCAGGGTTTCATCCCTTTTCAAATTAAAGAGATACTATCACAGATCTGATTGGGTACCAGGCCAGCAGAAGCTTTTCTGACAGAGCTGCTCTCCTCAAAAGTGTTTAACCTCTAGAAATAAACACACAGAAACACAGAACATTTAGGTTGAAAGAGACCTCCAAGATCATCCAGTCCAACCTTTGACCAACACCATAATCTAACTGCTAACCATGTCCTTAAGGACCAGGTCCAAATGCCTTTTAAATGCCTCCAGGGATGGTGACTCCATCACCATCCTGAGCAGGACATTCCAATGCCTGACACCCTCCCAGTGAAAAAATGTTTCCTAACACCCAGCCTAAACCTCCCCTGGCACAGCTTCCATCCATTCCCTCTGGTCCTATCACAGTTCACTAAGGAGAAGAGGCTGTTCCCCTCCTCACTCCAACCTCCCTTGAGGGAGTTGAAGAGAGCCATAAGGTCTCCCCTCAGCCTCCTTTCTCCAGACTAAAACAGGTAAACAGAGATATATTCTAGATATTTTCTGTTCACTGGAACATCCATTCTACTTACCTTATAGTCACCACTTTTTCAAGTTGACAGAGGTTTTTTTACAAACTATTTTTGCAGCAGCAAGAAAGTAGCATAAGTAATCAAATAGACTTTCATTATCTTTACCTGCTTATAAATTATTAGAGTTTAACTACATGTGTAACAACAATCATTGCTCGTAGATACATTATTGTAGCTATTGATGTGCTTAAGTGTAGATAAGGAATATGGCAAATACAGAGGAGAAAATTGGTCAAGACAGACAAACTTCAGTGTGTCTGTGTGTGTGTGTATGCACACGTCCTTTTAGCAAACCAGTATTTAGATAAAAGATATTCTGGAGCAAGGAGCTCACCTGTTCCTTCAGTTCTTTAACATTTGTTTAAAGCATTGTGCATTTAAAAGGCAATAGGATCACCTCTATAATGGCAAATATCAACCTGCAGAGATTTCCTCTGGTCAGTAAAAGTGCCAGAACCCCACAAATTTTTATCTTGGCATCAGAGCAGACAGGCATTAAGGCAGGAGAGAAGCTGCTGATTTGACACAGAAATGTCCAATAAGCAGTTGTGCTGTCACTGCTGCCCCTGTTTCACCCCATTTCACTGGGCAGGGGGAAACAAGAGATGCTGCAATGAGGAAAGGTGACTTTGAGTAGTGCAGAGCATGACTAGCAGCCAAGTAGTAGATGGGAGATTGAATATAACTGATGAAGAAGCTTGAGGAGGCAGCACATAGCAGAGAAGAAGAGGTGAATTGTGCAAAGGAAGTATAGGACCAGTCCAGAGGAAACACAGGGAGGGACAGGGCAGAAATTTGTGCAAAGGAGCTGGCAAAAACCCCTTGAGTGAGGGCTGGCTAGTGTGTGGTAGCTCCTTGCCATGATAAGGTCTCTTGGCCCTTGGCAAACATGTCACTCCTCTTGTCCTGGACAGGGCTCTCCATTTATATGCTCACTGCAAGCACACAGAGGATTGAGCTTTACCAGAACACTGCACAAGCTACAGATGCTTCCCTCCTACCTCTCAGCCACTGGGAGTTTTTGTAGAATCATTCAGTTGGAAGGGACCTTAAAGATCATCCAGTCCCCTGCATGGGCAGGGACACCTCCCACCAGGCCAGGCTGCTCAAAGCCCCATCCAAGGTAGCCTTGAACACTTCCAGGGAGGGGGCAGCCACATCTTCCCTGGGAAACCTGTTCCTGTGTCTCACCACCCTCACAATGAAGAATTTCAACCTAATACTTAATCTAAATTTACCCTCTTCCAGTTCAAAGACATTACCCCTTGTCCTACCACTACATTTCCTTATAAAAAGTCCCTCTCCATCTTTTCTGTAGGCCACTTCAGGTACTGGAAGGCTGCTATAAGGTCTCCCTGGAGTCTTCTCTTTTCCAGGCTGAAAAAACCCAACTTCATAGGAGAGGTGCTCCAGCTCCTTGATCATCTCCTCTGGACACACTCCATGTCCTTCTAATGTAGAGGGCTCAGAACTGGACACAGTACTCCATGTGGGGTCTCACAAGAGCAGAACAGACAGGGAGAATCACCTCCCTTGATCCACTGGCCACAGACTTCCACTAGTTGCTTGCAGAAGGGCAATGCATAAGCTCTTTCCATCCTGCCAAACAAGATTTTTTAAAAGTGCTTCTAAATGTTGCAATTTCAAATTTGCAGACACTTATTTTCCCTGAACAAATGGTAAAGAGGATGCATTTTTGCTTCCTACAGTTAGTGCCAGCTAAGTGCCTCCCTTGTCCTCTTCTCTGCCCTGGGGTGACAGAAGTGATGCCCTTCCTATTGTCCCTTGTGTGCACCTCTCCTCCTCTCAGTCATTGTCTCAAGCAGTGACCTCTCTCTGAGTCTTGTACCCACACGGCCTGCACACAGGGCTCCTCGCTGTACCTCAGCACAAGCAATGGGGCACTCAGAGCTGAAGGTCCCTCTAGGACACAGCAGAATGCATGGCCCAGGGGATGCTCTGCCCATCACTGCTTTCTTAGACACTGACATTATGGCAATTTCAGAAACAGCGATTTTAGGATCATGCTGGATGAATTATGTACAGGTTTGAGCTATTTCTGACTCCCACTGGGAATCAGCTTGCAGAAGATAAAATACTGAAGGAATGAGAAAAGTCAAACCCTCTAGGAAGCTACAGCTCTTTGTTTCTGACTTTGCTGCTCTGCTCTCCATGGAGATCCCATCCCTCCTACAAGAAAAAATGGGATTATCAAAAATGGGACGTGAGTATCCCAGTAAAAGAAAACAAAAGCCAGAGCTTTAAAACCCCACATGTGCCTCTGCCAGGAGTGCCACAGCACTACCAGCCACCAGGAGCAGCAGGTAATACCCTTGTGTGTATAAGACCATTTTCATTGCTTGGCTTTGTTTTGGGTTTTTTTGTGTGTTTTCATTTAATTCATTAATTTAAGCAAAACCTAAGGTCTTTTTTGAAATACCAGATGCTGAAAAACACCCCCTGCTCCTACAGGGTGTTCATAACCAGGCAGGTGGGTGGAAAATGGCACCTGGCACTGTGAGGCCCGAAGTGCCTTTCTCCAGTAGATGCTGCCTGCCTGCCAGACTGAAACAAGCCCTGGACAGGGTGCCATGGAACTGGAGGAACCATCTGCTGGGCTGGATCAGGCCCTGCTTCTGGCTACAGATGCTCATCAATGCCTCTTTCAGAGCAGCAAGTTTAGCATGAGACACCTGAGCAACCAACCCAAGCTTCCAGGCTATTTGTACATCCTGTGGTTTCCTGATGTGCCTGTGCCTGTGCAGGTGCCCTCAGCTTGGCAGCTCCCCCTTTCACACCCTGCAGAAACAGGACCCACATCTTTACACAAACTGTGTGTTTTGGAAGAAAATTTAACTTCACAGGTACTGAGTGAGCCAGTCCTTGATGCTTCAGCAACTTCACTATGCTTGGCAGCATGGGTTCTGCATTTTTTTCATCAGAGAAACGGCTGTAAAGAGCTGCCATGGGTGAGCTGCTCTTAAAGAACATCAGAATTTATTTTTCTTGTGCTCATATGACTTAGAGGGAATAACACTGAAGAGGAAAACTACATATTTGGAGACAAAGATGTGCCTTAAACACATCCTAAGTGTGTCCAGAGAGTCCTGAGCATCCATATGAGCCCAAGTGGGGGACCTTATTTCTCCCACTGGAGAAGTTCATTGGGACGGTGCAGGAGATGCCAGTGAGGGGCAGGAGGCTGCAGCTCCCCATGCCATGAGTTTAACAACCTGATTTTCTTTAAGCACCATGAAAAAAACCCAAAGACTGTCATTACATGCCTGCCACACAGTCACACAGGTACTGCAAGCTCAGGGTGGCCAAACTGCACCCTAGCCTGGCTCTGCTGCCCATTGGTCACAGCAGTGCCACCAGGCAGTGCCCGCCTGGGGCTCAGCACCATCCCTGTGCCTCACAAGGATGGGACAGGGCCTGGGAGCTGGCACTGATGCCATGAAGCTCGTCACCCCAAAGTGCTTGGAGGAGGGTGCTGTGGGCTGGCTCTGTGGCATCATGCAAGCTCGCAGGCAGCTCTGGCTCTCACACAGCCCGTGTCCCTGTGCCTGGTTGCTGGCCATGATACTTAAAACTACCACTGCCTTCATGCCAAAACCATGGGATCTTCCCTGACACCCTGCAGCATCCCCTGTGCTTGTGGGTCAGGCTGGATGTGAGCTCCACAAAGCACACGCCATGCCCATTAGTGGTAATCACTGTTTACTCTGCATCCCTTCCTGTCTGCCCGCTTGCTGCAAGTTAAAATAAATGAATAATATTTACATGAATCCTGCATTCGTTATCCCTAGCAATTTCCCTTCAAGTAGTTATGATGAGCACATTCATTGGCACTAATTAATCATCCTGCTTGTAATTTGGCCAGGATTCAGACAGAAGAACCTGTTTTCACAGCAGCTAATAAGCAGTAGTTTATTGCTGCCCTTTCAGGTGTCCTGTAGCTGCAGACTCCTTCCCAGCACAGAAGCCATGAATGTCTACTTCTCTTGGCACGTGCTCTTGGTTAAAGAGATGGTACTTAACAAATAGGTCAGGTCAGTTGAGTCAGCCTTAACCACTATGAACAGTTTTTCTGTTTCATCAAGGGAAAACCAGGTAGAGCAAGCATCTATCTGCCAGTTCCACCCAACACCATGCAGCTTGAGTGCATTAAACAGCACCTGAAGCCCAGAGATGTATTCACAGGCCCTGGCCTAAAACTCAGTGCAGGCTTAGGAAACCAAATTACACCATGACCTTGAGCATGCATCATGCTGACAGCCCTTTCAGGTTACATAGCTGCCCCATGCTCCTGGGGTTCCTGCTGAGACCAGACTTGTGGTCACTGGGCCAGCAGCACCATGGGTGTCAATGGCAAAATGGGGAGCTGAGGGATAAAGGCTGCAAGAGTTTGCCAGGTTCCCCAGGTCTACATGGGCAGCTGGGCACTCCTGCCTCAGCAAGACAGGAATTAAATTAAAACCTGGCCCAAAAAGGGTGCATGGGCCGGGCTGACTCACACCAGGATGCCAGATGAAGGGGCTCATCTTGCTAGTCAGAGAAATAGCAAGGCTGGGAGAGGAAGCTGGAGCTGAGGTTTCCACCCCACTCTTGCCAGCACACCCAAATGCTGGAAGGGAACATTGTCACCCAGGGACAAGGCAGGAACTGCTCCCAGGGAGAGCGAGGGGATTTGCTTGTCAATGAGCCCCTGTAATATGAAAGGGTTTGTTCCGGTGCAGGCGAGGACAGTGGGCACGTAGCCCTAGGAGAGATCTTGCCAAGTCCCTCCTTATGGCTAAGATACTAAGCTTCTGCTAAAACCCTCAGTTAATAATAGTTAATAGCTAATAGCTAATAGGAAAAGAAAGAGAATTGTGTTTGATAGTCCTGGTCAAGGCCATATCAAGACCTGATCTGAGGTGGCCCCTGAGCCAGTGCTACCCAGGGGTGATGGAAAGCTGCAGTGGGTTTGCTATGGGTGACAGCATCACTGTGCAGCAGCACCATCCCTGCCTCACAAGATGCCCGAGCATCCCTATCCTACCTCTCCACTCACAGCATCCAAATGTGCTTCATGCCTGGATACCCAGCTGCCAGGCTGAGGGAAAAGCCAGGGCCAGGTTAGGTCTGTCTCTCTTCCCCCACAGAAACAGTCCTATTTGCTGACAAGTGCTTCTGGCTGTCACAGGAGAAAAGCAAGTCTTGGTCCCTCCAGTTTTGCTCACTGCTGATGATGGTGACCCCTATGGGTGTCCAGCCATGGGCTCAAAATTAAAAGAGCCTCACAGCTGCACGGACCAGGCAGTAAGCCCAGAGCCTCCCCATGTGCAGTTGGATGAGGAGCCACCACCACTGGGCAGCACATAAGGACTGCCCCAAAACAGCTGCTGTTAGCAGCAGTGCCAATTCCTTTGTCTCCAGCATTTTGGAAGAAGATCTGTGAAAAAAGGTGTTTTGTTCATTTGTTTGTTTGTTTTTACGATCCAGATTGTTTTTCCTCAGTCAGTACTCCTTGTGCCTTCAGGAAGATTGTAACCAGGCAGAGGAGTGCTCAGGCATTACAACACTCATGTAGCTTTGCTTCTTGAAAGGATGGCTGCCCCCTGGCCTCAAGCAGTTATTTTGCTCAAAACATGGCCAAGCAGCTGTACAAAACAAGCTGTGGACTCTCAGAGAGGTGCTGCAAGTTTATTTGGTATTTAGCCAGGCACCAGGTTGTCTTTCATCAGCGATCACTCACCTAAGGATGAGGCTAAGGCAGGCCTGGATGTTAAAATCTGCATTTTGATTCCCTACATGCTTCACCACATCATCAGAGAACATCAAAAACAAAAAAACAAACTAACAAAACCAAAACAAAACCTGAAAGCAAATTTAAAAAGTGACTTGTAGGTTTGGAACTGGGTGGAGATGGTTTATCAGACACTAATGCAGACTCAGATTCTTCTTCCAAGATGCAGATAATTTCACGTTGATTATATGAGGGCATCTCTCCCCTTTCTCAGGCACAGGTTTCATCTAAAGCCCAATTTTCTCTGTTAGCTGCACAGGGCAAGGCCAGAGCAGGCACTATGCTGGGGGCTGAGAAGGGCAGTTTTATAGTCTGTAAGGCTACAGAAACCAAAAGCATTGAGAATTTTCTACCACCCTCTCTTCAGGTTCTGCTCTAAAGTCTGGAGACACTTCACCTCTACCAGCCTCCTCTGTAAGCTGAGTTTTTGCAACAGATAGTTCCTTACTTCTCCTTCAGACTGGGAGCTTTTAGGGCTCCATTTCAGTTTTCCTCCCAAACCACTTACTGCATAATGAAACCTGACATTTTGATGTACTTCATGTTGCTCCAGGGAGGTGGAGCTTTAGAAATACATCAAATCTATCAAGAGCTTGCAGCACAGCTTTCATTGCCCTCTGCAGCCAGCTGCCATGCTAATGGCCAGCAAGAGGGTTCCTCCACTCTGGGCTGACAGAGCAAATTAACCCTCCTGACTTCTCTGCTGAAGGGAAAAGCTGCGCTCTGGTACCAGCCCAAAAGAAATTACAGCTGAACACGGGAGAGGCAGAATGTGGTGAGGGAGGAAATTAATGGTGAGCTGTGTCACTCGCTCCTCACCAGGCTGAGGGAAGCCTGGTTGAAGCAGGGTGCTGCCCTCACACTGGGTTACATCACAGCACCATCCTGCCCACCTGCAGACAGGCAACCAGCGTTGCTTGCTATTAGGAAAACACAGTGCTGTATCACTACCCAAAAATGAATGTGTAGCACTGCCAGTGGTTTCGGTATGCCTGGGCTCCAGCTTGTCTTCTCCAAGGGCTCTTCTCATTCTCCATTTTTCATTCAGTTTCTATTTTGACACTCAAGAGGTATGGCTTTAACCAGGTCTTTTGAGAAAAGCAAGCCTTCTCTCTTACACTGCACATACACATGCAAGAGCAGCATTTGAAACTCAGATTTTAACATAACTTGATAAGGGAAAAACAAATTACAATCCTGTGGAAATTTGAAGTTGGAGATAGTGAGTAAGAATCTTGATGTCACCCTCATGACAGGACAGGCTCGTAAATGAAGCTGGCCTGTATCAGGCAATCCCCTGACTGAGAGGGACTCCAGAATCTCATCTCTCCTGGCTCACACATCTGCCTGTTCACAGCACTTCTGCAAAATTCTGGCAACAGACAGAAACATGCTCCAGAAGCATGTGCAGCTTCTCTGTTGTCCTCTGCAGCAACACCTTCACGTTACAAACAGCAGCTCTGGCAGGTACCAGGAGGGCTGAAGAGTTCAATGCAGAAAGGCCCCAGAGGGTACCATGACTCTGTAGATGCCCTTTGGTCCACAGAAAACACAGCATAAATGAGGTTATGGCAATGAGCAGCTTTGTCTGCATGCAGCACCGTCTCCCTGTGATGTTCTTCACCTCCAGAAGTCTACTTGGTTAGAAGCATGAGCCTCCTGTCTGATTTTCTTCCACGATAAGGCTTTTAACAACTGCGTATACAACGAAGTAAATATTCAACCAGCTCAGAGCTAGCTTGCAGATGAAATATCTTCAAATCTTTCTTCTTTCCCTTTTAAAAACGAAAACCCACATACGCAGCCTGAAGGCAAAAAGATTGCTCATTTAGCACGTCCCTCTGCTCATCAGATAAATAAGCAACTACCAGTTTTGTACTTCACAAAAAACGAGGCAAGGCAGCTGCTCTGCAACATACCATGGTATGGTAACATGATGGTGAAGAGCCAGATGCCTGCTGAAGTCTGCCTCCTCTCCTGTGGCTGCTCTTTAGCCCTGTCCTCCAAACAAGTGTGCTGGCATGGGCTGCCCAAGCTGTTTCTGCCCATAAGGGGAGGTAGATGCTGTCTCCCATGTCCTTCCCATCCAGGTAAGGAAGTTTTTATTTGTAAGACCAAGCAAACCACACCTGCAAATGGCATTTTTGGGGGCGAGCAGTGGCACTCAGTTTGGAGCAGTGTTTTGTTGCAAGCAGAAGATCCAAGATGGGACTGAAATCTTTAAGCTTCTCAGGTGTGAAGAGCTGAAACTTGAGAGACAGAGGAAAAAAAAAAAATAAAAATTAACCCTGCACTGCTTTAAGCATGGCTTTGGCTGCCTACTAAGTGTTAGTGACCACACTGCCTCTCCTTCCACCTCCTGTTCTGGTGGAGTAACACAGCTGGGTCTCACCAACAGCTCAGCATCTGCTCTGATAGCACCAGGTACTGAACAATTGCCCCACAGGACAGGTTACAGCTGCCAGTCTCTTGCTTCCAAGCATTTTGTCAGGGTGGGTGCTCATATTCATGCATTTTAAGTAAATTGTACATTTGTCTTCACAGCTGTTGGGCCCACAAGTATAAGGATTTGCTTAAAGAGTTTTAACTGTTTCTTCTATTAATTGCATTGCAAAAGCAATGGGGCAGCACCTAAAACCTACAGTTTTCCTCCTTGCCCTTAGCTTATAGGCAAAGAGCAGAAGCTGACCGCCCTTCCCTCCATACCTTTCCCTCTTTCGACTGCAGCACGTGAGGCAGAGAGCAGCCATTTTCCTTCCATGGGTGCTCCTCTGTGAACCCCGGGGGAAGCAACCTCCACTTCCACATTAGATACAAGCATTCCCTTTTCTGTGGTTGCTGCCCAGCTTGGAAGAGCCACCCTCACTCACTATTGCAGTGAGTTTCATGCCTTGGCCTCAGCGTGGAAGCGGAGGCACCACACAGCCCCCATCTCGGCAAAAGGAGAGGACAGAAAATGGCTGCAGCCCATCCTCTGGGGAGCTCCCCGCTTGGCAGCTGCCAGCCACAGCAACTCTGAGAGCCCTGACTACCTCAGGCTGCTCCATTCCAAACCTGGAACACAGAGATCTTAAGCAGAGCTCAAGGTATTGACAATGCCAAGCCAGCATGCAGAGGGATGCAGCATCCGCAAGAGGAAAGGGAAACCAAAGGCCTCTTAGATAGGATGAATAAATCTGGGTAAAGCAGAGAACATAAAGATTTAGGGAGGGTTTATGAAGGTACTGAAGAGCTTCCTTGAAGGCTGCATCGAATGCTGCTCTTTGAACTAAGCTCCACTTGACCCCAGTCACACCCCTGGGAACATCCTGTGCTCGTCCTGGGGACACAGCGTCTGAACCAGGCAGATGTCACCCGGGCTCTGACGCACTGGGGATTTGGACCATTTAGAGCTTTGCAGAGCATAAGCTGTACCTTACATCCACCTGCTAAAAAAGCCCTGACAGCCATTAGCAGCCAACATAGCCCAGGAAACACTCTCCATACCTCCATGGCCTCTGCAAATACCCAGCACAAGCAGCTACCCAAAGTACAAGAGAAAAATCTCTTCTGCAGTGTCACTTTAATATTTAACCCTGGTTTAGCTAGCTCCACGCCATTACACACAAAGCGTGCATGCAATTCTGCTCTTTTTTATTTGTGTATAGTGACAGCCTCAGTTGCTTGGCCACTAACACAACTTCACTTCAAACTGTACATATGCTGCCTTTTCTCCACAGACAAACACCCATGAAATGCAGCTCTTCATGTCCAGATAGCACTGCAGGATGGATTTGCACCCATATCCCTGGCACTTTCCTCCCTCACCCTGAGCTAGCTCAGGGTGCTGCTTCTGCAAGAAACAGGAGGTTAGGCCTGGTCACCAGATCCCTATCTATGAGAAGGGAAAACTGCTCAGGCAAAGAAAGGGAGCCAGGAGGAAAGGAGCACAGTGATGACTCCAAACCCTGCCCTGGGCTTCTCTAGCATTGCCCTGAATCACTTGTTTCTATGTGACTCAACTCCCTTTCACCTTATCTGTCCTTTTAAATCTCAATTTGTTAGAGAAGGCAGGTCTAGGCATTTATACGAAGTGAAGCAACAAAGGAGCCCTTACCTCAGCGGGGTGGTGGGGCTGTCACTGCCAGAGCTGGGGGACATGTTACAGCCCTGCAGAAGAAGCACTGCTCCCTGGCTGCACCCCGACCTCCCTGCCCACAACCTGGGCCAGGGGACACGCTGCTTCTTCAGGGCAGTCACAGGGTCCTTGGTGAGAAGGCCAGTGTCATCTGCTTGCTCAGAGGTTCCTTGCTCCAAGTGCCACATCCTTCTGCCAGCTCCTGGGAGCCCAGCAGTTGCAAGCCCTGCTGGGAAGGTTATGGTTACTGCATCAGGCAGAATATTCCTCTGCCTACATAAACTGCTTCAGGCATTGAGGAGAAACACCCTCTGGTGAGGAAAGTCCTCTTCCCACTACCACAAGCTGTCATGGTACTAACGCCCACAGATGTGCTATTTTAGCCATATGTGGATGAACAGGTGGGGCCATGTGTCATCTGGGATGCAACCATCCCAAAGGGAGCAGGCTATGCCAAGATGTTTGGCACATAAACTCCAAGCTAGAGAAAATCTAATTATTGCACTCTGATGGCAAGGCCAATCAAACCAACATCAGCATTGCTGCTAGAAAACAGGAAATCATTTCAGAGATCGGATAATAGTTCTCCCACCTAGGAAGAAACACAGTGCAAGTGAGAATGCATGGCAGAGCAAAGGGATGGCAACAGGGGGAAACATCCTTGTGTGAAAACACCGGATACGCATAAAGAAAATATCAGCAACTTTTAGAATCTCTTCTTCCATTTTTTCCAAAAGCATAATAATTTAAACTTGTAGCAAAGAAGTTAACTGTAGCCCCAGCTACATGAGGGAAAATATTGCCAGCTGATGGAAGGAGTCAATTCTTCCATCTGCTCAGCTCTAGTGGTGGCACACCTGGAATACTGGCTCCAATTCTGGGCTCCCCAGTACAACAGAGACATGGACATACGGGAGAGAATCCAGTGAAAGGTCACAAGGATGATTAGGAGGCTAGAGCATCTCTCTCATGAGGAAAGGCTGAGAGAGCTGGAAATGTTCAGCCTGGAGGACAGTAGGCTCAAGAGGGACCTCATCGATGTGTGTAAATACCTGAAGGAAAGGTGCAAAGAGGATGGTACCAGGCTCTTTTCACTGGTGCCCAGTGACAGGACCAGACAGAGGCACTTACCCAAACACAGGAGGTTCCCTCTGAACTTTTTCTCTGTGAGGGTGACCCAACACTGGTACAGGCTGCACAGGGAGACTGTGGAGTCTCCATCCTTGGAAATATTCAAAAGCCACCTAGATATGTTCCTGGGCAACCAGGTCTGGGTGGTCCTGCTTAAGCAGGGAGCTGGACCAGATAACCTCCAGAGATCCTGACAGTGTCAGCTACCCTATGACTTCACACAGGGGGCAGACAGGCACCACGTTCCTTCCCCTCACTTTCTATAAGCACAGCAAGATGGAGAAAACAGCTCACAGTTTTCTACAGCAACAGAGTAGATTCAACAGATAGAGAGGTAGAAGGGACCTTGTGAGGCACTGCTGGTCCCTTGCTACTGCAGTAAACCACATTACATATGTTCTCTCGACCAACAAGCTCCCTTTTAACCCTGCCCAGGTTGTCACTGCATGCTTTAACAAATAGCATCAGCCACAAAACCAGCAGGGGCAGAAGCTGGCCTCAGGCAACCTGTGACCTGTATGCCAGGCACTGATGCTTGCACAGATGGGAGGACTACACACACCTCTGATGCTCTTCTGACACAACCAAAACAGCCTCTTAACACAGGTGCTGCCAAAGAGCACTGGATCCAAGGCAGAAACTGCAGATAAAAGCTTCTCAGGCAGCAGATTCAGTGCCAGGTATTCACTGCTGAGCCCCACCTACCCCACCAAAGCCAGGTGACAGGAACCAGACATGCTGATGCTTGCTGCTACCGGCAGTCTGCAGACTCTGTACTCAATCTACCAACAAATGGCAAACTTCACCCAAACCCACCTGTACCTCAGGGTGATCCTCCACACACACCCTCACCAGCTCCAAGCTACCCAGCCTGCTCAGGATGGGTTTGCAGAGGCACAGCCAGGCAGCCAAAGAGCTCACAGCATTTTTTTTAAGAACTTCTGTAGGGCGGCCAAGAAGCACAGGGCATTTCAGATGAGGCGTAGCTCCTTCCCCACGTCTGGTTTTGGGACAGCATGGAGGGAAGTTACCTGTCTCCAAAACTACACCACAGGAGCCTCCAGAATTCACAGGTGTGAAGGATCGCAGATTGCACTTTTCATCCCCAACTTGTACATGTTCACCAGTGACAGCAGTAACCAGTTTTCCTTTCCAAAGTGTTCCTGTCCCTTGGAACACAGGGTGACAGGGACTGTGTTAGCACTGCACTCACCCACTGCTCAAGACCTGCTGTTATCACCTATAAGCCCAAAGCCACCACCTTCCACTGCTGAGCACATGGGGGCTGCTTTGCTTTAGGCAGGAGAACTGCCCTGCACTTGTTTGAATAGTGTGAAGTATTTCCTGCAACAAGTAGAATGGGTTTATTCACAAAAAGAAGAGGTTTTCTTGGACTTGCCAAATTTACTCCATTAAGGGAAGTAACAAACCCCTTTCATCACATTGCACTACAACACTAGGATGCAAGGCCCACAACAGAGGGTAACTTTGCTTCCAGAGACCTCACGTGATAGGAGCTACATCCATCACTAGAAGTCAAGAGATAATTGTATTCAATAGGCTTTTTCATGCATTCCTCTACTTACACACTACTCTGTCACTGCTGCAAAAGATTAAACAACTCTCTTCTGTAAAATCCAGGTTGGGGCTTCAATTTTTTAAGACATCCCTACTCAAAATGCCAAGTTATATGTAAGAAAGCTCAGATCAGATGCACACAATGAGGAACACCATTACCAAGTGGTTGCTTTGGCACAGGTAATATTTCACAGGCAATTAGAAAGTTAATTTAGAAAGCAATGGAACTCTGAAGACTAAGGTTTAGATTTCTTACTGCTAATTGAGTTTAAAAATATTTTCAGATGTGTGCAGTACAGTGGAGCCTTTCCTTCTGCATCAGGCAGTGAGCTCCACAGCACTTTGAATGCTCACAATACACTGTGAGGCCATGTCCTTCCTCCCAAACAATGTTTATTAGCATGTTCATTTTCTCAGTGTGGCAATTAGCTCTGTTGTCTTCTTTACGTACACATCCCACAACCCACCATAACACCACATCCCTGTCAGACAGGAGAAGCAGGCTCAGCCCTCCATTATTCACCTTATCTTCCAGAGCAAAACCCTGATAAGGCAAGTATAAAGTAAGCCAGGTAGGGGAGGAAGGACATTACTCTATCTATATATTTATATATACAGAAGCAGGTGTCCCATCTCATTTTGGAGCTGTCACTCTGGAGAGACAGCAGAGACTTGGACTGGGGCAAACAGGTAGCAGAGGGAACCAACTGCTCTTTCAAGCAGACCAAGCAGGTCCCCTTCAATCATTGCTAGAGCTTTGTAAGGCAGCAGAGCCTTAACTGTTCCTACAACACAGACTGCAATTAAATTTGCACACAGTTAACAGCTTTTGGAGAAAAAAAATCTAAATAGTAGGCCTAGCCAGAAGCCAAAGTGTTTTTAGTTAGCTAAGCCACTCACACCTGGAATAGAGCTGGACACATCTACATTTCATCAGCAAAAAAAGACCACCTAACAAAGGTCAACAGATGCTCTTGAAAATCTGACTGTCAAAACACTTAAGCCCTTGAACTCATTAGCTTTATGCCTCAGAACATCTGAAGAAAATGAACTCTTGCTTTCTGCCTGAACACTTGTTAGGCTGGGGCTATCATCTTGTGTGAAAGGATTTGTAAAGGTTTCTTTTAGATTCAATTCTTACCATCTAATCCAGTTAACCTCTGTGTAACTGAGAATGACCCAGAACAGGGGGTGGGAGGGGGTGCAAAATCGTGTCTCTTTGCATCACTTTGGGTTTTGTTGCTGCTTGGTAGCTTTTCATGCTTGCAGAAATTAAGCTGAGACAATTTCTTCAAATATTAGATATAAATAGGCCCATGTTTTACAAACTTAGAACAACATCCCAGTTGTCGTGATCTGTGTTATAATTTTAATATTTTGTTTATGAGGAAATCTCAGCCTCTGCTTCAGAGACGACGCATAGAATTGCATGTGTTTGATATGTAAGCTTAAGGAAGAAACTTACTCAAGAATCAATTATTTTTTAAAAGTGTTTACACCACCAGTGGAAAGATATTCCACTTAGGCAGGCTAAACACTTAGATGGACTAAGCAACCCCAAAACCCTTCCTGCCCCTTGGCTGATTATTTCACCATCAATTCAGTCCATTTACATTGTTAGCTTTTATCCTTAATGTGTCCAAATGCACTTGGAAGTTCTTTGATTTTTACTCCGGGCACAGGTAATATCTCACAGACAATTAGAAAGTTAATTTAGAAAGCAACGGAACTCTGAAGACTAAGGTTCAGATTTCTTGCTGCTAATTGAGTTTAAAAATCTTTTCAGATGTGTGCGGTACAGTGGAGCTATCACTGTACAGGAGATCCCTGCACTCCCCAGCAGCTCCCAGCTCCATCCCAGCAAAGGAACAGAGCAGAGATTCTTCGTGGTGAGAGCGTGGAGCACCCGGTGAGTCACAAGAGCCAGCGCTGGCAAGGGGCTGGCTGCAGGCACAAACAAGTGGTTCAGATTTCATCAAAAGCAAGGCAGTAAAAAGCCAAGAGACTTTATAATACTTACTACAATAATTTGCGACTCAGCCGGGGACGGGGGAGGGGGAAATCAGTACCCTGACTCTTTTACAGCTGGATCTGCTAACAGAACCAGGCATTCTCCTACCCGTCCAGTGAAATTACAGGAAAATACAAAAAAATACAGTAACACAATCTCTATAATCTGCTTCCGCTTGAACATCAACCAGCAACTATCACAACCACAGTCTCATTTGCATTAGGAGATTAGGAAAAGAGTAATGCCCCTTACCCCCCAGCAGGGACAAAGCCCCACATAATTGTAAGATTTCTCATGTCATTTTCATAATTTTGCCTGTTAAAGAAAGAAGGTCTTAGAAACTTCGCTGTAAACTCAGCATTCCTTAATCCACTTGCTCATGCTGATAAACTGTATTTTAAACTAAATAACAGTGCTTGACCCCCACAGATTACTCATTAGCTACAGGAAGCTCAGAGGCATTTAACCCGATACAAAAACACTCTAATTTAGCTTAACATAACAAGGGCAGTTTAGGTGCAGAGGCTAAAATTAATAGGGTTCAATTAAAAGCTTAAGAGACTCTTCCCTTTCCTTTAGTACTTCCAGCAAGTGAACTAAAAACTACCAGCAAAGAGTGCGCATAAAATACACAGACAATGATGGTACCTAAACACTATTTTAAGATCTGGAGGGCATAGAAGCTCCAGAAAAAGTACCCAGTAACTCCTCAGTCCAACACAAAAAGAAGTTTTGTCTTCATCAGTGGTCTGACTGGGCCCAGAGCAGACACCTGCAAAGCTGGGGCTGGGCTGCTCTGCACCCTGCCACACATGGGGTGTCCTCCAGCCTCTGCCAAGAGCTCAGACATGGGGTCAATGAAAACCAAACTTCACAATAGCTTTGGTCACCCTTGCTTTAAACAGTTACTCAAATGCCTAAGAGGCTTCTAAATCTGTAACTACGTTTATTTCCAACTCCCAGTTCATTAATCCTTCCTGAGAATGAGTAAGATTGTTGCTAAAATACCCACCAAGATAAAAACCAGCCACTCTGTTTTCTGACACCCTTGAAGGCACTCAGTTAAAAAAAAAAAATTAAACACATAGGCTTGAAGCTACATCATATATTTGTAAATAAAATAATTTGACAGAACAAGATTACAACGTATGAAATGAGCCCTTTCAGGAGTAAGTACAAGAGAAGTCTATGTTAAGTCCATTTTGTAAAGTTTTAAACAAACACTGCTGAGGAACAGGAGTAGTATCATACAACACTTTTTCTTTTAATGCTTTCTCAAAAACCTTGGACCACATAGATCAATTTCAGATGAAAAATCCCACACTTACTCATTGGTTTGGTTACAGCTTCAAGGATCAGTGCAGCACAGTGCAAGTTTCATTCACAGATAAAAAGATATTTGAAGAAGGTACAAGAACATTCTGCAAAATATAGGATGTGATCTAACTCTTTGCCCTCTTCCCACCCCCTAAAAAGTGCTGAAAAGTAAGCACAACATACAGAAACACAGGGAAAAGAATACAAGGAGAGACTCTTTAACAAGACAAGTTAATATTTAACAGCTTAGGAAAGAGGAAACAATTACAGCAGGAAGAAAGTTACTGTTAGTCACTAGAAGATATGTACAAGAGAGGTTTGTACTTTAAGTCTGTAGAAAAACTGAAACTGACAAGTCTCCATACCTGAAATATAAATATTTAAGAGAGGTACAAAAAGGAAGCACTACTAACTGAAAGTGCCCTCTCAGAACAGTCTATTTTCCCCTGCTGCAGGTCACCATTCCCACCATCTTTCAGGGAATAAGTGTATGTAACTACTTATTTCAGCTACACTTTCATTATATACAATTGCTTATTGCTTATCTGGCAATTTTACAGCATATTCCTCGTTCATGCTCTCTATCAGAAAGCATTTTCCCCTTTTTATGTTTATTTCAAAGTACATCAGATACTCTTCAGTGCTTTTAAAAAGCCCTTACTTTTAGAAATTGCCCAAGCTAAAAATATTGATGCAATTTTCACCTGAAGCAATGTCTTGCAGACTTTTAATGGAGTGCCTCCCTAAAGATGCTAAGTGCATCTTTAGCTACCAGAAATCTCATAGATGGCTTTGAAGTGCTTTGCTAATTATTGTAAAAACATTATGACTGACATTTACAGTGTACAGAATGGGAGACCAGTGCAATATGCAGCATTGATTGTTTATTCAATAAATATATAACCCAATTATTGCCAACCAAGGCAAACAGTGCAGAAATTGTTGCTTAGATATACAAAAGTTTAATTTTTTTATAAAGTCAGTTGCTACTATGTTCATACAATTATTCCAAAGATGTTTTCCTGCTTCAAAATTTACACTACCATTATAAAAATATAGAAACATAGTATTTGGGGTTTAAACATGTCTTTGCAAGTCTAACTTTTACATTTATATGGGAACATGCCATTTCTGTATTCAAGGACGTATTAAAAATAAAAATGAATGTAGAGACATTTTCTGCACCAACAGTTTCATTCTAGTTCTTAAATACATCTTTCTTGGTCCTGGGTATACATTTAAAATGAAATAACTTGCATCTCATATTTATCCTGAGGTTAGCTGTGTAAAAAGGAAAGCCAGTTTTTTACAGATACTTGCAGGCTTTTTGTTCAAAATATGCACTTATTTTTAGGTAAGCCAATAAAACTCCTGGGGAAAAATAAAAAAAAAAACAACCCGACCAATGTTTTAAGAAACAATTTGGTGTCATTTTAGGGAATTATCTGCAAAAACATAGAGTTTATTACATCCAAATGGTTTATCACCCAACCAGAATTTCAGGATGCATTTGCCAAAATTTAAACCTTAGAAAGCCTTCCCAAAAGAAAACCAAGCTTCTCATCTCAAGATCCTGACCCGCAATGCAACTTCTCCAATGAGAACCCCGCTGAAGCCTGTGGGGATCTGCGGAGTCTTTGGGTCTGCCTGCACAGGTGAGGATGTGATCTGAATTTCTGGTCACCCACCGTGGGGTACAGTTATGACCCTGTCAAAGCTCCACTTTGAACACAGCAGTTATTTTCAATAGCACCAACAATCTCTCAGACACCAGCATCAGGCAAATACTCACAACATAGAAAAGGGTTTTTTTCTTCCTGAATCAGCACAATTGGTAAAAGGCACTGCTTGGCATAGGAAGTCATAAATAAGAGCAAAACAGGACAATTTCCAAGTTTTATGACACTTGAGTTTGTAAGTTGTGTCACACTTCAACTTATTATATACCATGATTAGAAAAACAAGATAGTCTAAAGGATTAACCAAAACACCATTGTTCCATGCATGCTTACAGTATTCTTCCCCATAATGGAAAAAAAACCACACAGAACTTAGCAATATGAAACATCAGGAAGTATGGGTTGTTAAATTAAGAAAGTACATCTTATTCTGCAGTCTTCAACAGAAGTCTAACCTTGACACAACTCAAGTATAAGAAGTTGGAAAATACTCGGGTAACGTTTGCAATGGTCTATCCCTGCAGAGGAGTGAAAAACACTATTGTCTACAGAATTCATAGACTGAGGCACATCACAATCGAAGATATTCAGGCATATTTTTATGGCTAGAACACAATTTTTCTGAGGAACCTCACTACAGACTTCCCCAAAAGCAGCTCCATATCGTTCGAAACACAAACTGTGACACAGAAAACAAACGTTTGGTGCTTAATCACTACTGTCTTCATCATCATCATCATCAGATACATCATTTAAAGACGATTTAGGTGACTGGCTGTAGGAGTCTGATCTAGCAGACTGGCAAGCAGTCATCTCCCCAGTAGAAAGAAGGTCATAGCAGAAGTCGCAAATTCGCACAGGCTTGGAAGACTGGCTGGGGAGGAGAAACCTCTTTTCAGAGCAGGGCCCGCACACCACGAAGCCGCACTTGCGGCAGTGATGGCGCCGGTTGACGGGTGTAAATTTTGCTTTCTGACAGCGCATGCACACAGTGGCTTCTGAGTCCGGCACCCAGACAGCTGCGTGCTCATTGCTAGGAGTCTTCCCGCTTTTGGAAAGCAAATCAGAAACACACTTATTTATGTGGTTCATCCACTCAGACTTCTCTGTAGCGGTGGCAGCGTAAACCGCAAACGACTTGGTCGGTGTCTTGATAAGCCACCCATTCCGTAAGTCTCCTTCATCCTGGATGGAATCAATAGTGACGTTTTCCAGAGGGATGATGTGCTGTTTATTGTATTTCTTCTTCTGGATGACAATGTTACCATAAACAAGAATGTCATTGAACAGGAAGAACTGCCTTGCTTTGGGCTTCTTCCTACACAGCTTTGTTAGTACTCCCTCTCCGATCAGAACACGCCCAGGAATAGTCAAAGGTTGACCAGCTGCTCCAAAGCAGTTTTCCACTATACTTATTCTTCTAGTATTTGCCTCACTGTTTGCCAAGCGATCCACCATCTTTCACAAGTATCCTAAAATTAAAAAATAAAAAAATAAAAAAAAATTGTAGTTAGAACAGGACTGATTCAAAAACAGTTGAATCTTCCCTGTCCCCCAAGCAATTCCCCCACAATTCCTTAAAATACGTAACGGAACCTGCTGGCTCAGAGGCAGCAACTTGAGCTGGATTTAAGTAAGTATTAACACCTAAGAATTTTTAGCAACCAATTAGTCTTTTTTTTTTCTAAAGCAAAAATGTTCCATCCAGCTGACAGCTATCTTTATCACACAGACAGCACCTACAGCACTGCACTTGAGAGGTGCTGGCAACAGACTAGGAGGCTTCCCCTCCAGTAAGGTTATTGCATCCTGGTTTAATGCTCATGTGTCTCCTTATATCCTCCTGCACCTACTCTCTGGATGGCAAAAGAAAGTACCATTAATCATTCCAGGTTCTAATACGGACAGAAACAGCAGCTTAACAGAGCAGCTTGGAGACCCATGTTAGCATTAACACAGCAAATAAAACTATATAATTGATACTAACATAGGAAAACACCATTCCCAAAGCTTAGTATTGCTCTTTATTCAGTAAGCCCTAAATCACAGGCCAAAGCCATGAATTTACCTACTAGAAACATTTTGTAGGGGCCACAGCTTGCACTGCCCACCAGTGCTTTCTTGGCACACTCTGTAGCCAGGAGCAGGGAGCACGTCATGGCTGGTGGCCCATCACCTGCTTGCTGCAGCCTTCTTTTTGCAGGGACCTCAGTCTCTCCCTCATTGCCTGCTTGAACCACATCTGCATTCACCACAACCAGGCAGCACACACAAGCAGACCAGCACAGAGGACAAGTCACACAGTTTGCAACTTCTCCTGAGAAAGAGCAAGTAACCTACCCACCTGAAACTTGTGCAGGGAAGCTTTCTACTTCAGGAAGTGCTGATAAACTAAAAATGGACTAATTACAGATTATAACTACCCTTTGTCCCTACCCCAAGGATAAGATTCCTAAGGCATCCAAGGGTGAACTGAAAATAACAAGTTACTACAGTGATTAGTACCTCAGCAAACCACTCTAGCCTTTTACCCAAGAGTCTCCTGGGTAGAAATCAGCCAAAGGAAACTCCTATCAGTCTGATCCACGTTTGCTTTTGCCACAAACCACATGCTTGGTGGAGTAGTGAGACAGCCAGCAGAGGCAAGTACTAAGGACAGACTTGTTTCTTGACATGCAGAAGACAGCTCTCCCTGTGCCTTCCTTTCCAGCTACCACAGGGCTGATGCTCACAACACCCTTTGGTACCACCACTGCTTTGAACAGGCTGAAGGAAAGCGCAGTAGAAAATACTACCTGCCCCTCCCAACTCTATCCCAGTCTGGGAAGTTATCTATGTTCAAGCAGTCTCTTGCCATCAATACAACATCACCTTATAACAGAGATGAAACTAGGCTGAGATTTGATGCTGCTCAGGCTCTTGCTCTGCCATAACATAATCCAATCAATCTTGTTCCTATGAATCTGGTATTTCCTTACTAAATAGAGATGAAACTTGATAGAAATGTGGTGGCAGAGAAACTTCTCATGAAGGCACATCTAAATAACTATGTTACCCATGACTACACAAATCCACATGCCTGATGTTGTGTGATTAAGAAGTAACTTACAAGCTACTGCTTTGAGAGTTTAATTAGTTCCACACTAGAAGAGTCTGACAAGTGTTTCCTCTGATAGATCTAAACTGACCTTTAAGCTCTGCACATGACACCAGCTTGTACAGAAGTCTGACACTGAAGACAGAAGAACTATTAAAAGATATTACTCAGCAATTTTTTTTAATTTTCCTTATGTGTCTTAGAGCATCAATCACAATATGTGAGTATTGTGTTAATCAGTTTTGTGGTTAGTGGAACCATAAGCCCACCAAATCTGAAATTACTCTGATCAGCAGAAGGTGAAGACAAAATACTAGCTGACACAAAGAGGGTTCAAGAGGTTTAATTGTGCTGCATCAAAGCACATAAGCAAGTACACTTACACTATTACCACCATCTATCAGTCAAACCTTAAGAAAAATTAAAAAGAGCTGACCTCCTCCAATACCCTATCCAGTGGCTCTCCATTTGATCTGTTTGGAAGTAGTTTCTTAACAGTAACATTAATTCATCTTTGCTGGAGAAAAAAAAATTGGTTTGTTGGGTTTTTTTCTTCAATCAGAATAACCATCACTACCTTCTCTATTAAGCTTTCTGAGGACTGAAATTCTTGTTGCATATCTAGAGAGAATTCTGAGTGGAAGGAAAAAACACTAAAACAAAACAAACAAACAAAAGAACCCACAAAAAAACCCTAAACCCTGTTATTTCCATCTTCTTCACCATCCCTACTTTTCCAAACCATTATTCTTGTCAAGGTTATTGAAACTTTGTTTGTTGTCCCCTTTAAGGGATGCCCACAAGTGGACACTGTACTAAATCCCCAAATCCTTCCACTACACCAAACTGGGCTGATATGGTTCTGCTTTGTTCCCTTCTGTGGCAATACCAATCTATGCCATCTGCTCCCTTCCTGCTCCCTTTAATCATCACAAAAGCTGCAGAGTGAACTAGATCAGGGCTGATCAAGAACAAACTGCAGTGTTTTTAGGCTTGGGTTGGCAGGACTGCTGCAGTGGAGGGAGACAACAGAGGAATGGGAATGGAGGTGCTCAGACAGTGCCCTACATAGAAAGTACATTGGCTAAAACTGATCAGTAAACAGAATTTTTTTTCTTTTCCTCCCAGCAAACAGCAGAAGCCTAAAATTACACCAATTAATAATTGTTACAACTAGATAGGCATATCCAAAATATACTTTTCAATAGCCAACTTATTTCTTTCAAGAATTTCAAGCACCAATGTATACACATGGGAACACACAATACTCACTCTTTACATGTTTTATTCAATGTTAAGATCTAGCCAATTTAAAAAAAAAAACAAAAAAAAAAAACAAACCCACCTTTCATTTACCCATTACCACACAGCAAGGACGTACAATACTGGCACTTGGGAGTGAGTTTTTTGGTTAAGTGACCACCTTCACTTCTACTACAGCCTTGTCTAATGCAGAGGTGCCAACCCACACAAATGCTGTTGGCTTGTCTCAACTACCACCGTGCTTTCTACCAAGAAGAAAGTACTAAGGGAGAAGTGCAAAAGACAAACTAGGAACTCTTAGATGTGCATTTGCTGTAGTACTAGGCTAAATAATAAAAATATTAAAATAAAATTAAATCATTTTAAAAATCACATTCAGGTTCCCGGCTGCAGAAGCCCCGGGTGTGGAATGAGTTAATTGCCATGAAGTGCCCAATAACCATTCCCACCTAACAACACACTAGCAACAAACAGCTTTTGCAAGGGCCAAAGCTGAACCAACAGCTGCTTTGGACTTAGAAAGCAAGGAGTCACGGGGTCAGCCTAAAGTTACTCAGTAATCCCATGTTCCCTGCCATGCGGAGCAGGAAATCAGTCAGCAGAGCACCCAGGGGACGGAGCAGGACACACTTCTCTGCAGGTACCTATCAACGTGCACTACCTCTGAGCTTACACTTTTATACAAATAATCAGCAAAATTACATCAAGTTAAAAGCTTTTGCTAGTCCACAAGGGGAAACACCACCCCCCAGGACCCCACAATCATACCGATGAGTTTCAGTGAAGCAAGCTCTTGGTGTGAAGTTACTGCAACCTGTAGGAAGTACTCACTGCTCCACAACTCCAGCTCAGCCCTCCCTGCACTCCCTGCCAATAAACAGCAAACTCAGTTCAAGGTCACCATGAAAGCTTTCAAAATACAAGTCATACATACACTGGGAGAAGAAAACAGGGGGAGAAAATACTAAAGGTTTTAATTAACTATTCTCTAGAATGATCTAAGAAAATTACTCTAACCAGGCTTGTTGAATAATCACCGTGGCTTAAAACCAAGACGTGAGTCCAGAACTTGTGCTGAAGATGGTACTTTCAGCTTGTTATGAAAATAATCACTTACTGGACTTAAAGCAAGGATGTGGGGCAAGTTAAGAACTATTAGGAAAGACAAGATCATCACATTTCTTCTATACAGAAACTGTGGCTATCATGTTCAACAAATTCTCACCTACCAGCCTCAATTAAGGGAAAAACCAAAAGCCACAGACTGCTAAATGATTACTCCACCTTTCCAGGGCATTAATTGTATTTTCCCACACTATAGATCAGACTGTTCAAAATAAGCACTCTGACATTTTTCTTACAAGTTTTTAGAGAACTAAAAATTAAAAACCCATCTGAAATCCTCTGCACACTAATGCACATTCCCCTTCACTAGCCACTTCTAAGAAAGGAAAGAAGTTTGGAAAGGCAGAAACTATCTGAAAAGTATGATGATCACAAATAATAAACCATGGGGAAAACTGACCAGGATTACAAAAGAGGAGCCAACCTTCAGCCACAAGAGCTTAAGTTAGAAGAGGTGCACCTCTTGTTCTCACAAGCACACAGTCCAAGGAGATGCTAAATTAAAATATTGTCTGGGCACACAAAGGAACTTTTTATGTCAAGATGTCATAGCCCAAAAGCTACCCAAGTTTATCTATCACTGGTCTTTTAAAATTATGACAATCTTTTCTTAAAGCATACTCAGATATATTGCAAAGGAAAGTAGAACCAGCTCTGGAACTGGGAGGTAATATTGACCTCTCTGCCAGTTAAAACCATATTCTGAAGTTTCTACTGCTGGCCACTGTAAGAAAGAGTGGATGCAGGATCAGGATCACAAGATGTAATCAAAAAATGCAATTCCCAAGTGATGCAAATTGCTGAAAACATGCCCCAAATCTTACCCAAAGCAAGTGAGGAATAAACCAGAACCACGGCCTTCAAATTGACAGGCTTCACTCAAGGGGACAATGGGAGTATCTTATAGTTTTGGTTTATGGATTCTGTGAAGACAAAAACCTCAAACCTATTGTTCAGCCCTTCATCCTGATTCCAGTTTCACACTTTCTGCCAACTCCCAAAGGTCCCCAGGCACTTATGCAAGGACTCCATTTGTCTGTAAGGAGCCTGAGTCCATCACATAAAATTCATTTTCCGTGTCCAGACTGCAGTGTAGTACTAACTGCTAACTAAAACATCACAAAAACAAATAGTTCAGCTTGCAAGGAATATTAGCTACAGAAAGTTGTACCTTGCACAAGGTTTAACAGCCTTTCCAAATAAATCTCAACTCTTAAACTGCCACAGTACCTTTTGTTTGTCCTCCCTCTCACACACACACACTCTCAGTAAGCCCACTTCATGATGCAGAAGCTGGGCTTTCATTTCCATAGTGTAATATGCTATTTAAAGGTGACAAAGTATTTCATAACAAAGTCTCAACTCCTCTACCATATGCAGAATTGGCATTGACCTTGTTTCTTCTATTTTTTCTCACAACAGGTTTATACAGAAATAAAAAACTGTTATTAAGATAAAGATCTTCATGCTTCCCTATTTCACTCATTTTATATTTGCATCCTGCTGATGAGAATGGTCATCTTCAAAGTGAGCAAGCACCTAAGTTACTGAAAACTTTTAATAACAAGTTACCCACTTACCTAAAACACAACTCATGTTGAAGAAGGTACGTATTTATGACAGTTCCTAACATTCCAGACTATTGCATCAGGAAAGTAATTCTGTTAGGGTTGCTGTGCACTGAAAAGTCACTCCCCACTTAATTGTTTCTTTCTGCTACTGTATCCTGGTGACCAAACTGACAGTCTCGCAGTACTCAATGCTTCTATAGGTCTCACTTAAAAAGGAGAATGTTTATTTTATACGTTAGCTCTGGTCTTGATAGAGGCCAGACTAAACTGCACAGCATACCTGTGGTTGAAAACAGATATAATGAGTCAACTAAAAGGAGAGCAACCCTGACTGACACAGCTACATCTAATTCAACACTGCCAGAAAAGTCTTCTGCAACTACATCAGCACTGGCATGATCACCACAGAACAGAAGCACAGATAACAAGGGTTCTGGAGGGAAGGAACGAAATGTAAAAAGCCTATTAATGGTGTAACGATCCAAACCACATACAGCTCTGCACAAAAATCATTTCCTTACCCCAGGTCACTGGGGTCACAACCAGCAATCCCTTCACACTGCAGGACAGGCACGCAAGACATGCAGGAAAGGGACACAACCTGAATTCCCAAGCTTCTTCAGCAATACAGCAGAACCAGCACAACCCCATTACTTTCTGACTTGAGCAAGAACAAGTCTTGGCCAGTGCACAGCCCCTGCTAACAACCACTAACTAACAAGCATATGATACTCAGCATTATTTTTCTTCAAAGCTCCTTCAAGGAGAGGAATAAAGAAAAGTTAGAAACAGCAGATCTAAATGAAATCGCATTATACCTTGACATTCAATAAACTTCTAAATAATTATTCAAGTGTCATTCAAGAACCCTTGTTCTCACACCTACATTTCCATAGACAAACATCAGCAACTATGTTCCACCACCTCCAAACTCAAGGGCAACATCTATGCTTCATCATACAAGTTCCTGTTTAGAGTCACTTAATACAAGTTAAAGATTTCATTATGTCTGACTCCACAGCTCTAAGGCTCCCAATAAAATACAGATTCCAAGCACAATTGAATCTTGTCTTATTACACTTAATCAAAGAAGTTAATCATACATGAAAGGTAGATAAGACTTTCACAAGACAGAAACCAACAAACTGTAAATTTAAGATAAATAAGGACTATCCACAGACTAGATACATAATGTTCATTAAATGACCAGTTTGTAAGATGACTCACCTTCTGGATCTACAGAGGAAAACATCACACTGTTCTTAAAATGAGTTCATCAGGCAGAATCAGTCATTTGGTACAGTTATGTTTTGGGTTTTTTACTAATAGGTTCCAAATAATAGTAATACACTGTATTATCACAACAGACCGATTCACCTTTCCTCTTCCACTTTGCTTGCAAATGGGAGACACACTATTTTGACTTACAGATGAATAAACACAACCAATTAAGTTATCCAGAACCTTTATAGAGCCCTCTGATTCACGCCTCTGTTTGAAAGTGTAACATCACTACTTTTTGTGGACAAACTTTCAGCTATGAAGGCATCTCAGTACAGTAGTACAGTGCTCTAATCTCTATTAGTATTAGATATATTGCTCTTAAGAGCAACACTTGAGTTTTTGCACCACTGCCAAGTATAACACAGTGTAAATTGATAAGATTCCTTAAACAAGTTGCACTTTAGAAATGTCTAATGCTTTGTAAATAGTTTTAGTGTGGAAAATTGCTGAACTAAACACATGCACAGCAGATACTCCTAAGTTTCTGATACAGGCCGGAAGAGAAATTTTACATCTCACTTTGGTCTCACTGGTTCCACCTCCTACACATATTCCTGCAATACTTACAGAGAAGGCTGATAAAAGCATTCATGCATATGTCACCACTATTTGTCAAGGACCCTAAAGGTAATCACAAGAACTGTACAAAAACAGATACAGATATGCCAGCAAGAAGTATTAAATTGAACTTGTATGTAGAATAAAATATTGAGGGAAATGAAGTTTTAAGTATCCATTAACCCATTTTGTGAATTCGTTAATATTTCAATCTGCATTTTTCTGTTACTTAAATACATCTGTAACACTGAACTGCAAGGTTTTTAACATTAATGATATTTCCATTATTCACCAGTTGCTTTTTATGAAACAGTAAAAAGACCATTTTGACTACAAAGTTAAGCGAAATCAGAAGAAATTTTACCTCCTCCCTATGCTGAGAGGAGATACAAGTACGGCAAATGCTTTCTAAAGGTCTCTCTCTATCATTGCTAAAAAATGACATGACGGTAAGAACTCAATGCCTAGACTGTGCTGGAGCTAGCTGTCCTGGATACTATTTAAAACATGACAACAACTGTCACTTAAAGAGAAATACGGCCTTCTAAAAAGGAGTTTTGGAATATTCTCTTCACAAAAGTATTCCCAAAACTGTTGTATTTGATAAACTGTCTTGCTATTGCTGTTGTAACCCACTGGTAAGGATGCAGAGGATATCCCTGGTGGTATTGAAAGATAAGAATATCAAGAAAGACAAAAAGCTACACCACAATACTGCAAAGACATAAACCCAAGAGAGTAAAGAGACTGTATCAAGGTAGAGATGACATCAAGAAAGGATCAAGAGGCAGTAAGATCCCTCTGAACACAGCCTTCATCCAGAATCACTTTTGGTGGAACTGGTTAATGGCTGCAGCACTGAGAAAGATACCAGTAGCAGAGTAGAAACCATGACTTGATTTACAGACAAAAAACTACTACCTTTTCCTTAAGACAAGGAATGCTGTTGCCTCCTTGCACCATTTTTCATACCTTTATTAATTATTGGCATTTAATGAAGATCAAAGCAGCAAGATAAAACACCAGAAAAGGAAGGCAGCAACACCAAGGCCGCTTTGTATTGCTCTAAGGGAGCAAAGATGCTTGTGATATTTTCATTCAAACACTAGAGAGAAAACAGTATGAGCATCAATCAACACTATACTTGTAGGGAAGTGGAATAGGTGATACTATGAACCTCTCCCAAGTCTAATTTGTATGATAGCCAGTGTAATGTTTTCTACAGGAATGTAATTTTTTATTCTTTCTTCCCCACTGCGAAGACGCCGCTTCCTGCATTGCACAAGCCTGTGGAGCAATGGCTGCAGCGTTGGGAAACACAGATGAGCCAACTCACTCCCCTTACTGGTACAGCCAGTCCAAATCAGCACTCTTAACCTCTCATTTGCCTCAACCTGTTGGCTAATGTTCTGGCATCAGCCACGGGCTGGCAGAAACCACAATGAAAAATATGTCAACATACCGTGCGACCTATGAATACTCTGCCAGTATTTTAGAAATCTTTAAGATTATTTCTCAGTCCAGCATTTGGCCACGTCCAAATAGATCATGAAAGCAAATCCATGCATTTGCCTAGCCAGAGATCATCACAAACCTGTAATTACCAAAAAAGCCCAAAAGCCAGTTGCACTTTTATTATTAAAATGCTCCAAATGACTGTCACAAGTCTAGTCCTACTAAAATTCTTCTTGAAGGTACAACATAGAACTCTATTTTAACTGCCTAACATCTTACAGTTTAGTTATTGTTTCAATACATTAATTTTAGTATACTCTAATTTCCAACTTACAAGGAAGGATTGCTTTTTCATTTTAATTGGCCAGTTTTGTAAGAATTTCTCATATAATATAAATTATTCTAAATTAAGAACAACAACAGAATTTCTAAATTCCATGGCAAGTGCATAACCCTTAAAAATTGCAATAGCCATTATCCAACTGAGCTAGGAATGTTTAGAAAGGCCAATGCCATTTTGGATATGGAGGTCATTTTCTAAGTAGATCTTTCAAGATGCATGACCTTATATTCCCCAACCCACTCAGAAGGTAGTTTGGGTACAGACAGCTATTTTTAGCAAAATACTAGGTTTTTGCCAAGCAGCATATGTATCAACACAGCAAGAGCAGAGCAATGCAGTTTTACTATCCAGGCTACTCTGCTCAACATTTAGCATGCTGCCCAAGCTGCTGTATGCTGGCAAAACCATCCCAAGTTCTACACATTAGTTTCTCACAAGGTTTGCTATTTAACACATGAAACCTCAGCCAGATAGAGAACACAAATTTAACCTGCTTGTAAACAGGAAGACTAGCTCCCACATCCCAAACGAGCTGCAATGTTAAATAATCACAGAGGAGGCTTGTGGAAAATCAAGGCAGGAGGAAGCAGGCTGCCCCCCCAGACAAGTTTGTCCAGCTTGCAGCCTGCCCCACATGAAGGGCAAGAGGAACCACCTTGACCACAATGCCACGTGCTGCAATGCCAGCACCCCTGCTCCAAGCAAGAAACACGTGGTACCCATTAAACAGACTCAGAAATGCACAACTGCTAAGTCCCAGAGCTCTTCTCTCCACCTTCTCCCACTTGGCAGTAACAGGAAAGAAAAGATGGAAACCCAAACTGTACTCAAGACTTTATACCACAGAGGAGTATGTAACCAGGAGAGCCTTGATACACTCCAGGACCAACTGGAAGTGGTTTTATTTCCCTTCTGTCTCCAACTTCACTGGAAAAAGTCCCTGAATGCCTCTTGGGGGAGAAGGAGAACTTGCTGCAGAAGACAAGCAGCAGCGTTCTCGTAAGAGATAGGTTTTTAAAAATTAAATCAGCTGCTTCCTACCACTGTCAAGCTTCTCTTTATAATAAACCATGGTAGCTGATACTGGTTTTTTTTTTCCTCTTGGCACAACAGAGACAAAGCCACTGCTTTCCTTCTCCAAAGAAATATGGAGTTTTCCATCCCCCACTTTGTAGCTGAGGGCTGGAGTAACAAAGGGAACAACTTCCTACGCTCATTTCATCTCTGTGTCCTTACCTGTCCTCTGGTAAGCTGAGAGCTCCCCAAGCAGATAGAGGCTTACAGGGCTCTGGACAGCACTTGTAAAACACAGTCCTGCCAGCCAAACCACTGCCATTTAGATGAGAAAAATCTTAACCTTTCATGTTAAGCCTTTGAAGATGTAAAGGAGGAGGTAGATAGCACATTCATGTGGAAACCAGGCAAGGGCTAGAATGAAAGGAATTAAAAACAAACCAAAAAAACCCCACAAAACACCAAAGCCCCACCCCCCCCAAAAAAAACCCCACAGCACAGAGCTACACAACCCTAAAACCTTGAGGTTTGCAAAGAGAGGTGAACAGGCAGGCCTGACCCACCATGAACAGTGTTTCCAATTGGACAAACTAATCCATGAAAGCATGGAAAGCAAAATCCAGGCAGATATGGGCATACCAAAGACTCACAGCTGTCACTATACTGAAATGCGTACAAATAAAAGCACTGAGGTTTTGGTACATACAAACTATAAGATATTATTTATAATAGCTGTATTATTTATAAGGTATATATAACACACATTTGCCCTTTTAAATTAACATCAAAGAATTAACTGGAAAAATGGTCACTGTTCAGGTCAAATCATGGGAAAATAACCTAGTCCTTTGATTTTCCTGTTGTATGTAGTTAGGAGCATTAGCAGTGGTTAGCTTAGACTCTGGTGCCAGCAAACAGCACCTTTCATCTTCACCAAAGCACTGGGAACACACACCAGAACACTGTTTCAAAACCAGCTTCCACAGATCTTGAGCCCAAAAAAGTTCTTTGCAGTTCTAAATAGCTAAAATCCATCAGGAGAGCAGCAGACAACAGACCAACACCTTAAAAACATGCCAGAGGAGTTTGGCATTAGGGCAGGGGACCCGAGGCTTAGATCCTGAGCCCCTCAGTTCAGGAAGGAGATTGAGGTGCTGGAGCAGGTCCAAAGAGCAAGGAGGCTGTGAAGGGACTCCAGCACAAGTCCTGTGAGGAAGGGCTGAGGGAGCTGGGGGTGTTCAGCCTGGAGAAGAGGAGGCTCAGGGGAGACCTCATCACTCTCTACAACTCCCTGAAAGGAGGGTGTAGCCAGGGGTGGGTCGGTCTCTTCTCCCAGGCAGCTCTCAGTGAGACAAGAGGGCATGGACTTCAGCTCTGCCAGGGGAGGTTTAGGTTGGATATTAGGATGAAATTCTTTACAGAGAGGGTGATCAGGCATTGGAATGGGCTGCCCAGGGAGGTGGTGGATTCTCCATCCCTGGAGGTTTGTAAGAAGAGACAATGTAGCACTCAGTGCCATGGTCTGGGAACCACAGTGGCAGTGGATTAAGGCTTGGACTTGGTGATCTCAGAGGTCTTTCCAACCTGGCTGATTCTGTGATCATTCTTCAGCTCAGGAAGCTCCAGAAGACACAAACCCTATGTGCTGGGCCAGTGCCTAAAAGATCACTTGGCCAGGCTGAAATACCAAACACTGGAATACATTTTTTCTGTTTATCATGTAACATTTCCCTACTGCAATTGTTTAGCTGTTTGAAGAGTCTCTTCCAGCAGATGTTATTTGGCAGCAGGGCCTCACCGCTCCCTTCCAGGCTCCCTGGACAGGCACCGGGTGTGCCCTTCCCATCTGGTACATGGATTCCTGCGTCCCCTCTTGTTCCTCCAAAGGAACAGCTTCACTGGTGACAATCTGCTGGTGCAGCACCATGTCACCCATCTGGGCTATCCAGCAAAGAACCCGACATACACAAATCCTACCACGCTTAATGTCAAGTAGATGTTGGGTGAGGGACATGAAATATAAAAAGGATCTGACCAGTTTCAGAGCAAGCTAGATCCTGCCTTAAGTTTTGCCAACCAAGCACAAGTATGAGAAGCCACAGCATCAACATCCCTTTAAAATCTTGAAACAGACACACGTATTTCAATTCTTTTGGGGAGGGGACACAGCATAGAAAAAACCAGACCCAAATACAGCTGTTCCATAAGTAGAAGTATTGCCAAATCCACCCTGATAGTAGTTCTGCAAAACCAGCCTGGTTGTGTGGTTTGTTGCTGTTACAGATTATTGTGATTTCCAACATGTCTCTCTTATATGCAAGTATACACTAAATACATCCCCTCCTAGATGTCAGAGCACCTGGGTGGTTTAGCACTTGAGAGCTACCAGAACATGTTCAAATGAGCTCCCTCAAGATAACAGAATTTTATTTTCCCTTTCTTCATTGATACACACTTATAACACACCTGACTTTGCTCACTGGCTTCGGTCTTTTTACCATGCACGGGCACTTTTAAACAGTCAGTGTAAAAAAAAGTTCTTGTATTAAGTTTTCTTCAGTTTATTTTAATTACCATTGTGAGATAAGTTACTGAATTTTACCAAGTCTTTGTTAGACTAGACTATATGTCATTAATTATAGTATGACCAAGTTAAGGTAACAAGTAGTCAAAGCTAGGCAAGAGCCATTAGCATCCCACAAATAACTGCAACACAAAAGGACTTCTGCTTTTATCCACATCATCACTATTTCACTTTAGTGTATCAGTATCATTTTCACTTGCATGTGTCCTTTAAATTAAGTTGTGTAATACAGAGGTTTCTTTTACTAGCTCAGTAATTCCAAGCATTTCCACAAAAATTAACAAGACACAAGCCAAGTAACAACACTCCATCTCCTTCCCTGGCCAGGAAAACCTAAACTTTCTGCTGCTCTTGATCTAAGTAAATTAAGAAATCTCCACTGTGGAGGGCAACTTTAATACTATATCATACTGAAAAAAATCCTTTCAGGAGGCCTGGCAACCAGCCACTGCCCAACAGGGCCAGACAAAGTACTGCTGTAGTACATTTTTATTATTATAGCAGGAAACCTAGAATATTCAGACATACTTAAAAAAAAAAAAGCCAAACAATTTATACCAGTAGTCCACCAGCAAGAACAGACTAAGGGCAAGTATGGCTAGCTGCAGGGAATCTTTCTGCCTACCATTTAAACCTCTTGAAGGTAGTTGCTCAAATTGGTACCAAAAAATGGCTCCAGCCCCAGTAACCATGCACACAGCAGGGCTGTCATCAGGCTGCAAACCACCAGCCCAGCTGAGATCAGGGGCTCACAGGCAGCTGCAACACACAGCCTGGAATCAAACCACATGTTGTCATTTTAGGGAAACTTGACAACAATGTAGTACTGCAATCATGGGCATATCAATGTCACTCACCAGCAATATTTAGTATTTATCCAGCAATATCTAAAATACATAAGCCAAGCTTTGAATTGCACTTTCTTGAGCACAGAACATAAGCACTTTTTTTATACCATATGCAGCTACCTGCTCACATATGGGTGGTCAGTGAAGGTCTAGAAAACACACACCTGACAGCTATAACAACAGCCAAAAGGAAAGCTTTAACAATGCTACCACAAATAGAATTTGTCAGTCTTCAATGTAACCAGTTTTTCAGACAAACTGTGACTTGAACAGGCAGTTCACCTACCCCCATTATGCTAACCTAGATCAGCTTTGGGGGTGAAAGTCAAGGGGAGGGAAGAGAAAAATTTAAAAAAAAGAAATATATATATATATATATATATATATATATCATGGTCACACAAAGCTTTCAGAACAGAAGTAGACTGAAAACCAGCCTCAGAAGTTTTACATTACCCAGTATTAACAGCTAAGTCAGGAGCAATTGAAAGCAGAAGGGAAAAAAAGGAATCATTTCCTTAAAGAACCCCACAGTCACAGCAGCTTACTGTAGGTGGCCTTCCTGGGAAATGCACTCACTGGCCTTCTTTTTCCCTTTTGCTGCTTGTCAAATGTGTTTTGATACATTTTGAAATTATATAGAAAGCACTAGAGGCACAGACGTTGAGCACTCAGCACAATGCAGTCCTCCAAGTGCAATAAACAGCATCCAGCATACCACAGGGGCTCGTGATCCACATGATTCTCATCCAACAAGCCATTTTCCTTTGCTCTTAAGGCTCTCACTGTTGCAGCAAAGATGACATGATCTAAAGGAAACTTTGAAAGCTACACAAAGGTTTGCATTGAAGTTAATCTGCACAGCTCACTGTTCTAAGAACGATGCTATCTGCCAACCTGAATAGCAGCATGTACAGTACAATCTTTAATATTAATCTGCATTAACAAATTATGTGTACGCTCTAGAATGCAAATGTTAAAGAACATGCTGTAACTTTTCCTTTTACAGAAGGCATATTAAAAGCAAAACAGCTACCGCTAAATGAGATGTTTGAAGTACAAGAGGTAGTGAGTGAAAGCTAAAGCTGACAATGAGATGATCAGATATATCAGCATCTCACAACCTCCCTGTATCTGTTTCAATCAGTACAACTTCTCAAGAGATTGCATCTCAGCACAGTAACTAACTTCATGCATGTCATCTTATTACAGTCAGCAAGGGGGAGATGTAGCCCAACATTCCTGCGTTTGAAATTCTTAACTGTCAACTGTTTTCTTTTACCCTCATACAAAATACCAAAATCCTGGTATATTACATATACAATATGCTTAGCACCCTTCTATTTTAAAACATAACAATGCAAAGAAAAAAACTAAAACCAAAACCCAAAGTAGTTATTAAAATCCTGAAGTTATTCACCATCAAAAATGGGTTAAAATAAAAAGCATAATTTCCTAAGCAGTAACACCAAAAGTAAACATGTGAGTGCATTTTATTATGTAGTACTGAAGTGTCAAGCTAAAAAACATGAAATACTCTTCTGCTTCAGTAACACTTACACACAGTAATATTTTCATTAAAGGTGAATATTTGTCTACAACTCCCAGTCAAGCCACTTCTCATGCAGGCAGACTCATTTCAACAGAACTACGCATGAGGCTCAGAATTTGCAGGACTCTACTTGCTAAGACAGATGTCATCAGCTCTTATAAGCTTATGACATTGTTAAAATAATCTCTAGTATGGTAAACATGTTCTACCACACCTATCTACAGAGTAGTTTTTCACTCCCTTCAAGAGTAAAAACAAGAACTCTACTAAGTTGCAAAAAGAAAAGTTACTCCACATCAGCCAACCTGCACTTGCTGTATAGGAAGAAAGTTTCAAATATAGGCTTTTGAGACAATTGTATTTTTGCACCTTATTTATTCCCTTTTGGAACAATGCTTCTTATCACACTTCCTTCAAGCTAATCAATCTTTGAAAGTAGTGAAATAGGCATATATAACTATTATGTATCAATTTTTAAAAGTATCGCAGATTACATGGAAAAGTAAGCTTGACTATTAAGACAGATTGGAATAAATCACAACCATGCTTTCAGAACATGAAGCAATACAGAACAAGGATTAATTTCTTTAATATAAAAACAAGTTAACAAACTTTCTTACCTACCCAAGAAACTTCTCCATCTCTAATGCTGGAGTTTCCTTGTTTGACATCGCCTGTTAATAAAAGGCCTTTAAGAGCCACAACTTGCATGTCATTTGTTTGATCACCTTCTAACATTCTAGCTGACACTTTCTCAGTAAATTTTATCTGCAAGTATTAAAAACTCAAACTCTTTCTCATCTAACATGCCATGCTTTGACCCTAAGCTTCCACTTCAACACTTCTAGTCCTTTTTGGTGAAGATGAGTCACCTAAAATGCTGCAAATGTAACAAAACCAGTGTTTGTACCCTGCCTGCAGAGAGCACCCTAGCTTCATCCCCCTCACTTGGCTCTTGGGGAGGCAAACAGGATTTGGCAAACTCGGTGGTATCGTGCCTCACCTGAAACTGCAGTTCCATCCTTCTTTACTGTGCTGACTCAGAGGAGATGAAACCTTTCCTCATCCACCAATCACAACTGTGAATCCTAAAAGTCACCATGCCATTTGCATGTAACCATTTTACTGATTATATTTTTTGTAAACTAAAGGCCTTCAGGATGTTACAGGTAGATTTTCTGTTAGTCCAGGGATGTATGCAATACTAGAGTTAAGTCTCAGACTAATTTAAGGAAAACAACGCAGCTCTTGCTAAAGAATTATTTCATCACTGTATCTAGTGAAAACTTGCTTCTAGGTGAAAAGACACTACTCTCTCTTTCTGGAGGATACAGAGGAAACTGATCAAGCTCCTCCAGCTCCGAATTTCTACTCACCAGTTTTCATTTAGCATTTAAGGGACTTCCTCTATCGGGGTTTCTATGCAGAGCAAAAATCGAAGACACTCCAAGAGGCACACGGCCAATTTGCATTCAGAAACAAGAATATGAAATTCAGGCTTAAAACGCTTCACTTTAACCACAGTTTTAAAAATAAGATGCACAGCCCTAATACAACAGGGAAAATGTTGTTTAATAAAATGAGTTTATACATGGGGCATTTATTTGCATAAGGATTCTTGTCACTTGATCAGTCAACAGTGTTTTGATTATAGAGTTTAACTGCAAAAACACTGCCTCCTGAGCTAACTAATGACCCTGTCTGACTGTCAGGCACATACCAGCCTGCGATGCAGTGTTTGTCAAACAGGGACCAACCCTTACAGTAACAACTCAGCACACCGGACACCCTGAGTAAGGACTCAGTGATACTTCAGGAAGCAGTCTGATCAATTCTATCAAAAGACTGGCACAGGAAACCTCCATCTCAGACTCAGGATATAGCAGGTTGTCAGACACTACTGCACCGACGCTCCACATCAATGCTTGAGCTACAGCTGCTTCTCTTAACAGGGACAAAGTTGCTGCCAAGATACGCTGCTCAGCAGAATCACTCGTCGCTTTCTTGGCCACGATGAGCAGTTTCACTGTGTATAAATATCGGCGTCTATGCACACACAGTATTTCAAATGAAGCGCAAGGAAAAACATGTGGCTGTCTTCCTGAACCGCCTTCAGACAACAACAGCTTATGTGCCATATATATCTTAAGCAGATCGGTCACGTTACTCACCAAAATATTCGCACTTCACAGAATAAAACTGCACCTTACGCCGGCAGCCGCACCACTCGCAGGTCAGCTGCTTTTTTTCTTTCTTTTTTTTTTTCCTTTTCTTTTTTCTCTCTTTTTTCTTTTTTTTTTTATACACAGCATCAAGACTTTTCAGGCGACTCGCTCCGAGAACGAGGAGTTTTAAGAACGCAAGGCGCTTCCCGGCGGAGTGCTGCCCCGCGGGGCCCGCCGGAGAAGGGAGCGCCCTACGGGGGCCCCGTCCCGTCCC